>JACVBY030000362.1:97500-423532 GCA_017589505.3 Metroxylon sagu
GAAACATCACAGAAACATCACAGACATGTTATGCTTATCAATTTGTTGGCAATCAATTAAAGAGATGAATCACTTAAAAGTTATACAAGCATGCACCTTTTTCCCAGCAGGTTGTTGCAGTGAATGTGTAATATCTGCAACCTGTGATAAAACAATGACCACCATTCAGTTTCTTCAAAGAGATAGCAACTAATTAATGCAAATGGCATTGACCTACATGGCTATGGTTGTTTTAGATGTTATATTTGAATAATAAATAATAATACAAGACTGTCACCCTAGTGAACATTCTACAAGCTGTAACAAGTCATGAGCATTTGTAGTTATCTGGAAGTTGTTACATCATGATTTTGATGCATTACAGCATTGCAACAGAAAAGGTCATAAGACCTTTTAAAGCACATATGCAGGGAATTTAGTCTAAATGAAATTTCCTGCCAAATGAGAAAGGAAAAACATTTCCCAACAAATAGATGGTTAAGAATTAATCACTTCATTGCCTTAATGACTTGGTGGTGCCAGGCACCATTTTCCTCAAAAAATAGATAGTTAAGAATTATGCTAGAAAAGAAATGCTTTGAAGTTAAAAAGAAACACAATTCATGAAAAATGATAACTTCAATAAATAGTCCTCTGACTTTCCTAGAGTTTCATAACAAAGTTGAAGTGGCCTTCAAAATTAGAATTTTGAGTTTTACAATTTAGGAGTTTGAAGCAGGAGGACACAAGTGCAATAAATTCAAATGCAATATGCCATGCAACATACCCATTATGTGAGGGCAATACTTTGCATATTCAACTTTAAGTTCAGATGCTGCTTCCATAGATTTCTTCATGTGACAATGATGATCTCTCACAGAACAATTACACTAAAGGACTACACAGTCATGAAAAGGAATAGGATACTTACAACAGGGCAATTTGCTTCCCTCATCCACTCCAAATTGCGTGGATCAACAATTAAATCATCTGCAGATTAAAATTAATTATAAATAAAGTTCAGACAATGAGATACAATTTAAAAAGAAAAAATGCTTAACGGTGGAGTGCTACAAACATCGTGTGTTTGGTTGCAAGCTACTGGACTTCCTACTAGACTAGTTATTGCAATATTTCCTTTTCAATCTTTCTTTGTTGTAACTGCAGATCCACATATAAAACAACCACAGGGCAGGCCGCAATAGCTGAGGGCCATTAGAGGTATTCATTGGAGTTTCCACCCATATATAACAAGAGGTGAACCCAGTTTGCAACAAAGAAACGGATACATGATTAGAATGATGGTGGGCATCATAATGTGGTCTCTTGGACGAAGTAGGAAGTTAGAACCTAGACAGAAAATGGAAACTTACTGTAGCCAAACATGGTGCCTCGCTCACAAAGCATCACATTTTGGTTCCCAGCAAGTCTAACTTTCTCTGCAGAATTTAACATAACCTGCCAAAATCCAGAGTCACTGAAAATTTACATACATGCATGAATGAAACAATGTAAATGCATGCATGAATCTGTAAAAAAATGTGGAGTACATACTTCCTACATGTAAGTGAAGAACTTTTTGTTAGAAAATCTCAACTTGTTCTGCAGAATTTGTAGTGGAGCTCCGTGGAGCAGAACTGAGCTAGCTTTACAAGACTTGTTTAAAAAAAAAACTTATCATGAGAAAAAGGAATTAAATGGTTTGCCCAAGGGGCAGATCATTCACTTTCTTTCTTATTTGCGAAAATGAAATTCTTAACTTCTGGAGTTTAGATTACAAAAAGCTCTAGTTCCCTCATATATCAATTATAAAATACCATATGCAATTCATTGGAACCAGAATACAGTCAATGAAAAATATCTTCAGTCTACAATTTTCTTTTCTGGTGGAAAAAAAGGCTGCCATGACAAATTGATCTATTATATGACCGATAACTTATAGAAAACATCAGCGAAATGCCACTTGCTTGTGGAGACCGGAGAAGTTTTCCTAACAGATTGGGTATCATGGATGCTTCAAGTGCAGGATCCTGACTAGGCCCTGTTTGGATTGGCCAACAGCCAGAGCCAAAAGCTATCCCAAACAGGCCCTATTCTCAAGCATCTAAGAAATATCAACCAAGTTCTAAGATACTATGTATCAAAATTTCACCAATCACTTACAGAGGGAGCACAAAATTGGCCTTTCTTAATATTGATTATTTTCCCAGTCTTGGCAGCTGCAACTAGAAGGTCTGTCTGTTACAACAAAATGCCTCAAATTAACAAGAGAAGGAAGCACTTAGATCACCAAAATGACCAACTTTAAATTCATTACAATAAGCTAAGAATTCTGCCTAGGAGCCAAGAAGTTGTGCCAACATATACCTGGCGGCAGAGGAAAGCAGGTATTTGGATAATATCAGCAACTCTTCCAACAGCTTCACACTGGATCCAAGGAATCAGGTTAAAGCTACTGGCACACTTCCGTTATAATGTGATTAATCTTATATTCTACAAAAGGCTACAATTACCAATGTATGAAACATGGCATTCCCACCTCTCAACTAACACAACGGGCAAATAAGAAAGGCATTTGACAAGAATAAAGAATCAAAATCAATTCTTGGTTGGATTCATGGAGGAAATCAACAAAGTAAATAATGATTATGAGTAATATTGGAAGTGTAGCTATAAGCTATTTTTGATAAAGATTAATATGCTGAATTCTCATAAAACAGACTAGCAAAGCGGATGCAACACAACAAAAGTTTAAAATTCAATTGTTGATACTCATCTGTATCAATGTGATTAAGGAAATAAAGAATTAATGCAATGTGAAAAACTTTAAATGATAAATTGAAAAGATACTGTCTAGTTTAGGATGCCCTCAAAAAGTCACAAATGTTTACAGACCAAACAGTCCTCATGAAAAAGTAAACCTTTGGAATGAATGCAGATAATATTCACCATGAGTTCAATGTCCAAAGTTTTTCTTTTGAAAAAGGAGAAATAACAATATTAATTTGTGTAAAATGCATCATATTCTGTTGAGTATTATGATTTGCAGTTTTATCTCTCAAGAAGGGACAATAACAGGATCTGATTTCCAAGATGATCCTATGTACTGCAAATTCAATATGTTTCTTGCAGTTTCCAAAAGAACAAGGAACCTTCTATAGACTATCCCCACTATCTTTTCAAGGTCCACCTCCAAACAAACTTGCATTGCCTTGGAGACATGAAAAAACATGTGTGGTATAAATTGTTCCAGTCTGATAATATGTTAATTGAGAAACTGGAATTCAAAAATATAGTCAATTGATGGATGGATTGGGAAAAGAAGGGAGGTCGGATAGTTTTTTTTATGCTTAATCTAAAGAATCTATAAAAAAAATTAAGAGATGGGATAGGAACCATCTCAGTTTAATTTCCAAGGAATAAAAATGAGGCTTTTTTGTGAAATAGAAGAGATTGATTAGTTGAGCAATGTTAAGATGGTGGACAGTGGATGGATCAAACTACAGCAAATTAAAAGAATAATACAGAAAGGGTTTTGAGATGTGAAAAAATCCATCAGTGCCAAAAGTAGAGTGGCCTATTACAATAGTTTAATACAAATGCAAGTTCTTTAAAGCTATGGACAATGCTAGTAGGAATGTCAGATTTCTGGGGAGGATTAAGGGAAGGAGGAGGTGGACTAAGGACACAAAAGAGTCACCTTAAAGTTTTGTTACAGTAAGAGGTAATATATATGCAGCTCTTTGATATCAAACATTTAGTAATATAGATGACACTTGGTTTCTAGTCCCTGCAGCTTGGATTAGTAATATTTACAATTGGTTGAGATTTTTAATTATGCTAGAGACAAGTGATCTAGTTTTTATGGTTTGCACTTTTATGTCATAAGTTATCAATCAAGCTACATATTTTTTGGACCTTTAGCAACAGAAGATCATAACAAATCAGATTAAGCTCCCAAAGAAGGGTAAATTGAACCTTCTCATAGGTGACAAAGCATCAACCAAAAGACCATGCCAACAAAAGGCATTTTCAAGATTGATGCAACAATTTTTGTTCTGTCAAACCTCTTTTTCCCCTATGGTGTTACATGAAGAGCAGATTGTTGAATGTAATGTGGTACATGAGTCAGGATGGTAGTCTATGAATGCTTGTGCTCTTAACATGATGATATTGAAAAATTCTTGGATTGGTTGATTTGTGCATCTCTATGTAAATGTCAAACCTAGATTTAGAAAAGTTAATCAGAACAAGTCGGGAATACAATAATGCAGCTACAGAGAGCATCATACTGGATGTAAAATCAATCTCCATGCTAAAATATGGTCACATCCTTGGAGTAACAATAAATACAAGAAGGAATAAATTACCTGGCTACTCTCATGCACATCAGTTATAATTGGAAGATCATATGTCAGTTTCACCTTCTCAAGGATCTGAAATTTAAATAAAAACATGAGAACCAGGGTGGATTCTGAGTAAGATTTTATCTTGCATGGCAAACATTTGTGGATTTGGACAGGCAGAGGATGGTAAACATAAATAGAAATGCTCAAAGAAGGAGGAACCAAATGAAATGCAGAAAATAGATCTTTGACAGATTAATGAAGTTTGAATGCTTACAGAAAAGATAAATTTGTTAAATCCATTAGTCAGCAGTTTATCTTGTGGAACCAAATTCAGTTATAAACACCTTTTAGACTCTTACACATAGTGCATTGAAACAATATTTTATTCCTGAAACATTTAATATAATTGATTTGATACATGAATATCCTGTACAAAGTTGGAAATATTTTTACTTTTCTGACGTCTTTAAGCAATCAATCTCTTTTTTTTGAATAGGATTTAAGCATATCAATCTCCAAAAAAAAAAAAAAAATGTAACAGGGCTTTTAGGTCAATGCTGATGGAATTTCTTTTGGGAAGAGATACCTTTGCATGAATGAGATGTGGAAGCTTGCGTCCTTACTCTTACATCTACCATTACTCATTCTGAATACATGCTTGTAACACCATTACTCTTACATCTACCATTACTCATTCTGAATACATGCTTGTAACAGCATGTATGAAGACCTCACTTTTTTCCTGTGGAATTAACTATTTATATATCTATTCAGTTTCTAATGAGAAGGAATGCTTTGACATGCCTTGCTTACAGAATTGGAAACTGTAATAGGAAATGCTGAATATGATCTTATCAGTTGTTCACTAATCCAGCTAACATGTTTTATTTATGTTTCATGAAAATAAGAACAGAAAATAGCATGATTACTCCATTCTTCAGATGATGCCAATTTCAGAAGCAATCTTTTTTCTTTTCAACAACAACATTCCTAGTAATCAAGCAAATTGATATCTAAGAGACGAGGTTTTTAATTTAGGTTGACAAGATAAAAAAGAAGCTGCTACCTTCAAGCCTTCTTCCAACCCAGGACCACGAAATGATTTTGAAGAAGTTCGGTTAGCTTTGTCAAAGCTGGACTTGAAAACCAGTGGTAAGCCAACCCTATCAATCATCACAAATGTTAATCAGAAATTAGTTATATCACAGGACCTGTATTTCATTTACATTAATCAAATATTGCTCGAATCATCAGCTTCTTACTTAGATGTGACGTTTTTTGTATGCTTGGCCATCTTGAGAATATGTTCCTCAGATTCAATTACATTAGGGCCTGCTAATAAGAAAAAGGGCTCTGCAGCCTGTTCAGAGACCACAAAATCAGAATGCATAGCATTGACATACTGTAGCTTGCAGACAAAATAGACAATTTTAAATGACAATGATGGTTCTCTTTTTCATATCTCAAAAGCAGGGATATGTCACTTATAATGCACTGTAAGTTACATCTCACATAAGAGCATAAATGGAAATCAAACAGCATCAAATGATATATAAATCATTTAATCTAACTTCTCGAAAAAATAATTACTGGAAATGACTATGAAAACTTTAATCCACCTTTTGCCATTTCCTTAACAAGAGCAAAAATATTATGGCACAGCTTTCCCACCCTTGTACTTACTTACACGAAAGAGAAACAAACGCATCCTCTTTTAAAAGACAGAGGCCTTTTTCATTCAAAAGGTAGGTAATGTTCTTCAAATGGTTAGGCCCCTCCAATTTGTATACAAAAATAATGCTTCTGTTTACACTGGCCTGCCTGTTCTTTGAGCTACCTGACTTGGCCCCTCAAAGATAAATGTGCACAAATGTACATGCCTTAATATGTGAATAATTGATTAGCAATTAAAGGATATTTTAGTAGCTGCACTATTACATGCTAAGACAATGTAGCAGCCTTAATGGTATAACCAGAATTCGAATGGCATAATATGCTTCATTTTCTCGACTGCTTGCTCCATAACTCATTATTAAAATGCCAACTTTATACATCTAAAAATAAATAAACCGAAAATCATTATGACAACTGTGTCATTCAGTAAAATTATATAAAGTTAGCCTCTCAGACATTTGAACGAATGGCTACAACTCAATCACTGTGGACAAATGCAAAAATTAGGCTGCTGGTTCATATTTATCAAAAAGTACATGCAAAGTGGTACTCTACAAGATATTTCTAATCAGAATAGAATAACACCTCCTTTCTTTCCCCCTTGAACAAAGAATAACTATAACCAGTTTGTCCAATACAAAACATGTCAAATCATAAGCTGTGTGCAGGAGATCCTTAAAAACACAATACTGAAAGAGATACATGCTCCATAGTGAGAAAAATGAACCTTGAGCTGGTTGTAGAGTGCCGCAGAAGACTCCATGTCTCGTTGTGATAGGGGAAATCTGTAGCAATATAAACGTATCAATGAACACAAAGGAAATTAGAGAATGGCGAGAAAAGAAAAGTTATTCCTCTGTAAACTAATGTCTCATTTACCATTTTTCTTGAAAAAAAAAGAAAAAAGAAAAACAACCATGCCAGGCACCACAACAAGAAGGAAAAGCAGCAGCTCGAATAGTATATACAGATGACAATTTTTTTTTTTTAAAAAAAAATCAGTAAGGTCGTTAATTTCAGTGGGTAATTAAGAGATGAAGGGCATCAGAGTTTTTAGTATTTTATTCGGTATATCAAATTAGAACAACAGATAGAGATAGATCCCCCCTCAAGAGAGCATTAGCCAGAAGTCCACGTTCCTTTCTTCAAATCTAGGCATTTATTTTTGAGATATTTGAAATGGTAGATGAATTAGGAGCAATGCAGATTAAAATTCTGAAAAGAACCCTAAAAAGTCGAGGTCTAGGGCTCTTTTTATATTCGAAATAGTTGGGATAATAAACGCGAGAGACCCATGCCTTACTCTCTGCAGAGGTCGTCTACGAGCTCGAGACCAATCGAGCGATCTCCCGAGAGAACAAAGCAGTCTCGGCCTGGCCGGTGCTCCGCATAGATGAATCAAGAGATACCTTGCGAGGGTATTTCCGAAATTTCATATTTATGATATTTTTTTTTGGTCCTTTTAATAATCCGACAACCAACCATCTTCCCAAAATCCAGCCAACGATGTTCCGTGCTCACTGCATGCACATCATTCTTGCACTACAAATACGGTAGTAACATAACGCATCCCATCCATGTGGTGTAACACCCCAAAAAAAATAGTCCCGTATTAGATGGTAATAATAAAAAAAAAATATATTTATTATTTATTAATTTTCATTCCAACTTATAGATTATATTATTTTAATTTATTAATAAGTTAATTAAGAGAAAGGTTTGATGGGTTTGAAGCATTACAAATGAAAGTAGAGTCAATTCATGAGACGATGATGGAGTCCTACCATGTCTGGCTAGTTTGTAGCGTACGACGAGAATATAACGATGGTAAAGCCTCACCATGGATAGCTAGCTTGCGGCATATGATGATAATGTAATATTTCAAAAAAGAGTAGTTTGTGGCGTGTAACGAAGATGTAATACCTAAAAAAATAATAGGGTACGATGAGGATGTAATACCCTAAAAAACAATCCCATATTAGATGGAAAAGAAAGTATTGTTCTTCTAACTCAAGTTCACTTGCTATCCATTAACTTTCGCTTAAATTTTTGAATTATATGGTTTTGATCCGTTAATAGGTTAATTGAATCGGCATGTCGACTTAAGGCGTTACATGCCGACTTTTTTTTTTTTTTTATTTACATGAGCCAAAGATGAAAATTTAGTCTGATTTAATATGGCTGATGGAAATCAGCTGATAGATTCTTCCAATGATTGTTGGGATTAAGGTTAATTATTGATCTCAGCTGGTGTCAAAAATCACATAAGAATATTCTAATAATCGATCCAAATAGATAGTTTAGGATTTTCAACTGGGTTTGTTACCATGAGTACAAGCTCAAGCTAAAAGACGCTGGTCAATATAAATGGAGATGTGAATCCCAACCTTGTTTCTTTAACAAAGCTCTCAATCTATAACACACCCATTTTATTTTTTACATAGCTAAGAGGGATCAGAACTTGATAAAACATGCAGCTCAAACCAACCAAATTGAAATTTTCATTTGAGCTAAATTTTGAAGTCAAATTCAATTTTTGATACTTGATGAAATGGCACATCCAACATTTAGATGAAGATTTCCCTCAAAGAAGCATGTAGATGTTTTTTTTTTTTTTTTTTCTTTTCATGTTACTATTTCTTTTATGTCAATCACCTGTGACCATGCACCAGGATTTGATTGACGCATACAAAAACTATTTGGGGTATCATCACTTGGCTTTCCAATATAGGCATTCTAATAATTTTTCTAGTTGATGTGGTGATGCTGCCGACAAGAACATGCAAACATTTTGCATGCTGCATTGAGACTAAAGCACTTGAAGATTTGTTTACGTAGATGTCTATCTCATCTTGAAAATATTCCTTAGGAGATGGTTCAATTTGAGTAAAAGTTTACCATTCTATTTGAGAAAAACTTCGCTAAAAAGATCGTCTTATTTAGTGATATAACTCATTGGAGCCATCTACCAGTAATTAGCTTAACTCCAAGAGGATACTCTCAAATATCTATAAAAGCAATCTTAAATCTCATAGATAATAAATCTAAACCTTCCCTCTCAAGCTTAAAATGTCAATCCAAACTTTAGGTCTCCTTGAGCTGATTTAAGTATCGAAGGGTCACAATCCTCGGATCCCTTCTACTCTATTTCTCTTGCATAAAAAGATTAGCTAATGAAGTGCTTTGCCATTTGAGCAAAAAGTTATATCATCCGTTAACATATGAAAATCAATTTCAGAAGTTATTAAGAAACATAATTAGTTAATATTTTTCAACAAAAATTTAAATTAGTGATTAAAATGCATAATTAAGAAAAAAAAATCTAGATGAGAATTGGACTCACTGGTTCTTTAGAGTAATCTCGGTAAATGAGCCAAGCAGCTTGCACAGCATGAAGGCTCGGATCATGAGCTTGCGTAAGCTTGCAAGTGAAAATGAAGCATATAATCTTTGATGGATATCATGCCTGCTTCCATCTAGTACTTGGCTAGACCACAAGCCATTGACAACTCGGTTATCCTTGCTACGAGGCATGTTAATGAGTTTAGATCCTAAACTAATCTGATCTGACCCATAATCCAACTTGACGATGGTCTGATCTAAGCCAAATTTCTAACTCAATGATCTGAACTCAACCCAATTGACCAAACATGATGATTACCCAACTCTGGTCTTCCTTTCTCTTCAACATTTTCTCCTCCCAAGTCCTCACACTGCCTTCTGTCAAGGACTCTAGCAACCACTGTTGCCAGCAACCACCTCCTCCAAGGAAAAATTAGAAGGATAGGGATCAGGCCATGAGGAAGGGAGGAGAGACGAGAAGCTTTGATGCTGATGTGGTAGCTTGGTCGCAGTCACCGATGGCATCATCGACGCTATCTTTGTTATTTAGGGAGGAGGAAAGGAGAAGACTGGAACCTTTAGACATGAAAGGTTTTAGAGATCTTAGAGGCAAAGGCCTGCTGGTGGGAGGAGCGGCAATCATCGGCAATACCATATTGGAGTTGAAGTTGCCTTCAGGGATGCAGGGGTAAAAAGATAAATGCCATAGTAAAATTGTTACGTATATGTATATTAAATAAACATAATTTCAGTTATATATCATTATACATATAATTATAAAGTATGTGTAATTATATTATGGGTAAGCATACATAAAATATTTATATATATTATTTGTATATATATTATGTATTACATATTATGAACATATGCAATAATATTATATTATGATTATTGTTTTATCTATTGGACCAATCTATTATGTGTATATAATCGCAGTTACTTACAATTTTATATAATTGTATGTTACACAAATAGAATAGTCATAACATGATCATAACATATAATTGTAATTATATATTATATATATTTAATGAGGCTAAATTCTTCTAACCTCCATTTAGCTAACACGTGACAGCTTGCCTCATGCCAGTACCATCCACTATGTAAAACCAATACAACAACTCATTAGTGCCATGAAAAATGTAAAACCAATATGACGATTTAAAAACGCGTTATTTATAGGTTGCTCGGTAACATATATCTTTTAGCCAATTGATGGAGTCAACAAACCATCTGCAGATAATACGATCCATATTGCTCTGTTTAGAAAGGCAAGCCCATTATGATGAAGTACTTGGTTCACATTTTCGATGAGCGGTATGATTCCATCATTATATTTAGAGACCAGCTATAAAAAGAAAGTGCATATGAAGGTAAGGATAAGATCTTTTCTGCCACTCTTTATTCTCAATCTCCAAGAAGGATGAGTTCTCATTCTCCTTCGTTCCTTTATCTTTTTCTATTGCAATAGAATAAGGCTACAAGACTTACTCTTGGCCATCTCCGCTGTCTTTCCTTCACTAATTTAAACAATGAATAGCTAGAAAGCCCATAATACCTCTCATGCTCCTCTCCTCTTATTGCAAACATTTATCAGGAGTGTAAGCTCCCCTCTAGCTAAGCAAAGTCATTTCTATTTTCAATTCATCATCTTTCATTATATTTATCTTTTGGTGTTTGAGATTCTACTAACTTATTTCAGGCACCATCAAAATATATATTATACAACTATAATTACAAATATGTATACACATATATACAAATCTCATAATCAATATATTTTTTTCTTTTTTATTTTTAAAATTTATAAATTTTATGAATACAAGAACGAAGAAAGTGAACAAATCTATACTTAGCTTTATTCAAATATAACTAAATCTAATATATATATATATATATATTATAGAAAATTCTTATTTGCACGTGCATGGCACGTGCCCAATGACACCGCATATCCTTGGGCGGTGATACCTTATCGTCGAGTGCCCTGCTTCAGCCCAGGATGACCGGCCCTTCCTATATATTTATATTCTCATCCCATTCTTCTTCAATCGACGGCGAGAATCTGGCCATTGTCTTCTCTCCACCTCCTGAAATCCAATCTAAAGCTATCGTATCTCGTACCGCGCGGCGATACTTTCTCGAGAAATGGTCGACTTCAATCCCGGATTGGTGAGCTCTTCCCATTAATTCAGCTCTCGGGTTATAAAAATTCCATCTTTCCACCGTTTTTAGGTCAAAATGGAGCTATATTGTAGCCCAATTCTGCCAAAAAGAAGCTTCCCAACCCTTCGTTCCCTCACAAAAACCATTGAAATCTCTCCTAAGTTAAGAGCTGCATCCGGGTTTTGGAATCCCAACACCAGGCTTGGTTTTCCCAGTAGAAAGATTTGCTCTTGTAGCGTTGGAAGTGTTTCCGTGGATGGAAAAAAGGGAGTAGAGGACCAAAAGGAGCTACCTTCCCAATGGGAATTGGAGTTTTTGGGAGAGCTTAGTCCACCCAGTTCCCAATCCTCTAAGAAGAAACCCCAGGAAATATCGAGATTGCTTGAGGACACTGAGAGCATGGATTGGTGTGTGAAGGCGAGGAGAGTTGCGTTGAGATCCATCGAAGCGAGGGGCTTGAGTCGTACCATGGAGAAGTTGGTAACCCCAAAGAAGAAGAAAAAGAAGAATGGTAAGCTCAAGGGAAGCAAGAAGGATAAAGTGAGTAAAAAAGATAAGATCTTGGAAGATTTAGATGGCGATGGTGGGGAATATTCTGAAGTAATGGACTTGGAGGAATTGAACTTGGAGAGCAGCAGCGATGTTCTGAAAAGGAGAATAAGTATGTTTGCAGATGGGATGTTCGAAGAAAAGAAAGCGAAGGCAAAGGAGGCATTTATCGAGAGGTTGTCACAGTTCTCGGGGCCCTCGGATAGGAAGAAAGAGATCACCTTGAACAGAGCAATTGTAGATGCACAGACTGCGGAAGAAGTCTTGGAGGTGGCTGCAGAGACTATAATGGCTGTAGCGAAAGGGTTGAACCCTTCACCTCTGACTCCTCTGAACATTGCGACTGCCCTTCACCGGATAGCCAAGAACATGGAAAAGGTCTCAATGATGAAGTCTCGGAGGCTGGCATTTGCCCGTCAGAGAGAGGTGTGTATGCTTGTAGGTATTGCTATGACAGCATTGCCCGAGTGCTCTGCTCAGGGGGTGTCAAATATTGCATGGGCATTATCCAAGATTGGCGGCGAGCTTCTCTATTTATCAGAGATGGATAGAATTGCTGAGGTGGCAATTACCAAGGTGGGGGAGTTCAATGCACAGAATGTTGCTAATATTGCTGGTGCATTTGCTTCAATGCAACACTCTGCACCAGATCTTTTCTCAGAATTAGCTAGAAGAGCATCTGATATAGTTCATACTTTTTGTGAGCAAGAGCTTGCACAGTTCTTGTGGGCATTTGCTTCTCTAAATGAGCGTGCTGATCCTTTGCTTGACTCCCTTGATGATGTTTTTAAGGATGCTGCCAATCTCAAATGCTGCGTAGAAGAAACAAATTCGAGTCCACCAGAGAGTTCTTATCCAGAAGATGAGGTTAGTGGAAATGGTCAAAATATCAATGATATTGATTCCGAAATATCTTCGTATGCCCCCGTACTTAAATTTAACCGAGATCAGCTTGGAAACATATGCTGGTCATACACTGTTCTTGGACAAATGGATCGCCTTTTGTTTTCCCATATATGGACAACCCTGAGCCAGTTTGAAGAGCAAAGGGTCTCAGAGCAGTACAGGGAAGATATCATGTTTGCTTCACAGGTTCATTTAGCTAACCAGTGCTTGAAGCTAGAATACCCTCATCTTGGTCTGTCACTGAATAGGGATCTTGAAGAGAAAATATCACGAGCAGGAAAGACCAAGCGGTTCAATCAGAAGACGACTTCTTCATTCCAAAAAGAGGTGGCACGACTACTAGTTAGCACAGGGCTTGAGTGGGTCAGAGAATATGTGGTGGATGGATACACTTTGGATGCAGTATTGATTGACAGAAGGCTTGCTTTTGAGATTGATGGACCGACACATTTCTCAAGGAATTTAGGCAATGCTTATTAACTGATACAAATCATTATATTTTCTCTTATGTCTAAACTCATATCAAAATTTATCATCTTTTACAAAATTGGAAAATATTCATTCTGATTCCTTTACAGGTACTCCACTAGGCCACACAATACTGAAACGCCGTTACATTGCTGTGGCTGGTTGGAAATTGGTTTCTCTGTCTCATCAAGAGGTGAGTTATCACATAATCAAATATTACTATTAACTCAAAATATTTATTCTAAATGTAGTTTCTTTTTTTTTGGTTGGTGCAAAATGCAATTTTACAGAACCATGATATTCACATTGGTTGGTGCAATAGAAAGATTACAATCTCCTATTGACACAAATCATCTAACAGCATGCGAAGAATAATAAAACATCACCAAAGTAGCAACTGAATTCTTTTTTTCATAACAGATATGCTTGACGTGTACACTACCACATAATCATGTGGTTTATTTATGTCATACAATCTGGGAAGGCAAAGAGAAATCAAGATAAATTTTAGAATTAAACAATATACCTGGAAATATACTCTGCATTTTTTCTTTAGAGAAAAAAAAAAAAAAAAATTTCTGTGTGAAAGTTTAGGGTTCAGATGCTGCCAATCACATGGATCATTGGCTATGTTGCTCAAGACTAACTCTGCCTTCTCTTCTGTGTCCAATCAACGCGAACTCAATCTAAAATATGTGTAGCCAAGTTGCTGTTAAGTTTGAAGACCCTTATGAAGACGTTAAATGTTTGATGGGACTTTCTGTATGAACCAAGTTCTTACCTTGAGCGTCAAGAGAGTTTTACCATCAATTTTCAGTGCAGTAGAGCCATTACTCTTAACACTTCCAGACCTTCATGTCTGAGTTTGATTTAAACTGTCCAGCCTTCACTTACCATAGCCTGGTCTTCATCTTACTTCTGACAAGCATGAAATCTATATTGGTCTCTTACATCAAATGGATGTAGGTAACTAGTGAAACAATGTTAATTTTAGTCAGAGAACATGTAAGAAAAAGAATCAAGGTGAAGAAAAAAAAAATATACAAGGGATATTTAATACCGATCCTACTATATTAGCAAAATCAAACTTAGTTGTGAAATCAGATGCCCAACACGGAAAGAATCATAAATGCCCAATATGATATGTTGAAGTACCAGAAAAACCAATAGATTTAGATCATGATATGACTTAACCAATTTCAGATAGAAACCATCTACACTGTGTTTTGTTTTGTTTTGTTTTGTTTGGCCACTGTGAGGCATGAAATCAAGCAGCTTCTTCTTAAATGAGAGAAATGTTAAATAGGAAATGGCAGAATTGGGGCTATGCTCATGGGTATAATATTGCATCTCAAGTTGTTAGTGACAAAACAAATGAAAATTTAAAGCTTCGAACTTTGATTTGTGCTCGATTACTTGTTTTAGGTCTTTACAGTGAAATGATGCCGTATCTTTGGAGGCTTTGCACTCATTCATTGGCCCCAGTTGTTCTGAGAATTGGCCTCTAAGCATTTGATCTAATGCTAATGTAGACAGTTAGGGGCATTTAACTTAATTGATGCTTGAGATATGTTTGTTTTTGTATCTGCCAGCTGGCAAACGATACTGTCAGAATTTTGCATGAAACTTATTGGTGTGTGTTGTCCTGAAGATAGATGATGGTTTAACCAATTGCATGGTGGCAATCTTATGGGGTGGTTGTGCCTGTACGGTGTTACATATTATTCCAATGTTTCTATTTTTGCTGCAGTCTGCACATATTAGCTGAATCTTCTGCATCTAAGATTTTTTTCTCTGAATACTGTATTTAGTTTAAGTACCATGTCTCAGTCATATTTGTTGGGGTTTGAGGCCATGCAAACATGATTCAAGTGATTTTCTTCCCTTTTATTTTATCAGATGATTCCTTCTGTCCCCATTAAGATAGTTCCATCTTTCCCTCTCTCAAGGCTGAAGCTGTACCTCTTCCAACTTTTGTATACATTGAACTTCAATATGGTCAGATATCCTCTTCCTAAGATCATGTCTGGTTTAATGGAATAAAATGGCGCGGCATGTTTTGACATTTGTTTCCATACATATCTGTTCCTGAACTTTTCAGAATAAATGAAATGGCTTTATCTATTGAATGATAACTGAGCTCTTTATTTCATTAACTAATGCTTATTTATTCATTCCTATCATTACAAGATTGACTTTACCTATGGATGAGAATGCCAATCCTAGAGGGAATTTCTTTTACTTTGTTTCTCCAAGTAACATATTTTACAACTTCCAAGCTTGTTTCACTATAGAAAATGGAGCATGATAATAATATTCCAGATCCATAACTGTTCTAAGATCCTAAGTGTAGAGACCCATTTTCAGTGGGAATATACTTGCATATATGTTGTGCATATTCTTGGTTGCGTCACTGACATGCTATTTAATGAAAAGAAAGTCGAAAAAAAATCGATGGGATGACAACTAAATTCTGTCCTTTTTCTCTTTCAAGCTCTTTACTAAGTTTAGCATAGCTTAATAGCAGCTTAAATCTTCTGTTGTGACTCTGCAAATATTGTCCTTGCAGTGGGAGGAGCTTCAAGGTGAATTCGAGCAATTAGAGTACCTCAGGAAAATTCTTGGTATTGACACAGCTAGCAGTTTTGGAGGAACAACCACGCAGTCTGGGTGAAACCATCCTGGAGGATGCTAGTGGTGGCATCCTGATACGGGAGGCGATGGTGGCCAAAGGCATGAACTCAGAGAGAACTCTTGTTTTAAAATGTGAAATGGTGAAAAAAAAAAAACCAAAAAGGTGTTAAATTTTCATTGAATGTCTCTTTGGATAAAATATAAAACTTAGATTAATATTCGATACAAGAGTTCGTAAATCCAAATGCCCAATATGTTGAAATACCTGTAAACCCTATCATAAAACTAATAAACCTAAGCAAGACTTGTCTAAAAACTTTTGCTCTCCGCAGGTGCCAATCAAAGAAGCTGATTCTTAAAATAGGTCAATGACTCTAGCAACATTTAGCCAAATGGTAAATCCAACATCAGCTATGTTTTGGATCTCTTGCAAGGCCAATCGCAAAGCCTTCTCAATGTGCCACAATTTTGAAAGAGGCCAAATAGATCTTCCCTCATCATTTTACTTGAGATTTCCTAACCCATATCTTACTACAAGAAAAAATAATTCGTTGTTAATAAGACGGGTAATTGAAAAGTACAAAGTTTTATCTAGGATTTGCTAATGCCAAAGCTCTATGACACCAAGATCCACAACTAATAGATTATTCTAAAACTAATATTTTTTAAAGATTGTTTTCTGTCCAAGCCTACAAGAAAAGGATAATATTATTTAGTTATTAAATAAAAAAAAGTTATTTCTCAATTGTCATGAAAATTGAATAGTCTCACAAAGATAGCAGACAATGAAAATATAAAATCTTCATGCTAGCTATTAAGTGTAGATTTCTTTTGATACTATAATTTTATTTCATTTATAATATTTAATTTAAAAGATCTAATTTATTTTGTTAATTTGTGAAGAATACAGTTGTGCATTTTGAAAATTGAATCAGATCAAACTGATTATCAGACATAAATCTAATTTCAAATTAAAATAAATTTATTTTTATCATAAAAATAAAAATAAATTATATTTATATATTAATTAAATAATATAAATAAAAATTAAATCATATATTAGTAATAAATTTTTTTAGATAAAGATTTTAAATTCATCATTTTACTTAAATTAGTTATATATTAATAATTTTTAAAATACTCACTCTTATAAATCTGAACCTTACCTGTTTTAAATCAAATTTCAAATTCTTAAATCCCAAACCAAGCGGAATCTTTTTTTTTTCTTCTTCTTTTTTTTTTAACCATTTAAAATTTTTTTCTGATGTGATTCAAATGCCCGTTAAAATATTTAACCCTATCCATTGCGATCACTATTTTCTATACTCCACACTTACCAAACAATTCTTCGTACGGCAAAATTTCCTCATCTGTTATCCACCTGGCATTAAATGATTGTAGGTCGCGTTGGTATACCAACAAACGCTTCCAAGCTTTTTTTTTCCGCCCAAAAAAAAAAAAAAAAAAAAAAAAAATCAGACGACTCAACAAATTTATTCATTTGTAAGCCCGAATAGTCTGCCCATCATCCCGATGAACAAAACTCGTTAATTTGCTAAATCTTCGGATGGACCTCGGCCACCGACCACAACTCTGGTTCCACCCTCGATGCCTTGCTATCCTGATTTCTATCCTCTTCTCTGAACAAATAGTAAATACAATTTTGATTGAAGAAGGAAGGTTAATAATCACATAGTTGGCATTGTTACTGAAAAGAAGAAGTATTACCTTCAGATTTAGGCTACCTGCACAAAACAAGAATACTGCTCAACCATCCCAACTGTTTCTATGATGCCAGAATAATACTGAGAATGAAAGACATCACATCGGTTTGTCTAGCGAGAGACAAGGGTATCATTAAGTTGAAGAGAGAGAACTTGTCAGCAGCGCATCCATCCATCCCGGGGGTTAGACATGGGAAAGCAAGCACGTTTTACCTTAAAAACCAAGATGTACCAACAATCAGTGCAGCAGTAGCTCTGTTCCACTGCTTCCAATAGTCATGACAACATAGTAAGCATTTCCGCACCGCTGGGATTAGTAAGATAGAACTAGGTGGTTCAGTACAGATGATACAGACATCTAGTCAATGTATGGCTATATAATCCATCAAAGAAGTGACTTCCAAAAATTCCCAATTCCATCCTCGCAAGCAATCAGCTACGCTCATTGACAGTTGGCACGGCATTGGCCTGAGCGTTATGCATTGCACGTTTTAGCTCAGAAATAAAGTCCACCTGCATATTATAATATAAGAAGGGTAATGATTACGGAATACAAAGAAATTTTAGAAAGAAAATACCAAGCAGAAAGATCCACAAGGTCACCACCTGATGCGGAAGTTTCAAGTGACCCCACGATGACCCACTAGCGCCAGAATACATCACTGGTCTTTCTGGTAGAGACCAAAAACAAATGAGGAAAAGAAATATGAAATGCACATAATTATAAACTAATCATGAATAGAATAATCATTGTCATGATCGACACATCATATGGGTGTCACTGAGTTGTGTGCACAGAAGAACAAACAAGTGGGAGCGAGAGAGGGGGAGGGCGTGCAAGTAACTTGCACAGAATATCTGGCATACTTCACATATATCATGTATAGTTTGCAGTAGATATAGCTTTTAATGCCGAGATAATAGGGTTTCATGCATTAACTCCTGTGGTTGCTTGAATATTTCTTATCTAATGACCTTTTTGGTATTATCATTGTTTTTGTGTTTTTCTCTACAAATTAGTGAAATACAACATGAAGAATTAACGTTCAAGATAGCATTTGCACAAAACTTCCGCTATTCCTTGGCTTTTATTTTCACACTTTTGAATGCAATCAATCTTAGCTACGATAAGCTCTAAAAAAAGGGGTTTCATCATATATGTTATTCAGTCTTAATTCATTTTTCTTCTCAGGATTTTTGAAAAAAAAATAAAGAAAAACAGAAAGATACCAAATGGCCCTAAACTATAAGAAACTGAAGGTGTTTAATAGATTGCTGGAAACCTTGATGATACCACCACTACCCTTTGTAAAAACCTATTAACTCTTACAAAAATATCAGCAGCATTTTCTTCACCAGTTCCCTTCAAAAAAGAATAGTTCAAAATGACACGGAAAAAATGAGATGTAGTGATGCAATTAGGTAGGCGAAGGGGGTAATTGGAGCAGCCTTTGAAGTTAATAAAACACCATGACAGAGGAGGCCCATCTATTGCCTCAAGTGAAAAATATGTTCTACCCAAACTTACTGACATACTCTAATGATCCCATGAGAACAAATAATAGCCTGGAAAAACACAATCACAATGTGTACAACAAAATAATCAACAGGTCCTTAAAAAAAGAAAAAAGAAAATCTCAGATCACTTAGTTTCTTAGAATGACAGATCATGTTGTTGGATCCAGTGCTAGCATTCTTCTATTATTCAGGTTATGGTTCCTTTTTTCTATGATTACACCACATGATTTTTAGGCAAACAAGGATAACATGTAGACCTTTCCAATATGCTGCTGACACTCTTAAAGCAGGCAGCTCTTACAACTCAGTCTCACGATACAATCAAGCATATAACAGTAGATACCAGGACCTCTTTGTCCCTCATACAAATTCTGTGTTAATGTTCCAAATTCAGAATAAGGGATGTAGACAGAAATGCAGGGTCTCTGAAGTGATGTGTGATTGGTTCAACGCAAGTAACTTGAATTGAGATATTGAACCATCTGCCAGATAATTGGTATCCCACTAGCAGATGAAGCAAATTTAAAAAAAAACTAGTGTATCTGAGATTTAAAAATTCACTATATCATTAGAACAGAAGATATGTCTTAGTTCCTAATTCCTACTAAAAAGCTACAGAAAGCAGCACTTGAGGTACTCAAATTCTCTACCTCACATCCATCATTGCCAGCCTTATCTAAGACAGAAGGTTAGAGACTCCAATCATTGGAAGGCTTTGGAACTTTTCTGTGAGGTTCATATCTCCCCAACTGAAGGTGAAATTTATTGTGAATGCAAAAATAAGTGAAGAACAAAACATTTCAGGTATATCCCTCCCAAGTCTTTTCTTGGCTGGTTATCTCGGGAGAAAGCATTGGACGTGCAAAGATCATTAAGAATGTGTAAGAGCTTCCTTATAAATATGAGATTTGACTGAGGAGGAGGTATCTATTCCTAGTCAGTTAAGTTGGTTAGCTACTTAGTGGCATTGGTGAAGATCAGGAAGAGCACAGGCTTTCCTTGGATATGACAAAATCCTGTCAGCTGCTTTTAAGCTGGTAGAACAATAGAAAGAACTGTGCTAAGTGGGGGATGCTCATTCTAGTTTCCAAATGGTTGGCTTGTTGATGTAATAAGACCTGCAAAGAGCACCCAAGGCAAAAAGAAGATGATATATCAAAGACTGGAGAGGGAAAAAAGAGAAGGATGAGTGGCTTTGACCAAATAAAAAAGAAAAAACAACAACAACAAATTAAGATTGATCGAAGACTTCAAAATTTCCCTGATATACTAGGCAGCTTACATAAATATTTAACAAACTAAAACACAGAAAGATTCTTTATCTAGACCATGGACCTGCTTGAAGACACCAGAGAACTAGTAAATTCAGTATTCACCTCTTAATTATACATGGAACTTTCTATTGAATTTGCTCCCCAGAATGTTTAAAATTGACAAAGGTCCTCGATAACACAAGTAAATCCTCAAGACTATTTTTAGATGAGTATATGATATCTGTAATTTGATATCCAGGTGCTAAGATATGCACACAAGCTTGATGGCTATTCTGTTGCGACTGATTTAGACCCACTAGATGAACCTATAGCCATGGAAGGAACCTTTTCCCCAATTTCAGTCATTTTGGTACAATCCAGGAATTCCTTTCACGAAAGATGCATGTTTGCACACTATCCTGAGAACATCATATCTTTCTGTTGTCACCAAAATTCAAGAATACTAACATTATATGCAGTCCATTGACACCAAAATTCAAGAATACTAACATAATAGGCAGTCCATTGACACAAAATTGCATAAGACAAAGCCATCATGTTTTACACATTAAACCAGCATGATGTTCGTGAAGACTCCTAATGCTCCATTCTTTGGTGGAAAAATTTTATGGGAAAGTCAACTTTCCTATTGACCAACTTGCTCATGTTCTTTTGCTTCAGTTAAAAAAGTTAAAAGGGCAAATTATATTCGCAAGTTATCATTTACCTGTTAAATTAGAGGTAATACTTAATCATCTGAAAAATGTTTAAATTAATTTCCTACAAATTAGGTAAAATATTTTTTCTATCTTCCTCAAAAATCCTATGTTTTATAAATTATTTTTTATCTTCCTTCCATTAATACTCTTAGATTCTTCCTTTTATCTACTTTTTACTCTTGATGCATTTCGCAAAGAAAAAGTAAGAATACAACGTTTGTAAAAAATTTTATAATTGAAATAAAAATATTTTCTCATAATATAATCTGTGTTTTATAAAGGGATATAATACTGTTATTTAATTAGTAAATAGTAACTATGAAAATTTATTTTTATTTAAAAAATAAAATTTATATATGATTAATGTATATATCGAAAGTATAATTGAAAATATAGTTTGATAAGAGAAAATTGAGCTTCAGTCATAAAGAGATAGTATATAATTAGTATACAAAGTAGGTCAAATAGTATAAAGGATATTATGAGAAGATAAATAGATCTTAGCAAGTTATTCAAAAAAATTATAATATAAAAAAACGTTAGTAACGGATACCAGAGTCACTTTTGAATGTATAAAAGAATAATGATTTAAGTCTCGATGGAATTAGAGCCGAGATGGCCAAGACATCTCATTCCAGAAAGAATCCAGGACTAATCTCAACTGTCTCATCTCATCATATTACGGTCATAGTACATTATAGTATCAATTTTAAATAGATCTAATTTATCATAAAAGTATAACTTTTAAAATTTAAATATGTTTAAAAATTGAATAAAATATAAAAGCTTCACAAATATTTCTTTTAAGAAAAAAAGCATTCCAAGTAAATATTGAGATGCTTGATTGAATCAGGGATCGAGACGGGACGGAACACGATGCGTCTCGTTCCGTGGAAAAACTGGGAGGGACACTTCTATCCCACGAGATTTAAACCTTGCAAAAGAACATGGATAAATTATTTTCTTATAAGTGTTGTCTGGGTAAGATTTACTTGGGAAAATATGGATTTCTAAGTAACTTTGATACCTCCCAAAGAATGAGGCCTAGGTAAGTAAGCACTCAGCCCGGCAGGTGAAAATGCTAAGCTCTGGCCCAGCACATTTGCTCACACCTTCGAAGCACTTTAAATAATTCACCTCACCCAGCCCCTATATTGAATATTTGTTACCTGTGCATTGGAATACTTTTTGCAAGAACCAAAACCATTAGTATATTGACAAAAAGGTATCATCAGCTTCAAGCAATCATGATCCACAGTTTCTTGCTAATGATTTTACCGAAGCAAGTGATGCAGACTATGATATAACAACACCAATATAAGAGTTCAGCATCAGTTTTTTTTGTGCTAATATGCTTGCATCATTTTGTGATCATGAATAAGTGTGCATGCACGTGCATGTATACACCCGTATAAGGCTGCATGCACATGCCATTCTTACTAACACATGCAAAGAGTAAGCAGCTGTCTCATTTCCATGTAGAGCTTAATTTATATGCTAAATGAACGGACAAAATTCACAGCTCTAGGGTTACAGGCTAATAGAATTCCAGGTTCTTGATCAAGGGGATCATATAGTGTCAAACAACTAATATGATGGCCAATACAAATGCAACAGAGGTGTGACAAACCAACCAAATGCATCTACAGAAGTAGAAATCAGGATTTGCTCACATCAGGTCCATGCATCGCATAATTTGGAAAATCTAAGAGCTTGATACCTTAATAACCACTTCTTTTAGAGGTGATGGATTAATACATAGTAAATAAATACGTGTCATTGTTTCTTTTTCCATGTCTCAGGAGAAATCCTACCACATAGAAATCAACATTGATAACCTTCCCTCATAGCAGCTTTAGAGTATAGGCAATATAAAACATAAACACAGGAAACTGGGTGCTATAGTAAAAATACAAGGATCAGTGATACTTTGTTAGGCATCAAAAGGAGCTAAAATGGAAATACAATATAAAAAAGATCAAAACGTCTCAAATCAAATTTGAAACTAATGCCAATCGAATCAATTTTTCAAATGTAAATTTTAACCAGGCTAAGCAAAGCAATTGCCAAAGTCAGCAACTAAGCCAGTTCAACAAACAAATTTACAGGGTTACCAAGACCATAGAGATATAACCCACCAGGTAAATCAACTGATGGATCATTGCACAAGTGGATGGCATTTGCCCAACCTACATAGCAAAATGTAAAAGCATGAGAGTCATGCAACTAACAGCATTAAAAAATAAAAAACAACTAAAGTTGGTTGAAGCAATGTTGTTGGGGTGTATGACTGTGCATAATTAAAGAATAAAGTTAAACTAACACTGAACCTGAGAAAACTGGATTATTCTAAATAATTGCCTTTATGAGTGGGCACCAGGACTCCCCATAGGCAGCAGTTCTGAGGCACTACCCCTGACTGTTCCAATTTATCTCTTGAGGGTTGGTGTTAGTTTAGGATTTCCAGTTTCCAAATTCTTTCAATTGAAAATTGAGATAGAGTCATAAAATAAGAGTACCTTAGCAGATTTATTTAAGATCGAGTGATCATAATATTTGCTAAGCATGTTTCCCACATGAGTGCAAATCATTTTCTTGATTTGCATATGAAAGAAACCTGGACCAAATATATTGCCATGTGCATAATTGGTAAACAAAAACAAAAATGATATCACTGACAGTTGTATCATCAGGAGTTACTGATGATCAACAGTCATCACCTCAGGTGGTAAACACCCTAGCCTCTTGCAAACTCATCCTATACTTTCAGACTAATACCATTTAGGTTTTGATTCAATATGGCATTCTCGAAAAATAAAACAAATCTATGATAAAGAAAACAAATATCACATGAGAACGCCCATCATTTTTCTTAGTACATAACTGTCAGCAAATCAGGCAGCAACCATGTACATGAGCATCTGTTGAAGGTGCTCCCTGATAGTCAACTTCAACCCACTTCAGTATGCTAAACAGGTGTGCTCAAGAAAATAGCACTAAAGATATATTATTTGATTACAATTATGTGCCGATGGTTTGGCAGATAAGGATCATAAAGCTGGCTACATGGTAAGGCTGGATGGATATGGTTATGTAATGGTTATGTAAAGAATTATGCAATGCTTAATACGCATAAAAAATGAATTTGCTTGTTCAGCTTTGTCTACCTTCTACGTGTATGTATATATATTTGTATCTATCTATTTATACCATACATTGGCATAATTATAATACACACAGGGTATACAGGAGCACTTTACACCCACTATAAAATTCAATAATCAAATTGCAAATTGAAAATCTAAACCATTTGATGTGATCTACAATGTTACAAAGTCTATATGCCAAAAAAAATATGTTAGAAATATCTTGCCTATACATCAAGTCCTCCCATATATAAAGTCAGCACAATACAGTGTACTGACTTTGGATGGCCTAATGTAGAGAATAGAGGTTCAAAAAATATCTGCTTTTCCACAAAATGGCATTTAAAGTCTTGTAGATAATATCCAAAAGTTTAGAATTCCATTTTTCAATAAGCAACATTGAATTTTGCAATGGGTGTAAAGTCCTGTCTTTACAACCTGTGTACCAAATGCACAGGTACACCCATGGATGCACACACATGTACACGAAAACACACAAATATATAAGAACATAGAAATGCACTTGATTCAAAATATTAAGAGTAGCTTTTTCTTTTCTCAAACTGATGTTCAAGACAATTCTATTTCACAAGGAAGTATCCTTATGATGCCACTCATTCTCATTATTTACACTTCATGGTGCATTTTATATCACAAGAAACTGGTGAACATGCTGAAATGTCTAACAATATACATATGGATTCGGCTACATTCATGTGATGCCAAGCCCAAATCCAATCACCTCCCCCACTGTTAGATTCGCAAGGATCTCGAAACCAAAAAGCCACCCGTTAACCACCATTACTTGCTTTGAAAATAAAAAAAATCCAACGAAATAAACAGCAACATGTAAAAAATAAACAAAAACAAGATGAAAGTAAACACTATCTGTTTATGGGGCAACGATAAACACTTATCCCACAGAATAAACACAAACTCGTGTAGAATAAATAGTTAGCCTGAACCAATAAACACCCAGTTTGGGTGGTAAACAAAAACGCTGCAAAAATAAATAGAAACTATTGGACTAGGAATGTAATGGTTTGTGCGCTCTGAGGCATGAAGCATGTAAAGACTGGACACGTGGTATGTAGGCATTGATTGTGTGCAGCATTTGTCCCATCTCTATAAATGTACCTCGTTTTTCGTAATGCACCACATGTAACATAGTTCAGCATCTCTATTTACCACCCCAACTAAGTGTTTATCTATTTAGACTAACTGTTTATTTTGAACATGTTAGTATTATTATGTGGAATAAGTATTTATTGTTGCCCCCAAAACGGTTAACGTTTACTTCCATCGTGTTTGTGTTCATTGTTTCCCTTTTCTGTTTATTTTTTACATATTTTTGTTTATTTTGTCATTTTTTTTTTTTAAAGTAGGAAATATGGTTAACAAGTAGCTTTTTGACTTCAAGATCCATGCGAATCTAATGACGAGGGAGGCAGCTGGATTTAGGCTTCACTACATGCAAATGTAGCCAAGTCCAGCTCTCTCTCTCTCTCTCTCTCTCTCTCTCTCTTTATATATATATATATATATATATATATATGCAAATGACATTTAAGCAGGTGCAAAAGACTGAGCTATTGCCAGCAAGTTCACATGATTATGATAAAGGTCTGTCACATGAAATTTACATAACTCCAAAAGCCAGACAGTGCCTTGCAACTGTATACTTACGCTCATTTAAAAGTTGCGCAGCCTCGCCGGTACAACACCCATCCATGGGTATCAAGCCTGGATGATGAGCGTTTTCATTTGGAACATTGCTGCCACCAGCCTCCACATGATCCATTGAAGGAAAATTTCTCAAATTAGAAGCTTGACTCTTCTCCCCATCAATCCCATAGGAGTAATTTGTTTTTTCAAATCGATCTATACAAACAAACGCAAAAAAATTACAAAAGATCAAGCACTTGTGCACAGAGCAAGGGACAAAAGAAATACAAAATATTGCAGAATGTTAGATGCACAAATAGTTAGATGAATGCGGTGGAATCATTTTATCTGGTGCAGAAGAGTATGTATCATTTCTAGCTAATAAATTGTTTATGACTGGTAATCACTGCAGTTGTTTCACTGGAAAAAAAAAAAAAGAGAACAAAACCTATCATATGGATGACACCAGTGAAGGCCTAAAATCTAAATATGAAGATGACATGATAGTCCACTTTAAAATTCAAAGTTCTTGTATATATTGATATGCACATTACATTGTCAATAGACCTGCTATGACATCACATGCATGTAAGTGACATGTCACATGACCAATTCAGTTTAAACAAGGATTTGTACTGTGTCAGTTGAGACAAAAAGGGGAAAGAAAACATTTGTAACCATAGTTTATTTGGCTTAAGAATCTTAAAAATGAAAGAATAATAGGATTGACATCATCAATAATACGTTGACCAATAAAGGCATCATTATTTTTTGGCTTGAGTACTCAATTATAAGAGAATCTTTTCTTCTTTTAAGAATTAAAAGCGCTATTGAAATCATTATTTCTCAATTAGTGGATGGTATTCAGCCAAAGGATTGTTTGGTCATGTATGTCTAAACATGATGCAATTCTTTGCTGCAAGTAAATTAAGCGCAAAATTTTATTTCATGCAATTTGATATTCAAGATATAACTGCAGCTACATATTTGGGCGTGAATGGATCATTTAGACCGAGAAACAAAGTAACCAGAGATTGAACTATAATAGTTGAATGCGTAAGAGTTGTCAATCCAAAGTAATCAAAATTTGTTCAATGTATAGTACTATACAATAATATGTATGATATTATTATACTATGCTCCTGGTAATATTATTTTTCATGTTGTTATCAAGTAACAATTTATATTATATTATGCTATATAAATAATAATAAATGGTTAGGGTGTTCTAATATGATTGTACTATTTAGTATTTTTTTATACCAGTAGATAACAAATAACATTTTAATGTAACTACAATATTTTTACTAAATTATTATGTAACAATTTATATATGATAATATTATAACACAAAATAATAGAAGTTCTTTTAATCAACATAAAAATTTACTAATGCTATCAATACAAACAATATCATAATATAGTTACAAAGCTATACATTAATATATAACAAGGTTTACCATACTGATACATACCGTTCCATACAAGACGCATTATGTCCTGCAAGTATGAGACCAGGATTCAATACCCCACATTAGTAAACCTTGATATGCCGTATTAGTACACCAACCCGAACCCCATACCCCACATACCAACGACGTAGTGGTATGATACCAGCATGGGGTCCAATACCGAGCTTGTGAAACTTGATATATAGTATTAGAGGATATAAAATAAATACATTCATATTTATATATTCATCATAAAATAATATGGCATTAACAAAATATCATAACAAATAGAAATGCATTATAATAATATGTAGCATTATAATATCATAATAGCACATTTTAACATATTATTAATTATATTAATTATAAAATTGGCATAAACTACTTCTCAAAAAAGTCATATACTATAATATTATTATTTTAAGAATAATGTACACTCAAAATATGATGCTATATATCCTTATAGATAAATATAACTATAAATTAGTGTCAATATTCAGCATTATAGTCACAGCTACGTCTAGCCAAACAATTGACTTGAAATAAAAATATTGGAATTACAACTATATGAAGCTTTGTCTACATAGTATTCCTAATTATAAGCAACTAAACAAAAGCTAATAAATTACCTTTCCTTACAAACAGATCTTTGATGGTTGTTAACCTGCATACTTCAACATAAGTTTCCAAGTATATTCATAGAATACAGATCCATAAAAGATACCCACATTAGCATTATAGCAATGGCTAATGTGTCTAGAACAGAACAAATTACTACTTACAGTTAAGTCTTGACGTATGACTTGCAACAATCCAATGACAATATGCCCTAATGCTGATAGTCATTCCACAAAAAGAAAAGAAAGAAAGAAAGAAAGAAAGAAAAATCATCTTTTACATCTTTTGAAGACCATATAGACCAAATGATTAACAAAAGCAGGAATCAATAAAACCATTATCTCAAATCAACTTAACGCCTCACCAAAAGGAATCATCCAATTGCTTGTTGTGACAAGGAGCACAAACCTATCAGCCCTTTAAAATAGCCATATCCCATCTATATAGGATTAGAATGCAAATGGGCCTAAGCAAGGTTTGTCATACCGACCCATACCAATCATACTGAACTATATCATACCGCTACGGTACCGAGTTTTGATTGGATATGAACCGAACCAATTCAAACCGATCCTTACTACTTGGAAACGACCCGAACCATCCGGTGCCAACTCGTACTACCTATTACTAGGGTGCATATCGTACCATATTAACCCATATTGTACCAAATCAATAATGTACTGGCATGAATCTCAGCAATGGTTTTGAGGACGTTAGGCTTAAGTCTATGCTGCATAGCACATGAAAAAATAAATATCCTTTCAACACAAGCCCACTTACGATACGACCCAAAAAGGAGACCCACTATTATTTTTCCCTAACCAAAATTATTTCCTCAAATCAACATTCAAAGACCTTATTAAAGAGTTTTGAACTTATTAAGACTCTTCAAAAAGAATCTTAAGTTTTCACCCCTCTAATGAGTTAGAAATAGACAAAAGATAAAACAACTTAACATAAAGCAAAATAACCCAAATTTGCACTACATTATCTCATTGAGTAGCATGGATCATGTATTGAGGCTGTAATGCTAAATTTCATGCTCCAACGGCTACAAGTTGATTGGAGAGACCAAGGATATAGGCATTTAAATCATTCTAAAACAATATATGTGTGACACATGTATATGTGTGTGTATGTTTATATATGGAGAGAGAGAGAGAGAGAGAGAGAGAGAGAGAGAGAGAGAACATTATACTAACTCCATATAAAAGGAGTTAATGATTTTAAAAATATGATATGCAACCTATATTGGATATCCGAGCCATTGAATATGATCTACACTATAAAAATACCTAAAAAATAAAATTCATATATTTTGCTGGTCTCTAACCTATTCATCAAGTTAGTACAAAAATGAACGATATCAATTGCACTATGATAGCAAAATGCATGACAAGATGTAGATTAAACTCTACTTTATCGATCTTGATGTACACATCTAAAAACATAGGCAGATTCAAAGTCACTAGATTTTCATGATTCGATTATAGTAAAGCATAGTATCATGCTATTAAAACCGTCCATTTTGACACCCACTTTAAAATTAGATGAGAGATCACCAAAACACATGAACTTTAGTCGCTAGACATTTTTGTGTAGTGTAGATCATTTTCAATGGTCCAGATCTTAATTTGGATGGCCTATTGGTTTTGAAACAATAACTCCTTTTTCAATGAGTTATGTAAACTTGTAAAGAATGTAGTCAAACTCATATATATACATACATACATATAATACTTTTTTCCCACTTTCCTACTGAAACTTATTACTAGCCTATTACTAGACTAGGGTCATTTTTAATCAACTTGAAATAGCATGAGAAATGAGACTAAATCCAAACTTTCCTGATCAATTCAATTTCTCTGTTCAGAAGTTTTCAGCCAATCAGGTTATTTGAGTTACAACTTTAATAAATAACAAACATATACTTAAAAAAAAAAAATCAAATGGATAGAAAAAGTAACCTAGATTTTAACCTCCCTTTTTTGTGAATGTCACTATTATTACTCTGATTTCCAAGAGTGGGTATCTAAAAGCCTCATAGACTTTACACTCTTTTAGTTAATTAACACATTTTACTACAACATTGCATGTTCACCTTGCATCTTAAGGGTCAGCTGTAAGGTTCGAATTTGATGCACAAACTACGTAAGAAAGAATCCTGGAGGCTTAGATTTTAAGGATCTCAAGATTATGCTTAAACTAATCTACAACTACCCCAACATTTTGTATACAATAACAACAAATAATACAGACAGATAGAAGGTAAAGAAAGTCCAAACATGATCGAAATAGCTTTCAGAAGAGAATCAAATGAATCTAGAACTCCAAGGCCCCCTAGGATGTCCATATGTGTTAAAGAAAATTCTCAGTTATGACAACATTGAACAACAGCATCAGGGCATTACCTATAGATGCCCAACATCCTAGAAGCATGAAACCAGCTCTAATTACTCATTTAATGAAAGTCAATGGCATGCAGAAGAAGATTGGGGATATTTTTGGCCTTCATTGATGAGACTCATAGATCTTTCCAGCCCTCTGCTTCAGAATAAGTTCAGTTTGCAGAACAAGAAAAGTGGTTTTGGTTCATTTTACCATGTGGTGACAAATCTGGAAAAAGAAATAAAGAAGGCTTGCACTGGATTAACATAGATTTCAAAAGAGTACAGTAGCATTCTAAGGCAATATTTCCTCCAACTGAAGTGGCCAGCGAGGTTGTTGTTTCTTTATGTATACATAACCCTATGTGTACCATTGTGGCATACAATAATACAGTTTGTTGGACTCATTTTAATGGTACTAATATATAACCAATTGAAAATAGAGAGATTTTCATTCAAATGCTCATTTCTGCAAGTCAGCAATAGGGCACAAGGAACTTCCAGGGGCCCTAGAATATTGGAGCAGTTGCCATCTTCGAGTATGACAATTTTGGATGCCATTCTTCTTAATGAAGATCAAAAATAGATTCTTTAGGAACATTGTACTTATGGATCAAAAAAGATGGGTTATCAAAATAATTCTAGTTATAAAACAAAAACTGAAAGCAAATCCCATTTTCTTATTTGAATTGAGGAAGGTAAAAGTATATGTTACCTTTTCTCCTTCTCAAACAACGCGTTTCAATTCCTTCCTTATGACTTTGTATAAGGAATTCCAAGAGTGTCCAAGAACTCCAAGGCATCTTGGAGTCTTTCCTCCGAGGAGATGGCCGGGGTCCATCAAATTGTCAAATTTTTCTTTAGAATTTGACTCAACAAATCAAACAACTTAACAAGAATTTAAGGCCAGACTCAACAAGATATATACAAGAATTATAAAAAACTTGAAGAATGATATTCATCATTCTTCAATTCCAAGTTACATATATGGTTATATGTACCTTATATTTTTTTATTATTATCAGAAAGGTCTTTCCATGTCTTTTCTTTCAGTTCACAAACCATCAAACCCTATCCTAAATTCCACTTCTTGTCCCTTTTTTTGAGAGGTTAAATTTCATTCCTCATTAAGGTAATATTTATTCCAAATATGCATGACAAAACAGTGACAATCCACCTTATAACTGTATCCCCATTAAGCTACTTTTACAATATCTCTATCGTGTCCATGAGGATCTAGACTTATAAATTTCACCACCTTCCATCTCAATAACTCATCTTCCATATAGGTCTCATTATCTTCCATCTCAATCTATACAACATGATTATGTTGTGAGATCCCTCTATCCTCACTTGAATGCAGTAGTTGCAAAACAGCTGTTGTTAAAGCATTCCCATCAATCTCAATATCATTCTGAAATTTAGGTCTTGTGTACTTATGGACTTATGGTAATTGGTCTAAGACATCCCCCAACTTCAATTTTTGCAAATTTATTGATTATCGAGAACAAGATTCAAAAAGACATAACATTAGTGCAATCTATTGTTTTACTTTTATCAGAAAGAATGTCAAGTATCTGCAGATATATGGCAATTTTAAATAGCATCATGTAGCACATATTATTGATTGTGAAGACAATCAAAATACTGATTACGATTATGTTCATGGGCTGTTCAGTTCGTTGAGTAATCCCATCAGAATGTGCACCCACAGCGTCTTTCACTGATATTATAAAGTATTTTTATAAGATGGTACTTCACCACAGAGAAGAAACACAAATGCAGGTATTGATTGTTTTCGTTTAGCTATCTTGGTGATTGTTATCTTTATTTCATTGGAACATGAAACAACAACTACAGGACACAAGTTTTAGAAAGGGAGAAAAAAAAAACTTGCAAACCCTCACTTAAACACAAAGGCAATATTTCCTCATTGTCTGCACCTTATCTACACATAAAGAAAAAGGAGCTACTTCTTTTTAGGCATAGCTTTTGTATCTCTAATACTTGACTCTTAATCATCTTTGGTTCTATAAATATCTTAGCATGACATAACTTTGAAAGTTTTCAAATGACAATGATAAGGATGCAACTCAATAACTCCATATGAATCTATATATGCAAGTTAAAAGAGACAAGTTTTTGTTAATTTCAAAGAGATCAGGAGAAACCTGTGCCCATCATTTCACAAATAAAAACTGTTCTCCCATGTGTTATTCTAGATAGCCATAATGGAAGATATACATACAGTAGCAAATACTTTGCTGTGAAACTGTAGATCACACACAAGTTTTAATATCCAAAAGCAAAGAGAGAAAGCTAATAGGATATCAAACTACCAGCCATTGATTTCCCTTTCTACCCCACTACCTATGTGTTAGCCTGAGAAATGCAAGACAAAGTCCAACCAGAACATGGCTATAAATATTCTTGGAACAGGATATTTCAGATTTTTGATGAGAAATCTGGATTTTTTTTTTTTTTTTTTTGGTTTTATCCAGAACATATTTCTTCTGAGAAACACCAAAACCAGAAGTTTGATATTTCGCCAGTAATCTACCGAGGCCACAAAGTTAGATGTTGTCTGTAATATACCAAAACCAAAAGTTTGACATTGTCGGTATTGTACCAAAACCAAAAGTTAGATGTTTTGTCCGTAATATATCAAAATCAAAAGTTTTTACCAAAATTTACAGAGAGCTAAAATCATCCAAAATGTGTAACCAATATCTGAAAACAGCCTTACTGGCCAATTTGTTTCAGCCAGGACTTCAAGATGCGGGGAAAAAAATCCAGATTATTCTCGAACATTCGAAGATCCATAAATATTTCTATCCTTCTTCAACACAATTAGGATTCAGCCCACTCGTCGAGCCCAGGCTCGCAGCTTGATCGATACTTATAACAAGTATTGCACACGTATTACAAATATCAAGATCATGAAATATATCACCAACAAATAGCCATCATCTGTAGCTAAGAAGAGAGTCCCAAGAAAATACCTCCAGATTTGCGCCGATTGATGGATCGGTTCCTGCAACATCAAGCCACGAAACAATCAAAAAAGTCAAACACAAGTAAACAACGCCGAAAAAGAACACAATCGAAAGAAAGAAAGAAAGTAGAACCTATAATCCGAAAAGAACCCAACGGAAATCAGAACCAAGAAAATAAAGAATCGGAATCGAATAAATCTCTCGGATCAAGAAAGAGGCCGATAGCGATTCCAACAAAGCGGCGAAAGGAGAGGGAGAAGATCAGATACCTTGGACCGGGGGGAGTGTATCGCTTGGCGCCCTCGGGATTGTTGTTGTTCTCGATCATCTCAGCTCTCTGGCTACGACAAGAGAAGAAGAGGAGGAGAAGAGAAGAAAAGACCTCCTCCTTCTTCTTCTTTAAACGGAGAGGACGGACGCGGTGGGACGGAGCTCGCTCGCTCCCAGGGCCTCTCCCACGAAGAGGTCCGCTGGGACGCCGGAAAGGGCAAAAAGATGGGAAGATGGGATCAGAGCCTCCGCTATTTCGACTACCCCTCGTTAGTCCCTCCATTTTTTTGGTGAGGGATTTAATCATTTTGAGCGGTGAAAAGTTTTTTACGCTCCAAGCAGGTGACTATAACACAAAATTGGAAGCCTATCTCCCAAAATTACGTAAAAAAACAAATGAAAATAATGTTGGAATACCAAATATAGGATGCCACATAGGCTTAATTTTTTTAAAACCACTTCACAGGATGAAATTGTCTGTCAGAGCATTACTTTAGCCTATTTCAAAGGATATTAAAAAAAAAAAATTAGATTGAAGAGACAATTTCAGCCTACTTTAGATTTTTTTCATCAAAAATTATCAAAAAATTTTAATTCCAATGCTTAGCTAAAATTTCCAAAACGATTTTAAAATTATCTATTCAATAAATAATTTATATAATTAAAAAAATATTTTTATGTATTACCTTTAAAAATAGTTAAAAAATATATATTATTTAATATAAAAATTAAAATCAAACTTTTATTTATCATTTTTTAGGTTAATTCTTCGTAATTAGATCAGATTCAAATTTCATAAAGTCTGTCTTAATGCATCGCTACATGTTAGTTTAGGTCGCAAGCAATGCAATGCATAATAAAATAAAGTAATAGTGAATAAATGAGATCTTTTAAGTGAGCAAAAATTAAATGATGAATTCTAATTGAATGCGATGGTGTGCTTCATTCTTTCTTTGAGTGAGAGTGTAATTCTTTCTTCATATTTTTACATGTCAACACTTAAGAGGACTCTTGGGAACCTTGCTTTGCTTCTAATTTGCTTTCATATTCCTTCCATGGTGGCGAATGTTACCTTGGCGCATGCAATGCATTTTTTTGACATGCATTCTAATATCAATTATTTTATATTACATAAGTTATGAAAAGAATCAATGCCTTAAGGAAAAAAAAAAAAAAAACAATTCCAATAATCTTCTCCAAGTAGTCCACACTTTGTATAGATTCCATATAGAAAATCTCTAAATAAACTCTTTTTTTAAGCAACTGACTTTTCTTGTCACAAGCGGCTTGAATACACATAATGACTAAGTTGGTATTGTTTGGAAAATTTAAAATTTTCATTTCATAAAAAAAAAAAATCACATTTTAAATTTTAAAAGTCAATGCTTTTCTTTGTCTGAATAATTTAAATTTTTAAAGACCGATTAATTAATTCACATCAGGTAATTAGATACAGTAACATTTGCATTTATTGATATTCAACTAATCAAGGCTTAAGTAAAAGATAGTGAGTTTTATGCATGCTATCATAAAATTTTAATTTGGATTTTGCTCCAACCCATATGGCTAATATAAAATTTTGATTTGAAATTTATTTTAGTTGGACTGTTGACTTATATTGGTGTGAGTAGGTCTTGGTAGGCCTATCCAATGGTTACTTAGATAACTGAAGTGACACATCACACCAGAGGGAAAAATAACTGAAGATGATAAGGAGAACTCTCCATGGATGTAGAATATGTACCCCAACCATTTCATTATCAAAGAGCCATCACCGTCTCAGGATGGAGAATTAATGATATTAGGCTGCAGGAAGGCCAACTGTCTGGTTGAGGATTTCAAATATTATAATTTGATAGATGGTCAATGAATCTGGATGAAGTTTTCATGAGTTAGATGTTGATGGATTTAATGTTTGATATAATGGTTATGCTACATCTCCGAGCCAAGAACGGATTCAAGACGTAATAATTTATATAAAAATAAATTCTTCAATATAGCTGTCATGCCCCAGATCCAACTGGTGGTGGCATAGGGGTGACAGCCCGCCGTATGCCAGGCATGCAAGGCATCCAGTACAATATCATTTACAAACAAGGAGGGATAACAACTATATGACATACAAAATTTAATCCTCCATAATACAAATTATGTAATGTTGGGCAACAAACCAAAGTTTTAAAATAAAGCCAAATGGGGTTACATATAACAAAATATAATCAATTTACATCATAAAGTTCCCAATTACCCTGTTGTTGCCCTTGATAATTTTGTGACTCTGGAAAAAAATATTTTAAGATTTAATGAGCTCACGCTCAGTAAGTAGGCCTAGTATAACATAATATAGCCAATTCAGAATTTTAATGAGTCAAATACATGTCATGCTTCCAATTTAAAAACATTTCATCATATTATAGAATTATGCAAATCTTATGTTTAAATAAATTAGAAGCAAATATTATGTAATAATCTATCAAAATACCATTTCAATTCTAAATCCCTGTAAATTTCATTTTATACTAATGTCCCACGTCCACGTAACAAAACATCTCAAAGATGTAACCTTCCTGTACGCTCCCAGAGGAAGAAGTGTGCCGAAGTCATTTAGCATATAATGTCATATCCTGTCACAGCACATCCAAGGATGCGTGTTCTCCACATATTCTTCCTGTGAAGGTGGGTCCCGGAGTCATGTAGCATATTGTATGGACCATGATGATATATAATAACACAATCATAAATAACATTTATATGCATTACCGCAAACATATATCAATTTACTTTTCATATTTTATCAAATTTGATAATTTCACATAATCATGTAATAATCAGTTGCATGTATAAAATGTCAATTTAATTTACAGAAATTCATAATAATCAAGTAAAATAATCATTTACATAAATGTGGTACCACAAATATCATTTTTCAAATAATACTATAAATGAATTTCATTATTTCAATAATGGCATAATTTAATAATAATTTATAAAAATCATTATAACTGGCTTACTTATCTCACAACGCTAATCTCAAGGTGTAAATCAGCTGTATGGAGCTCTGGGTACCTACAACATAATTTTTCAGATTTTTAAATATCAATTTTAGGATGTCAAACTGACTCCCACACTTAACCCAATCTAATCATGGGCTCAACTTGGGGCTTGAATATCTCCAAATATAGAAGTTCAAATGGGGAAATAAAAATTTTTCGACAAACTAGAATCAGCGTTGATCACGACCATATTTTTCTTTTATTGGGCCAGACCCAATTTGGGGCCCAAAAATTTAGTCCAAAAGGGTTAACTAGACTGGACCGAAGCCGACCCAGTCCCTTTTTCCTTCGCTATTTCACCCCTGGTTCACCTGAACCAGGGGTGGCTGAGGGTGGCCGGTGGCCTAGGGCCGCCGCTGGCCCTCCTCGGGGGTCAGCTGGCCGCCACCGACCGGCCTCAGGCCGCCGGCCACCCCCTCTCCCTTTTTTTTTCTTTCTTTCTTTCTTTCTTCCTCTTCTCGCTTCACTGTGCCGGCGGCACGGCCGGCCACCGCTGGCCGGTCGGACCCCACTGGATGCCGCCCCGGCGCCGGTGGGGGCTGTCGGCCGGAGCCCGGGCCTGGCGAGCCGACGGGCATGCGCCGGGCCTAAACCAACGCGGGAGCCTGTTCGGCTCCCACGACAGGGGAGGGCCGTTCGGCCCTCTCCCTCGCTCCCCCCTCTCACCGGCAGCACGGCCGGCCATCGTTGGCCGGCCGAACCCCACCGGACGCCGCCCCGCCGTCGGCGAGAGCCGCCGCCCAAGTCCCGAGCCTAGCGAGCCGGCGGGCACGCTCGCCGGCCGGGACCAAGAGCCAAGAGAGGGCCATCCCGGCGGCCCTCCCCCTCTTTCACCTTCTCGGCGGCACGGCCGTCGGCCGAAACCCACCGGACGCCGCCCCGGTGCCGGTGGGGGCTACCGCTCGGAGGTCGGGCCCGGCGAGCCGGTGGGCACGCCGCCGGGCCCGAACCAAGTGCGGGAGCTGGTTCGGCTCCCGCGTCAGGAGAGGGCCCTCCCGCGGCCCTCTCCCTCTCTCTCTCTCTACCACTCTCTCTCTCTCCACTCTCCTCGCCGGTGAGGGGGTTACCTGACGGCGGCGAGGCGGCAGGGACGAGCAGAGGCGCAATGGCGACGGGTCGGAGAGGTGAAGGAAACAGAGGGGACTGGTAGCGAGTCCTCTCCCTCCCTTTTTCCTCAGCGAGGGGAGGGTTGAGCCCTCTGCGCCCACGCGCGTGCGCTGGCGCGCATGCAGCACGCCGCGTGTCGCGTACCCACGCCGCGTCGTAAAAAAAATAAAAATAAAAACACGTGGGGGGTTTACATCCTTCCCTCCTTATAAAAATTTTTGGCCTTGAAATTAATTAATACATACCACGAAAAAAGCTTTTGAGGCCCAAATTTGAAATTACAAGCTGTATTTATCTTTTTGATCAAAATACATAAGTAAATATTCTTTTGAATATATATACAAATATCTAGTCAGATACAAATAGATGAGGATATTTCTTCTTCATCTCCTCTTCAAGTTCCCATATAGCCTCCCGTTCAGAATGATTACTCCACTGAACCTTAACATAGGGAATGCTACGCCGTCTCAGAACTTGATCTTTGTGGGTATCAGATGCTTTACATATGTCAAATCCTTCTTCAACAATATGGGCTCCGCTTCTATCACATGGCTGGGGTCAGAAATGTACTTCTTCAACATAGAGACATGGAATACATTATGTACCCCAGAGAGTACAGGAGGTAATGCCAGGCTATAAGCCACTTCCTCCGCTCTACTCAAGATCTCAAATGGCCAAGCGTATCGTGGACTCAATTTTCCTCTAAGTCCAAACCTCATCACATCCTTGGTTGGTGATACCCTTAGGAAGATATGGTCCCCAACTTGAAATTCCAGCTCCCTCCTTACATTAGCATAGCTCTTTTGTCGGCTTTATGCTACCCGGAGTCTTTCTTTAATCAGCTATACTTTTTCTACTGTTTGCTGAATTAGCTCAGGGCCCAACAATTTTCTTCCCCCACATCATTCCAACACAAGGGAGATCTGCATTTTCTACCATACAAAGCTTCAACTGGAGCCATTTTGATGCTGGCTTGATAACTGTTATTGTAAGCAAACTCCACCAATGGTAGGTGCTTGTCCCAAGCACCACCCAAGTCCATCACACAAGCTCGTAACATGTCCTCTAAGATCTGTATGGTCCTCTCAGACTGTCCATCTGTCTGGGGGTGAAAAGCTGTGTTGAAGTTCAGTTTGATCCCCAGAACCCTATGAAGACTCTTCCAAAACTGGGACACAAACCTGATATCCCGATCTGATACAATCGACTCAGGGACACCATGAAGCCTCACGATCTGCTCAATGTATATGCTGGCCAATCTCTCACTAGAGACCCCAACTCTGAAAGGTAGGAAATGGGCTGACTTTATCAATCTATCAACAATGACCCAGACCGCATCATTGCTTCTGGGAGTTTTTGGCAAACCAGTCACAAAGTCCATAGTGATCTTTTCCCATTTCCACTGGGGAATCATCAGAGACTGAAGAGGTCCCGCAGGCCTTTGATGTTCGGCCTTCACTTGTTGGCACATTAAGTACTTGGCCACATATTGAGCAATCTCTCTTTTCATCCCTTTCCACCAAAAATTTTCCTGTAGGTCTCTGTACATTTTGGTGCCTCCTAGGTGAACAGTATAGGGAGAGTAGTGAGCCTCCCTCAAAATTTCGGCCCTTAGATCCTCTACATTTGGCACACAGAGCCTACTATTAAATCTCAGGGATCCATCCTCCATTAATTTGAATTCATTCTGAACCCCTGACTGCATAGCTTCTTTAATCTTATGCAGTTCCAAATCTTCTTTCTGAGAAGACTTAATCCTGTCAATCAGGGTTGGCTGAAGTACAAGTGTCGCAATAAGTCCATCGGACCGCTGTACTCGCAAACCAACCTCCAACTTTTCAAGGTCTCTGAGAATGTGAGGCTGAGAAATAATTATGGAAGCTAGCTCTGAGAAGGACTTTCTGCTTAAGGCATCAACTACCACATTAGCCTTCCCTGGGTGATAATGCAGGTTCAGGTCATAATCCTTTAGTAGCTCTAGCCATCTCCTCTACCTTAAGTTTAGCTCATTCTGGGTGAAAATGTATTTCAGACTTTAATGGTCTGTATACACATCACAAGTCTCCCCATATATATAATGCCGCCAAATTTTCAGTGCAAAGATCACGGCGACCAACTTCAGGTCATGAGTAGGATAGTTCTGCTCATAAGGCTTCAGCTGCCTGGAGGCATAGGCTATCACCTTCCCTTCTTGCATCAGAACACCTCCCAATCCCTTTCGAGAGGCGTCAGTAAATAAAGTATATCCTCCCAATGTAGATGGAAGGGTAAGGATAGGGCCTGACACCAGGCACTGCTTGAGCTCCTGGAAACTTCCCTCACACTCCTCTGACCAAACAAACTTTGCTCGCTTTTGGGTTAAGTGAGTTAGAGGCAGAGCAATGCGAGAGAAGCCTTCCACAAATCTGCGATAATAACCAGCCAGCCCAAGAAACTTCTGACTTCTGTTATATTGGAAGGCCGATACCAGTTCACAACAGTCTCAATCTTCTTAGGGTCAACAGATATGCCATCTTTTGATATGATATGACCCAAGAAGGATTTGGCTCATCCAGAAGTCACATTTCTGCAGCTTGGCATAAAGTTTCTTCTCCCGAAGAGTCTGCAGAACAATCCTTAAGTGGTCTTCATGCTCCATATGGCTTTTAGAATAAATCAAGATATCATCAATAAAGACCACTATAAACTGATCCAGATATGGTTTAAAGATCCTGTGCATCAGGTCCATGAATGCTGCCGGGGCATTAGTCAACCCAAACGGCATCACCAAGAACTCATAATGACCATACTTGGTTCTGAATGCAGTCTTAGACACATCCTCAGCTTTTATCTTCAGCTGATGTTATCCTGATCGAAGATCAATTTTTGAGAATACCTAGGCTCCTTGGAGTTGATCAAATAGATCGTCAATCCTCGGCAAAGGGTACTTGTTCCGCACTGTTACCTTATTAATATCTCGGTAATCAATGTAGAGCCGAAGACTGCCATCCTTCTTTTTGACAAATAATACTGGAGCATCCCAAGGAGAGACACTGGGTCTGATGAATCCTCGATCCAGAAGCTCCTGCAACTGATATTTTAACTCTTTTAGCTTAGCTGAGGCCATGCGGTAAGGAGCCTTGGATATAGGTCCAACGCCAGGGGTTAAATCAACAGTGAACTCAACTTCTCGATCCGGTGGTAATTCAGTCAATTCCTCCAGAAAGGCATCAGGAAACTCTCAAGCCACTGGAATATGCTCCAACTTGTGTTCTTCCTGCTGAAGGTCTCTGACCACAGCAAGAAACCCCTGACCACCTTTTCTTAGGTATTTTCCAGCTTGCAGAGCTGACACTAATACTGAAGCCAGGTGTTCCTGACTTCCAATAAAACTGAATTCAGGAAGATTAGGAATTTTAAAGATTACCCTTTTCCTGAAACAATCTATGGAAGCATGATAGGAAGCCAACCAATCCATCTCCAGAATTACGTCAAAGAACTTCAATGGGAGGACTATCAAATCAGCATTCAACCTCCTATCTTCCATGTCAATCAGGCAGGATCTACATACTATGTCTACCATCATGACATCTCCATTTGGGAATGCAATATGCAACTCTTGCTTTAGAGGAACGGGTGTCAATGATGCATTCTTGATAAGATAACTATCAGATACAAATGAATGTATGGCACCCAGATCAATTAAAGTTTAAGCATAAGTGTTGCCTATTTTAAACATACCTGCCATAAAAATTAACTTAACTTAAATGTCATGCAGTTTCATATATTTTTTCCTCTATCTACTATCATAATTTATGCATTACATCAGGTATGAATGCCATAATTTAAAGAAATATATTAATTTAAAAGACATACCTGTCACCACAGTATTAGAGGCAACAGCGTCCTTCTAAGTGAGGGTAAAGATCCTTCCTTGGGTCCTGGGCTGCTGCTGGCTCTTCCCTTGATCTGGAGGGGGCTGCTGGTCCTTCCGAAGGGGACAGAGCTTCCCATAAATAAAGCAGGCACCAGTCAGCCTGCGGCACTATTTGCCCGAATGGGCCTTTCCACAATGAGGACAACGAATCTCCTTATCCTTTAGGCCTAAGGGAGCCTGAAAGAAGGCCTTCCTCTTCTTAGCCTGCCCTAAAAATTGATCAGAAGAAGGTTTTGCCCTTTTCATCTGCTGCTCCCTCACCTGCTGAATGGCAATCATGTCCCTCTCAATCACCAGAGCCTTGCTCACCACTTCACTGTAAGTGGGGAGCTCAAATGCTTTGACTGCTTGCCTCAGCCTGGGCTGCAGTCCCTCGGTAAATTTGATGATTTTGGCTCTCTCACTGATCACAAAATCAGGAGCAAATCGGGCCAATCGTCTAAACTCAGCTTCATACTAGGCCACAGATAGGTTCTTCTGCTCCAATCTTATGAACTCAGACTCCATCTGTCTCTGTAGACTCCTGGAGAAGTACTAACCATAAAAAGCTTCCTCAAACTGTTCCCAGGAGATAGCCCGTCCTCCCAATCGCTACTCCAACAATAGCCACCAATCATAAGCTTCCCCCTAAAGGAGGTAGGTGGCAAATCTAATCCGCTTCTCCTCCTGGCTACCAAGGGCCGTAAAGGCCTTCTCAATCTCTCTTATCCACCGCTCCGCATCAAGTGAGTTAGTGGATCCAGTGAATGGAGCCAGGGCCAGGCTCTTAAACTCGATGAAACTACGATCCCCTCCCTGCCAGGGCTGAGATAGAGCCTACCGAGCAGCATTGCTCCTGGCCGGGGCCGTCGGCCGGGTCCGAGGAGTAGGGAGAGGCAGACCGAGTCCGTGTACGGTGAGCGTAAAGAGCAGCAATAATTGCTGGATCTCGCCGTGGCCGCATAGCCTGCACCGCCTGAGTCACTCCCAAAAAGGCCCGAGCAATCCCCACGTAATCGCTGTGGATTGTTGCCGGCCGGGGCAACGGGACCCGATCTGCAGTGGCTTCCTGGCCTCCCTGCTGGTCAGGGTCACCAGCCTGAGAGTCCTCCTCATGTCGCTGACTACTGGTGCGATGAGACATTATGAATTCCTGCCAAGGTTAGGTTCCAATCAATATTATTATAAACCTCCAAATCTCAAGCATTTTTAAACAAGTCACTTGAATTTTCCCTAGAGTTATTACCCTCCTAATGTCATATCAATATTTGGCCTAGAGTTAATCATCCTTAATATCAAACCTTGCTCTGATACCACTACAAGCTGTCACACCCTAGATCCAACTGGTGGTAGCCCAGGGGTGACAGCCCATCGCATGCCAGGCATGCAAGGCATCCAATACAGTATCATTTACAAACAAGGAGGGGTAACAACTATATGACATACAAAATTTAATCCTCCATAATACAAATTATGTAATGTTGGGCAACAAACCAAAGTTCCAAAATAAATCCAAATCGGGTTACATATAACAAAATATAATCAATTTACATCATGAAGCTCCCAATTACCCCTGTTGTTGCCCCTGATAATTTTGTGGCTTTGGAAAAAAACATTGTAAGATTTAATGAGCTCACGCTCAGTAAGTAAGCCTACTATAACATAATATAGCCAATTCAGAATTTTAACGAGTCAAATACATGTCATGCTTCCAATTTAAAAACATTTCATCATATTATAGAATTATGCAAATCTCATGTTTAAATAAATTGGAAGCAAATATTATGTAATAATCTATCAAAATACCATTTCAATTCTAAATCCCTGTAAATTTTATTTTATATTAATATCCCACGTTCATGTAACAAAACATTTTAAAGATGTAACCTCCCTGTACGCCCCTAGAGGAGGAAGGGTGCCGGAGTCATTTAGTATATAATGTTATACCCTATCACAGCACATCCCAAGGATGTGTGTTCTCCACATATTCCCCCTATGAAGGTGGGTCCCAGAGTCATGTAACATATAATGTGGACCGTGATGACATATAATAACACAATCACAAATAACATTTATATGCATTACTGCAAACATATATCAATTTACTTTTCATATTTTACCAAATTTGATAATTTCACATAATCATGTAATAATCAGTTGAATGTATAAAATGCCAATTTAATTTACAAAAATTCATAATAATCAAGTCAAATAATCATTTACATAAATGTGGTACCATAAATATCATTTTTCAAATAATACTATAAATGATTTCATTATTTCAATAATGGTATAATTTAATAATAATTTATAAAAATCATTATAACTGGCTTACTTACCTCACAATGCTAATCTCAAGGTGTAAATTAGCTGTATGGACCTCTGGGTACCTACAACATAATTTTTTAAATTTTTAAATATCAATTTTAGGATGTCAAACTGACTCATACACTTAACCCAATCAAATCCTGGGCCTAACTTGGGGCATGAATATCTCCAAATATAGAAGCCCAAATGGGGAAATAAAATTTTTTTGACAAACTAGAATCAACGCTAATCACGACCATATTTTTTTTTATTGAGCTGGGCCCAATTTGAGGCCTAAAAATTTGGCCCAAAAGGGCTAACTGGACTGGGCTGAAGCCGGTCCAGTTCCTTTTTCCTTCTCTGTTTCACCCCTGGTTCACCTGAACCAAGGGTGGCTGAGTGTGGCCGGCGGCCTAGGCCGCCGCCCGCCTCCGGGGTTTCGGCCGGCCGCCGACGCATTGGCCCAGTCGGCGCCGCCGCGGCGACCACCCCCCTCTCCCTTTTTCTTTTCTTTCTTTCTTTCTTCCTTCTTCTCCCCTTCACCATGCCGGCCACGGCCGGCCATCGCCGGGCCTGGCCGACCCCACCGGACTCGCTCCGGCGTCGGTGGGGGCCGCAGTCGAGTGCTCGGCCCGGCGAGCCGGCGGGCACGCCGCCGGGCCCGAACCAACGCGGGAGCCGGTTCGGCTCCCGCGATAGGGGAGGGTCGTTCGACCCTCTTCCTCCATCCCCCTTCTGCGGGCCGATACGGCCGGCCACCATCGTCGTGGCCGACCCCATCGGACATCGCCCCCGCGCCGACGGAGCCGCCGCCGGCCCGGACCAAGAGCCAGGGGAGGGCCATCCAGCGGCCCTCCCCCTCTTTCACCTTGCGGCATAGCCGGCCTCCTCCGGCTGGTCGGATCCCACCAGACGCCGCCCCAGCGCCGGTGGGGGCTGCCGCCCAGAGGTCGGGCCCGGCGAGCCGATGGGCACGCCGCCGGGCCCGAATCACCACTCTCCTTGCCTGTGAGAGGGGTTACCTAACGGCGGCGAGGCGGCGGGGACAAGCAGAGGCGACAACGGCGACAGGTCGGAGAGGTGAAGGAGACAGAGGGGACTAGCAACCAGTCCTCTCCCTCCCTTTTTCCTCAGTGAGGGGAGGGCTGAGCCCTCCCCTGCGCCCACGCGCGCTGGTGCTCTTGCAGCGCGCCGCATGTCGCGCACCCACGCCGCATCGTAAAAAAAAAATTAAATAAAAACACATGGGGGGTTTATAATAGCATACTAAGCGTTTAAATCTAAAACTTGCACTCAATTAAATATTATTAATAATAATAACTAATTTTTTTATTTAAATTAAAACTAAACATTGTTCGAACATAAATCCAAACTAAACAAAATTAATTATAAATAAATAATATATATTTCGGACTCTAAATGATTTTACAACTCAAGTAAAGCAAATATTACTAAATACAACACTACTATCTCTTAGCAGCTTCTACCCGGTTCTCGCTTAAGTGTTGATTTCTGAAAAAAAAAAACATAAATAATACTTTTATGAGTAAGGCCTAGTAAGTAAATTCTTTTGATAATCATTGGATGAAGCAAGAAAATAATAATACATGCGTAAATCAATATAAGTCATAATAATTTTGACAAATAAATTCAGTCATATTCAAGGCTTGCCACAAGTAAATAAATAAAACTTATTTTTATATTTCAAAAATCCATGATAATACTCTCCAGTCAATAACTTATGGCCATATATAATTCCTATGGTGGGTTATGAAATAGAAACTGCATGTAACCCCTACGGCACAGGTGAAAAGCACAATTTGCATATATCCCCTATAGAAAGGGTTCCGGTATTACAAGCTTTCGTATAAACTTTGATAAGCTGAGTTTAAAATATAAGACATATGATATACATATATATGTCTTTAATTTTTACACAACAAGAGTTTACTAATTTACGTAAGTTCGCATGTCGTAATTTTATATCTAAGAAATTTATAAGTAAATAATAATTGAACTGAATAATTTTCATTGATAGATGACACAAACTAATCCACTTACTTGATCCATTTTGCTATGATAATAAATATTAGGAAATTTTAGAACTATTAAGATAGTACTTCATATTATAAAAATCTAATTTCACCGAAAATCATAAGAAATGATTTTTAGCATATCATATTATGAAATTCCATCACATATCATAAACAACAAGAATTTTTTTTAAAAAAATAAATACTAAGCATAATAAATTTGAGAAGGATTGCAAAAATGCAGAAATTTGATAATATTCGAATATACTATTTTAACAATAAATATGATATAACAACAACTATTTTTTTATAAAATTAATTATGATAATCATATTTTTTTAAAAAATTAAGTAATAATAATCAATATTATTTTATTCTTTTAAAAATATTTTAATTATAAGCAACATTACTTACCAACCCAAATTATTGCTGGAACACTGAAATTAGCGATGCTCTTATGTAACGCCTATTTTTCTCCTAAAACAGCGATAAAAGCAAACGTATTTCGTTTAAATCTATTTAGAAAGATTAAGAAAAGTTTAAATAACACACTGGTACCACTTAGGTTCAGTTTCAAGAAGAACCAGCCCTTATTTCTTTCTTCCCTTTCTCAATTATTCCTTTACAAGATCCTTCATTACTTGGTAACAGATGGAAGAGGATTTGGATCAACTTAAGAAGATTTTCTTAAGTTTTACTTCAACACCAACTTCTCATTTCGGATTTTGGAGGAAGATGTATCATCTTCTCTTCTGCTTTGACTTTCGAACCTAAATAGTCTCACTTCGTCTTGAATCCGATCTTGACTGATCAAAAGGAAACGGGTCTCATAGGTTAATTATTCACATTACAGACGGAAGAATTCATTGCAGCATTGTGGAAACTACTATAGTTTTCTTTAACAACAAAATTTTTGAACATCTGCTTCCCTACAGACCCAAAGGCCATATTCCATTAACATGGATCAAAGCTTGATCGATCAGGCTATGTTTTAAGTTTTAACATTAATTCACCCCTGCAAGAACTGGTGTGGAATGTCTAGCCTACATGGAATATCTCAATCAAGATTTCTGGAACAATTAAAATAGGGAAAGTTGAAGAAAGATGGTTTTGCAAGTTAAAACAATCAAACGCTGGCTAATTTTTTTTTTATTGTCATGAATTTTGGTGACAAGATTTTACGAATAATCAACAAGATAGAGCACTGCTTGCGAGTCTCAAATTACATTCGACATGCCAGAAATAAGCAGATCAGTAAGGAATTTCTAGCCAGCAAACTTGTTACAATCAAATTCTAATTAGTTATTGAACAATTTGTTGATCGGAAAAAAGACGGGCTGGTTAAACTATGCGTAAATTTCTTTGGGTTATTTTTCTCATAGATTTGGATGATAAATGACCAAATCTTTGTCTATGATTTATGATCATATCAAACAATAAAAAAGTTAAGCTTATATATTTTCTTCCTTTCTGAAAACTTGTGGTAGCACTATGTGTGCCGTATTATATTTTTCAGTTGGTGGATTATTCATTCCTAATGTTTCTTATGACCAATTCTGCATGAATAACAAGTATTGTGAAATCTGTTATTGCTACTTGTCCATTATATATATGCAGTAAATTAATTAGATGAATTTATCTTATCTCCAAATAGAACAACTATAGGGGCAAAACTTAGTTAAGAGTGAATATTTTTATCTGTTTTACTTTCAGTAATTTACTTCTATTTAGTTTGGAACAGCTACTGGAGACTGTTAAGCAACTGCTTGGCAGTCCTAGTGCTTGGATTGCTCAAGGGAGTTTAGTCTGTCTCCTCTCAGGCTCTCAGGAGGGAAGTTATTTGAAATCTCTCAGTTCTTTGTTCTATTAATAAACTTTGCCTCGATAGCCCTTTGGAATGAAAAATACTATGCTGAAAAACTTTGTGATAACAAACTTTAGATCTCTTATATAAGTTTGATGTTCCTCTAATGAAGACCAGTTGTGAAAGAATTATGACAGAGACAAGAAATCATATCAAGATGGTAGAAGGAATGAGGGTGGGGGATGAACAGATCAGAGCATGCAATGCATGTAAATGGTGAAAAACAATTAATAGCTGACCCAAATTGATTGGATAAAATTTGCTTGCTCCTCTTTACATTGGAGCCATAGTCTTCTATTTACATGAAGTTTTCTTTGTTATTCCCTTTTTTTTTATATAAGTATTAGGGAAAAAAAAAAATCAATAGCAGGCAGCAAGGAAAAGGTTTTCAATACATCTCTTTGGATCTTTGCTTGTTGTTTATGAACCCTTTGATGCAAAATCACTTCTCCTGTACATGCTCTAATCTCATCCAAGATCGAAGAAGTGGCTTTTTAAAATCTCATACTCACAAATCCAAGGGCGACAATGAATAACCCAGAGAGAGTACTAGGAGAGCGAAAGAGAGGAGATGGAAAGAATTCTCCGGAGGAAGAATGCATAATATTTGCTAACAATCTTTTTCTCTCTTTTTTTTTTTTTGTTTTTAAGGGAGAGAACTTACCTTGATAACATGGGTGATTACAAAAATCACTAATAACTACTTGCCTATATGGATGAATCATAGGTCTGGATCCAATAACCCAATCCATATATAAACAACTAGAGTACACAAAATTCGAAGGTTGTTGGCATCCAGTACTTAAAAATTTACCTACTGATACTAAATAGAGGGCAAATTCAATCTTATTAGCAAACCTTCTATCATTGTCTGCAATTAGATTTTTATTTTATAATTCATTTCTCCTAAATGTTTTCTCGAAACTTGGTGATTTTCCCTGATCAGCACTTGGCTAAATTGACTGTGCTTGGTCACTCAAGGATACATCTCAATAGATATTGCATCTAAAATTTTCTTAATGGCACCTTTTTATTATTTTTTCTTGTTCACATTCCTTTTGTCTTTGAACAAATTCTTCTTGGTCAATTGCTATAAAATTCCAAGGCATCATCAATCAAATATATGCCACTTTTTAGGAGGATTTTCTAGCAAGCTCCTAAATCCAGCTACATTTGAAGATAGCCAATGTGTTTCTCTGTAGCAATGAGCTTTGAGCGGCTAAATTTTGAAGGCATGTATAGAAATTTTTTTCATGCCATGCTATACTTGTTCACCTAACAAATCCATACATCCTTCTCCAGCACAGGCTCAAAAAAATATGCTTGAAGGACAATGATATATGATGATGGATGACTGGCCATAGTGTGTTCAGGATAAAATGATGACAAGAAGATTAAACTAATCTAGGAGGTAATGCATATAATGCCTCATAATTAGGAAAAAAAAAAACTTCATGGACATCAAAATTGCTTGACCAAACTGGATACAGTTTCTTTCCTAACAAAAAACAAGATACAATGTCATGACATCAAGTGAAGCACTTGTAGCTACGTTTATCTTCATTCCTTGAGTTAGATTTGAGATAAAATTTAGTAGTAATTGATCCTGAGAACAAGTCATCACAAAGGACATGACTCTAGACTAGACAAAGACAGATTCCTACCACCAATCTCATGTTAAATATATCCAAGACACAATCTGATTGAGATAATAGAAATCTAAAGCAAAGATACCTCAATCATGTCACATTTGGTGGTGAGGATCTAGCATTGCATTGATGCCAATGGTTATAAATATTTAATGTGATTGGCCATGCAGCTTCATAAAGGTAGCTTTTGTACTCATCTGCAAAAATTTTGATAGCAACCACAGTGGGCCAGCACAACAGTGGATGGTGATATAAACTATCATGGATGAGATAAGGGATTGAATGATGACTACATGTTCTACACTGGATTCATCTCATGGACTTGTTGTGAGGTCCAGTTCTTGATAAAACCTCAGAATTTCCAACATGGTGGATTTATGTGGCTCAAAAAATTTTTGATCCCAAAGAAAGGGAGGGAAGACTCATCCTTTCCATGATTGTTCAGATTCAAATTATTTTTAAAAAAAATTTAAAATCTTCAAATATTAAGTAGATAGATGTGATCATTAGAACAAGTCCTAATTCAAAATTGAGATGCACTAAGAGCATCATCTAAGAATTGTAGTTGAATTATGGTATATTACAACAAAGAACATTATTTATAGCATCCATAATAAAATTATAATGAGTAATTCTAAACTATCAAACAATTCATATAAATTATCATTGGCTAGGTTAAATCGAAGAAAATGCAACATTACTAGGAAAATAAATTAAATAGGAGAACAATTGCAAAGTGATAGGAATTTTTTTTGGAAAAAAAAGAAGTTTTTTTCTAATGAAATTGCTTGTTAAGATTGTAAAGGATCTAGCTGTTCACAAGGAATATGAATTGGATTTTGTTATTGTCTTCATGCAAAAGAGCAACGTTGTATACAATTATAATTATAGATTGCATGCATGGCACTTTTATTTTGTGCAAATGCTTTTTGTTTCTCCTAATTATATAAATTATTTATATAATAATTTATTTTAAATTAAGTTATAACCTTAATTTGGCTGAAGCAAACTTTTTTTTAAAAGAAGAAAATATAAGTCCAAAAAAACTTGGAACTGGATGGTTATCTTGAATTCCCATATCATGTGAACTAACCAATCAATCTGAAAAATTACACTAACGAAGGAAGGATCAATGATATATCAAAGTTAATTAGTCTAAATAAAGGATATGGCTAATAAAATAGTGAGAGAAGGAATATAAAATTCTATGAATAATTAGGTTCTTAGTTTACATGCTTAGGATGGATAACATAAAATTTGATAACAAAATATGCAACATTGGAATTTTCAAGTTGAAAATAGTTAATTTATATAAATAGACAAAATATCTCACCTTTAATTACTAATTATCTCTCTTATTTCTCTTTAAAATATTATTTCAAGATATTTAAACAAGTTGACCATCCTGATATGCCGTCATGCAAATGTCTCTCGATGCATCGATAAAGACTAAGCTAAGCCCAAGTCAAGCTAGATATGGCCTAAACATCTTGACCCAATTTGACGTATCTACAACCCTACCCTTTGCTACTATAATACCAATGTTGAGGTTTTGTGACTTTTACTTTATTTTTAAATTTGTACTAAAAAGGATGATGAACATGCTTCCTCTCACAAAGAGTACCATTCACATCCTCTTAAGAGTAAGAGTACCATCATGAAAAATATTATATTATATATATATATATATATAAATATAAAGAAAGATAGACTTAGCTATATTCGAATGTAGCCAAGTTTAGATTTGGTCAACTACTTCATCCTTGAATTATACAGTTTATGAATTCCAAGGATGAAAAAAAAGAAAAAGATGAGATAGCTTCGAAATCCATATGAATCCAAGAATAAAAAAGATGATTAGGTCCTGAACTTGACTATATATAAAGGTAGTCAAGCCTACCTTTATATATATGTGTGTGGATTTAAGAATGAAAGATATGATCGAATTTAAGCTAGATATATTTGAATGTAAATAAATAAATATATATATATATTTCATATTACTTTCACATGATAGTTTTTTTTTCTTTTTAGCTCATGTATGCACGAGCCCCCTTTGCATTACTTCCTCCATTTATTTATTTGGTTTTTTGGTGGAGTGAAATTGCTCTCCAATTCCTTCGGTCAAAAAAATAAAAAAAAAACCAGAACGATCACACTTGCATGATGCACGTGTATTGCAGGCGGCCTCTACAAGCTCGGGATGAAGTTTTTAAAGAATAAAAGCCATGAAAGCAACCTCGTCTCTGATTTCCTTTCCATCAAATCCAAAGCTCCAATTTTTGGACCCTACGAGACCCAAGCAGGCAAGCAACCTTTGACAGCCGGAAGAGACCAATTGGAGGACGCCCGCCTCCTCCTCCTTCTTCTTCTTCTTCTTTTAACTCTCGTCCTTTTCTTTTCGGATGAATCCAATCAATCAAATGGCGTGCCGTCGCGAAGTGAACGAAAACCGCCTTGGTCTGCGAAAAAGACCGGCTGAAGAGCGTTGGGTTCATCCCCTCTTAATCCCACTAAATATCCACCAATTCCATGACTTTGTCAGATACGTTGCGTTCTCCATTTCTACTTGATTGGTTGCTTGATTCCATCTTCTACGTTCTCCATTTCTACTTGATTAGTTGCTTGATTCCATCTTCTTCTTTATGGCCTGACGCTTGGTTCAATGGATCTAACATCAACTGAAAGAAAAATAGGAAAAATTATCTTTCTTTCAGAAAAAGGCAGAATATTAGGTAAGGGTGGTAGTCTTCGTTGAAAGTTGGTCTATAAAATTTCGTTGAAGAAAAAGTTTATAAGAGTAATTCTAAAGCCCAACTATTTTTTGCACATGAAAAATCTCAACCATGTGGCATAGAGTGGTTGCTATGGTATGAAAATTAGCATGGTGCATGGTGGATTTTTAAATATTAAACTATCAAGATAATACTAAATGGGTTTGAGAAACTTTTTCATGTGCATTCACAAGCACCCAAAGTATTTTCAATCTAGAATAATATTTGTTAATTTAACACTGGTTCGAAACGGATTTGTCTAATTTATCAATTTTTTTGTTTAAGTTTGGACTTTTAATTTGCTATTCTATTTTGCCGAACAATTGCATCCATCTAGATTAATAAATAAAAAAATATTTTGCATAATATCATAGTTTTTTTTCCTTGAGTTGTCCTCTATTTGAAAATAATAATTTGAAAAAAATATTTCAATTTGACTCCGTGTGAATTAACTCCCTCATATTCCTTCAAACAAAACTTATGTGTGATTCCTTGTGGGTTGCTTGATATGGAGTGATCTTTGTAATATCATCGGAATCTTGAAACAGTAATAAAATCGCTTCATTTAGTATCCTCATTTTAATAGTGATATGTGATTACTGTAGGATTAGGATCACTGTATAAGAAGGTGATCTTAATCCCATCTAATGCCATAGGAATGCTGGATCACCGTTGTGATGGTGATCTGCACCATAATTGGAACAATTTTATTTCTATACTTATCAATTTCTCCTCCTATATTATAATAATATAACATAATATTTATAATATATAAATATTATATCATAATATATTCATATATATTATAATATTAATATATTAATAATATATAATATTATAATTATGTAATATTAATTATTATTATTATATATTATAATAATAATATAATATTAATATATTATATATAATATATTATATAACATAATAATAGTATTACTACATAATTTATATAATATTATAACATATTATACAAATAAGTTTTGAAGGGTATTATTGTTATTGCATGCAGGATAATCTTTTATGGTACACAAAATATAGTGATTTTTTATCATCGGTGATGTTTGATAATTAAAATATCTTATACCAAAGAGGGTCTTTATGTATTGACTACGCAATTCTTTAGTTAATAATATGTATACCATCATCTCATTTAAAAAAGACATGCTTGCTAATGTTTTTTAATAAAGTCTACGAAACACATGCCAAAATGTCTTCACTTGTTAAGTGGAGAATCACATGACAAATACCTAAAAAATCACACTTGAGTCCCATCCATTCTCTCATATATTTTGAGTAAATGCAAACAGGACTAACCTACAAGAATAATAGAGCACCATGATTACTATATACATGGTTTGAAAGTGGAGTAGTTAGGGATGCCAATTTTTCTCTTTTTTTTTTTAATTCATATAGACATCTGCTCGAATGTGGCAAGAGTAGAGAAAATTTTCTCATGTGATAAGATACATCCCATAAACCATCCCTCAAAATTCTTATATATTTTAATTACTTAAATATTTTATATTATTTCATTATTACAATTATAATCCTATGGATATAAATCAGAAATACTTTGAGATTATGGTTTGATATAATTTATTATGAATTGGTTAGAATTTATAATTATAATAAATTTATTCGAATATATTCCATTTATAATACGAAACTTAATATTTTATTATTATTTTTAAAATATAATAAATAAAAATTAAAAATTAAAAAATTATTTTAATGTTAAAAATAAGATTGATAGAGGTTGAGATTTTCTTAGGAATGAGAATAAAACTTTTATTAAAAAATTAAAAGAGATCGAAGGATTACGAGGATGAGGATGAGAATAAAGTTGAGAGATTAAAATAATGAACGAATCTATTGCCATTCCTAAGGGTAGCCCAGAAATGGCAATTAGAAACTTCCAAACGTTGGCAGAATAGGTTACTTCCATAGATTATGTCCACCAAAGCATACAAAAAGAGAGAGAGAGAGAGAGAGATTAAAAAAATGTTAGACTGGTTTATAAGATCTCTACCTAGGGAAATTTGATCATTAGGGCAGCCACAATGATGCAAGGCCTGCGCCGGACCAGTGCCACCAAATTGATCATTTTGGATTATTTTATTGGGTTGAGGACTTTGGGGGCAACGTTTTCTATGGGCTTCCTTTACGAAATTTAATTTAAAGATGGGGACTCCTTGGGAGTATAACCGGGGAATGGAAGTACGGAAGCTGAGTTTTCTAAGCGGCGGAGAATGGAATCCAAGGTGCAACTTGGCTTGCAATTTCCAGCCAAACGCCCCTCGCTTCTCTTTACTCTAATTATTCTCTCGTTCCCTTTCTTTAAACCTAGTCCCCAGGCTTAGAGAGGGAAACAAAGTATGTGCTGTATATCTAGGTGTGTGGGAGGGGGAGAGAGCGAGAGAGAGAGAGAGAGAGAGAGAGGGAGAGAGAGGCTTGGCCACACATCAGGGTGTGTTTGATTGAGTTAAGATGGACCACCCACAAGTCCAGTCATGATCAGTTTGGGTGTTTCATGTTCTGGAGGTGCTAAATTTTGATCTAATTTCAATTTCAAAAGGAAATCTAGGTGCTACAACTTGATCGACAATAAAAACAATTCACTGATGTTACAATTTGGTTTGACCTTGATCTAAATGTACCTTTATTGGTACTTTAACATTCAAAGAATTCAATATATATTACTCATCAAAAAAAATAAAAATATGATTCAAAATTAAGTTGAATAAAAAATTAAAAAAATTTACATGACTAGCTTCAATTTTTTTAAGATTACGGTTCTATTGCTGTTGTTATACTTATTAAAAAAGTAAAATCTAAATTCGATTGCCCTATAAGAATTGTCAACCAATTTTTTACTTGATTGGTTGATTCAGAATTGGATTCTTAATGGTTATATCTCCACAGGATATATATCGAAGCGGTGAGTGTAGCCGGTCCAATTCAATCTAATTCAATCCAACATGCGAGGAAGAAAAACAAAAAAGAATTCATATGCTGTGGGCTCCTCCATATTCCATGTCTAAAAAGTGAGTTGGCAAATTTAAGAAAGGCCACAAGTTTCAGAGTATGAAATTACCAGTCCAATCTCATTTCAATCTTAATGACGATCCAAACAAGATATTAAGGGATCATTTGATAACGCGATCAGTGGGGCATGATCATTCAATCCTATCCCAATCCTAAACGGCAAACCAAACAAGCTCTGAGAGGTCATTTGATAACAGGAACCTTGTGGTTTTGATCATGCCCCATTATCTGGTGAAGGTGTCCAAATACAAGATAAATCTCTGAAGGTGAAATGAAAGTGACTATTGACTAGTGGTGAGAAGCAATCACAGGGTGAAACGAAATGAAAGGGAGGCTACTGACTGGCGGTGGGATTCCTGGAGAAAGTGACAAGGGGATGAGGGGTGGAGGGGAGAGGGGGTGGAAAGGTGGCCAGGGGAGAGGAACCTTAAACATCAAACCGGCTTGCCTTTTCCAAAGAAAAGAAAGGGCAAAAAAAACAATGTGGCCCACCACCCTGACTGGTTGCATGGGGGTGTACTGGATGGAAGACACAATGCAGTGTATCCACCCCATTATCTCAAAACCGCTTCTCCCCCACCTTCTGCTGGTCCATAGATATGCCTGGTAGCAGACCCAACCCCCCCTCCTCACCAAACAACAGGTGGAGAAAAAGCAAGGCAGCCCATTTCAAAATCGAAGGTACTGCCTTTTGCCTATCAGACATCCCTCTGATCACCCTTCCCCATCAAGCACAATCCTTGCCACCCTCTCCCTCTTCTCATCCAAGGCCTTTTTTTTTTTTTTTGGTTTCCTTAATTTTTCATCTCTCTTGTGGACATGGGGATAAAAGAGGATGGAAGAACACATGTGATCTCACTTGTCATTCCTCTTTAATGGTGTTGATCTTGGTTTTAGAGGGTAGGTTTGCTCTAGAAGGCCTGGAAAGCAAAGAGTTCAATTCCAGAAGTGGCAAAAATAAAGGGACAGGTATTGTGTTTTTGTTTTGCTTTCTCTCTCATACAGTTTGTTCTGATTTATTTTTTTTAGACTGGGTGATTGGTTTATTCTTGTTTCAATAGCCAATAGGGTCTTAAATGCCCAGTGTTTTTTTTTCCTGAAAAAAAAAAAAAATCTTATTACGGTACATTTTGATCCTCTTGTAGATGTTTTAGATGAGGGTTCTCTTTCCCTTTGATCATCAAATGAACATTTTGAATCAGCACTTTTTGATTTTGATTTTTTTTTTTTTTTTTTTTTTGATGCTGTGGATATATTTTTCTGTTGATCAAGTTGGAAATCTCTCATCACCACAAAAAAAAAAAAAAAAAGAAAAAAAAGAGAAGGCAAAATCTTACATGTTACAGTTGTAGTGGGTGATCTGGGTGATGGATTTCTTATAAGCCTATGAGTTCAGGTTGTGGAATTTTCCTCCTTTGTTGTTATAATAAGTTCCTTTTCTTTTCCCATATTTTGCACTCGAATTTTTTTTTTTTTTATACAATGTTTGCCTAGAAATTGTATGTAGAAATCTGTTGGATTGATGTGAATTCTCATTCCAAAGTTTTGATTTTAACAGTTAAGTTAGATTTAGATCTTATATGATTCTATGGATCGACTGTGATTTTGATGAAATTAACCGCAGTGGAAGGCCAATATACTCCCAGAACTTGTGAATCTGGTCGCTGTTTTTGGAAATAATAACGTCAGGTATTCCTTTAGAACTTTTTGGCATCCAGAAATTTCTGCATCAAGATCTCTGACTCCCATTCTTACTGTGAGTCAGACATCACCTTCTTTATAGCAACATCAATACTTCAGGCCAGATTATAGCTAACTGATTCATAGTCTAGCTTCCTCTTACTTTTTGAGGACTCACATTGGTGATCTGGGAAGTTCATCTTTAGCTTGTGAAGTGGATATTTTGGTGCCAATCACTGCATCAGATCATTGAAGTGGAGAAAAGAAGGCTATAATTCTAACTGGCAAGTAGCAACTACTGGTTTGCTCCACAAGAACAAGGCAGACAGTTTATGACCTCCAGTGTAGCTGTGGGTTTTCTCTGGGGACCAACAAAACCTGGCAATGGAATTTAAATGTGTTTTGAGATATTGAACACAGAGACTAGATTGCCAACAGTCCAGAACATAAAGGCATATTGGGTTGGTGTAATGGAAGGCAGAGCAAGGAGAAAAGCATCAGCAAGTGGATCGAGCACCAACATTAAAAGGCCTCAACAGCATGGGCATGATCGGAAAGCCCTCCCTTCGAACTATTTCAGCATGGAATCGTTTCTGGTACTTATCTGCCTCACTGCATCGTTACTGATTCTACCACTAATTCTACCTCCATTGCCGCCGCCACCTTTCCTGTTATTGTTGCTTCCTGTATGCATGCTTCTTGTGCTAATAGTCTTGGCTTTTATGCCCTCCGATGTCCGGAATATTGCCTCCTCTTACCTGTAAAGAAGCTTCGTTTTGCATGAAGATGAGTGAAATGACTTTTTCTGTTTATTTTTTAATGATAAGATCAATGCTTACTATTTGGCATTCAGTGATTTTTCCTGCTAAAATGGTGGTGATTGCATGCCCATGGAATGAAATGACTAGAACATCAAACATAGTTAAGCTGCTTTACATGATACTACTACCGAACTTTGATTTACCATCAAATCACTGTGTGGTGAATTCAGACCATTTCTTAATGATGAACTTCCATGTTTGCTGATTGTAAAATATTGGCGTTCCATAACCAAGTACCGCTGGTTCGACAAAGAAAATAAAACCTAAGAAGCTGAAGCATATGAATAGGCTTTTTATTTTATGATGAGGATATCTATTCTTGTTTTAGTCATACAGGTGGCCTGAAAACCTTGTTAGAGATAAACTGTACGCTTGGAAAAAATAGCCATGTGTGGCCTGTAAAGAATAAAATGCCTGTCTAGCAGTCTGATAGTTCCAATTCAGAAGCCCTTGGACTCTAGGTGTCTTGAAACTGGAAAGAATTTAGGAGTCTGGTCTTGTGAAGTTTTTGATGGAGATAAACTGGGTAGGACAAAGTTATAGCGATAGCTCGATAGCTCGAAATTCAAGAAAGATTATGTCGCTTCATCAACCATGAGGATTCGATCCGACAAAAGAAAGAAACCATGAGGATTCGATCCGACAAAAGAAAGAATTTGTCCATATTTTGCTGCGTGGTCTGCTGCGAGCATTTTTTTCCTGTGCCAGGTTGTCGCTTTTTGCATGATGCCCACCCTAGAAACAGAAAAGAGGGTTATGATTTTCCCAAAAACATTTCAATTTGTGAAGGCTTTTTTCCATTATTTTTCATGCTACAGGTGTCTCTTGCAAGCAACGCTCCGACCCAACCACCTTGTTGCAGTTAGAAATGAGCAAGGAGTGGATAGGGCTGTTGCTGTAATAAAATTAGTGATAAAGATAGATATATCATAAAGGTTTTAGTTGGTAATAAACAATCTTCTGCTTTCATTGGTCAAGATGCAATAAAATAAACTTCTTTAGTTTAACTACCATCGAAAGTATTTTTTGATGATAGAAAGTATAGCACCTAGAAGTCTGCATTTTTTTTTCTATGGGTTAATATGGAGACAGACATATCAGCAGCTCTTTACTATGTTTATCTTTTGAAAGCAACACCATCCCCATGTTTGTGATGAAAAACCAGCCAAAGTTTGTCTCTGGGTTTTCGCTCTGTTAACTAAGAATGGCAAAGAAGGATTCATGGTGCAAAAATAAGGTAATGGCAATAAGCCTGTTTCCTGCCCTTCTAAAAAGCTTCTGTTTGCCCTGTGTGCTACTTGCAAATTCTAAGTCCCTAAAAGAACTCTTCTCTAAGCAGTGTTCAATGGTGATTGGAGAAATTTTGCAGAACTTATTTGTCGCCTAGTGGCTATGGGTATCCCCTCTATTCTTGGGTTATTTTGTATCTTTCATTTCAGGCCAGTTCAGCTGTCCAAGAATCATTCTATGCTCATTACTTCCACTGCTACATTTATTTTTTGTGTTCTTTAATGAATCCATATACTTTCAGCTCTTGGTTCAAGAGTATCACCCACAGGCTAGCTTAGACTTCAGCAGTTCTGAGGCTAGCTTAGACTTCAGCAGTTCTGACTCAGAACATTAAAAATCTAAAGGCTCAGGATGGCACAGGATGAAGAATTGTTGGTTGCTTGCAGTTGTCAAGCCAATGCCAGACACCTTATCCTTTATTATTATCACTTAAAGAAGCCATGGTGGTTTTGCAACCCAAGGAAGGATATGTTTATCTACTATGAATCTGGTCATCTATCTAAAAGCGTTTTTCCTACTGTTTATTTAATGCTCCAGTCTCATAAACATTGCTTAAAAGTTGGCAGGGTCTGGTAACAAGGCATGCTAGAAAGATTAAGACTACTAAGGTTACTGTGACATTGACTTCTTTCACAAATCCAAATAGATATGGATACGCTCATGACGTATAAAAAATCAGTCACAACGTTTGAATTTGTTGCTTGCCACCATCATTCACCAACCTACCACCACCTATAGTGGCTGTGCTACATTGATCAAAGTCACCATGACCTCTCCTTCACTCAACATTGCACTGTTTGTTCTTCTTCTCATCCACCATCACCTCTTTGAAATGCTCGCTCTCACTTCATCAAATCTTCTTGCTTTTGTGGTGTCGGCAAGAACCATTGCAAAGCGATCAGCATTTGTCTGCCACCTTTTCCCATCGCCCCACTTTGTACTCGTAAACTGGGCTCTTTTTCGTGTAGTCAACGATAGCTGGATCCACTGAAAGCCACAGAGAGAGCTCTAAACCGCTGAAAATTGCTGTCATGACAAGGAAAGAAAGGGACTCACTAGGTTCTGGATTTCTTTTTCTTGTCTCCGAATGGCAGAATCTTGTACGGTTGTTAAAATATATGGTGGCCCAAGGCAGTGTTGGGCTCGGACAGCCAACGGTATTGCTTAAACCACGGGCATTCAGCATCCAAAACTAATGGCGGTGGCAGATACAAGGGCGTTTTTTTTTTTTTTTTTTTGAGAAAATATGTTTTTGTTGTCGAGGAAATAACAGTGATGAGTTTAACTCTAAACATGATAAATGAGAGGAAAAAAAAACAACAAAAAAAAAAAAGGACATTAAAGTACGTCCAAGGGGCAGTTTGTCCAAGAGGAAGACTGCGTAGAAGTTGCTTCTCTCTGCCTCACACCCACGTGAGCACAGAAACAAGAAGACGAAAGAAAGAAAAATACTACTGCTACCAAAAAGTCTTAATCTTATACTAACATGAATCGACTAAATAATTACGTAAATTTTTTTTTTCTTCATTCAATACAATTTTAAATTATATTTTTTCCTTTATAAAATGTAAAAAAAATTCAATTTTTATCTCTGTACATCAAATCAAATCACATCTTTTTTTTAATTTATTTTTAATTAATGCTATCTCATATTTTTATAAACAACTTAATTACTTATTTTATATTTTTTATTACTATATATTTATCTTTTTTTTTGTATTACTACATGCACATGAGCATAAAAAAGAAAAAAAAATATTAAAAAATAAATATTTAAACCATGAATTCAAGCTGATGTCAAATAAAACAATCATGATGCCCATTTAAAAATACTATTGCTGCTAGAAAGTCTTAATCGATTAAATAATTATATATATATATATATATATATATATATTCATTCAACTTAATTTTAAATTATATTTTTTTTTTATAAAATACAAAAAATTTTAATTTCTATCTCTTTTCCTATATTGAATCAAATTACATCATTTTTTTAATTTATTCTTAATTAATACTACATGATCTTTTTATAAATAATTTAATTATTTATTTTATATTTTTTATTGTTATATATTTATTTTTTCTTATATTACCGAATGCACATAAGCACGGAGAAAAAAGAAAAAAAGAAATCTAAACCATGGATCAAAGTTGATGTCAAATAAAACAAACATGACGCCTATTTATGCTAAAATCCCGGGTTTGGATGTCCCATTAACTTGGGTTTGGGAGATTAAAGATATTTGTGGAAGGGCTACCCTATTCCTACAAAACTCTTCAGGTACCCAGTGATTGCATCAACTCAACCAGATGGCAGCCTCCATTGCCTACTTATATAATCCGAACCATTTACAACAAAGCATATCAAGGTCCCTAACACAGTTAGTTTCAAACGAAATAGCTGCCAGAAGGCCTGTCCAAAGAGCAAGAATCAAGCAACCAGTCTTTCACAATGCCAGGAGGCATGCACACAACCTGCTGGGATATGATAACCATCACCTCTCAAAGCATATAATTAGCAGCAAGACATCAACTCACCATGGAACTGTAATGGCCCCAGCTGAGCTACATACATGATCATGGACAACAATCGAAATTGCAACTGATATTTAACAGCTTGTGTTCTTAGACAGCATATTTCGCATAGCTTAAGAGTAAATTCATCAAGAAAGAGAGCTGTGATGCCACCTTATATGTTAGTTAATGTCGGATATAACCCTGCTCAAAACTATAATCTCAGAGCCATTTTCCCCGACCACAGCGATCAGACTGCAGCGATCAAAGCGAACCCTCGAATGAGAACCATTCAAAGACACCCTCTAGTAACCATCCCTGCTGCTCTCTAATACAAATGCACAGGGAATACTGTATAGAGCTTCATGGATCAAAGGATTGACACAAAACATATGCGCCCTTTGAATCCATGCTTTACTGAGACTCATCTAACGGGCATGGGGTGGAGTGATTGGAGATTGGATCAAGAAGGGAGGCAGGTGATGCTCCAAAACTGCCAGGAGCTCTTTCCCCTGGCTCCCTCTATCGACCGGCCTGTTGCCCAGCCTGCTCGCAGCCTCGACAAGCTGCCCTCTCAGCCTCTGTGGCAGTAGCTGCCCACCTGCCTTCACACACTCCCTGTACAGTGGCAAGTAGGCGATGGCCGTCACTAGGGGCAGTGGCAGTTCCCTCAGGCAGATGGGGGAGCAACCCCTTCTTAGAATTCTCACAAAATTCACATGGTGCTCCTGCCCAGAGTTCAACCCTTCCGAGAATGCCGCCTCCGACCAGTGTTCCTTCAGAAAAGCCTTCAGCTCAGGGGCCACAGCCTCATCATCAGACCTGGCAATGCTGTCAGCAACAGCATAGGTAGCAGCAGGATCACTTAAGAAGTTGGAACGGAGAAGAAAGGCAACACCATCAAGGGACCCACTGCTCCTCTCCCCAGCAGCCTTGAGGATCTCGATGCTGAGGGTCGCGAGGACATGTTGGGGAACATGGGGGAGGAGGTATGCAGCAATGCCCACCTGGCTGCTGGAGGTGGCTGCAGTAAGGGCCAGACAGAGCTCCATGTCCCGGCACCCCCGAGCAACAAACCAGTGGACGACTTGCATGCAACCCCGCTCAGCAGCTCGCATCAGAGGGCCCAGGAAGGCCCCAGCATTCCCCTCTTCAACCAAGCATTCCATGGTTCCGATCTTACAGTAGTGGGATGCAAAGCCAAGAGCAAGATCAACATCTACATCCAGGCTGTTCCTCTGAGCAATCTGCATAAGAATATACAAATGATGAAGTTAATAACAGAGAATAAGCATGATATTTTGGCCGAATGTCCGGATATAATTTGCACTTGGGCCCATCAACAAAGTTGGAAAAATGGAACCCAACCTTCAATGTTGTAGGTGAAGCAGGAGGTATTTTATTCATGAATATTGTTCTCCATTGGGGAAACAATCACAGCAACAATTCAAATCATTGTCAATGCACATGGAATGTAAATGCAGGATTTCTTTGAAAACTAAGAACAAGAAAACACAAAAAAGCAATCATCATAAAAACCAGTCTTACACCGAAAAGATGGTCTTCAAGGAATAATCACTGAGACTAATTATCATGAAAATAAGATGATATGGCTTAAAATAAAACAATGTATAACTAAACTACAATAAAATAAAAACATCCATTTTATTAAAAATATATTGTTGCAGAAAAGTAATCGACAATACATTATCAAGGTCAAGGTTTTAACAGAATAGGTTGGAGAGCAACAACATTAAAACATGTCAAGCAGAACAAGGCAAATTGAACCTTACTGATAAGATATTGTCCCATTTAGTTGCTTGGATATGCAATGAGACATGAGTTTTTGTATCAATAAGTTCAAAATATGCTTTTATCATCTGGAATCATCTGCTTATATTTCTTATGCTTTTTAAGTCAGTTTATGTAATACAGTAAATCTATGATTTAACAACAAAATTTTATCAACATAAGAATTATACATCTAATTAACAAGAATAGATTAGACAAAAATTGGAAAAAGAAAACCAAAACATGAAAATTATACAAGCTTTACAATTTCGAATCAATGAATATAAATTAAAATCCACTACTGGCTACACAATGTCATGCACCAATAATATCCACATTGATATATTTTAAATACTGATGTTAAGATATTCTATACTATCGAAACACCTGGATATGCTAATTGATATATCTAAAGTAGAACAATAGCTAAGCTGTTGGAGGTTGGGTATCGTATGAGCAAATACGAGACATTTTTTGTTTGTTTTCCCTTTGACATCTTCATTTCTTATTCAAAGGATAAGAAACATGATCATTCTACTTCACAATTATTAAACTCAATCTATCAATTAGAAGCATCCGTAGTATCACAGATATAGGGATTTCCAGCCAATCCAGCAACTATCAGAATTTCAAATTGAAATTCAAAAGTCTTTTTCAGAAATTATATTACATTATAAATCTCATATATCATTAACACTTCAGTGCAATGTAAAATTTCAGTGGCATAGTGAGCATCAGTCAATTTTTTAGGCTCATAATTTTTTGTTTGACAAGCGGAGATAAATATTAATTAAACAATCAAGATAATATATAGATGATTTAGCTGCATAGCAAAGTGATTTGTTCCAAGCAACATAATATAAGATGGTCAATGAGTAACAGTAATGATGTAAAGCTACAATTGCACAAAAGTGAAATATCCATCCCAATACCATGACCTAAGTTCTAGCACTTAGTTGCTTCCCTCCCAGCAACAGATCCATATCTGTATCTTTCCTTACACTTGCATGAACAATAAATCCCACAACCTCTCCTCTCTACCTCATGGGAATCCAAAGTCTTGGAGCTAGCCGGTTTCAGAGTATAGAGATCCATACAGAAACAAGTGAGATTATCAAATCTCTCCCCTCATTGTCCACATGTGATTAAAACCTCACTTCAGCAGTTCTCCTTTCCAGCATCTTTCCTAGTCACCACCAATAACAAAAACATAAACCTAATGTGTTGCAATTAGAGCCGAAATTCTTCTGGCAGCTTCACAATTACATCCAAGGATATTTGAAAAGATGTAGCCATGAGTTCAATTTGATCCCCAGATCCACATCTCAAATAGGTCAACAAATTAAATTCTAGATCCCTGATGTGATTTGCAAATGATCCAATTTCCAAATCCAGCAGCCTCCACTGTAGCTTCAAAGCACAGACCCTTTTCTCCTCTCTTCACTATAAGGAGTCTGTATAAGTGTAATCATGTTCAGCAGCAGAAGTATCAAAAGAACAGACATTCATGAAAAGGAAATCATTGTGCTCCAAGCGTTGAGGTAAACAGATCCCATTCAAAGACGCTAACTCGTCTCCAATCCAATGCTAGCTCTTTCAGCTAATCTCCTACCGAAAATCACCAAGTAATATGTCTGCTAAAACAACGTCATACTTTTTTTAAATTTCAAGAGCAAAGTATATCTTCTATCTAGGTAGTAAACCCAAAACTCCATTCACACAACCACCCCCCCACCCCCACAGCCAAAAAAAAAAATTTTTTTCTCCTCTTCTTTTTCACTAACAATAAACTCATATTACATTAAAGATTAGGCCCTTAAAGTATCTTAACTGGTTTCTATCAACATAACTAGGCTCCTGATATTAGCATGCAACTTGAAGAATAAAATGATCCTGAAATAGGGTATCAGCAAACTTGAGAACAGCTCAAAAATGGGAATTTTTTCCTAGGGCTTAATATTGTAGAGTTTCTATATGAACTGTAGATGAACTCAATGCTAATATCATAGTATATGTGTCGGTGATACAGTCTTTATTGGTGAAAATAGAACAGTGTTAAATGGTCAATTGGATCTACAGAACAAATCATGAAGGGCAAAGGCTTAAAAATTGGCAGATCAAAAACAGAGTACGTAGAATACTACTTCAGTGAAAATAGAAATGAAGATGAGGCCCTTGCCGAGATCAACAGACCAGAAAGATCACACAGGTTTGATTCCATAAATTGGGATTTAATTTCCAAAAAAAATGAAGAGATAGGTTAAGTTATATAAAATAGAAACAGAGCTGGTTGCATGAAATGGAGAGGCAATTATAGGGTATCATGTGATCACCACATAACTTGATGGCTTAGAGGGTAAACTTATAGAACTACAATAAAAACTAAAAAGTTGTACAGCCAAGAGTACTGAAAAATAAATGGACCAAGAAAACAGGTTAAATGTAGCATAAATGATATGTCGAAGCAGATGTGGCAAAACTAGGAAGAATAAAGTGCAAAATGAGCATCCACAAAGCAAGGAAAAGTGATGGCAACTTGATAGAAATGGTGTGGGCTGTAGAATGAAGATCTCCGAGATTCCAGTGATGGGAAGTACTTTGATCTTTGCTGAAAGATATAGGAAGAGCAGAAGAAATTGTGTAATATGGATGGTGCTCATTGAAAAGGAAATGGAGAAACCTGCAATAACATCATATTTAACTGTAAATAGATATTTTTAGCAAATGGGGATTCATAAAGCTGACTCCAAATAATTTTCACATGCCTTGATTGTTGTGGTTATGGTATCATAATTTCATGCTAAGTTAAAATTTATTTCAGCAAGTCTGGATGAGGATAAACCTACAGAGGATGAAAAGTAAGCACAAAAATAGTAGTGAAAGATGCTTAGGATAATCCAAGAGAATTTCTGTCATCGGAAACCCCAAGAGCTACTGCCTAATAGAAAGGTCAAGATGCACCATGAAAGTGGAAAGAGGATTGTTCTCTTAGAGAATATTCAAAAACTAATGCCTTAAAATAAAAAAAAAAATCCCCAGAGAATTGTCCACAAAGACTATAGAAGTAACTTTAAACACTTTGAACACTCCTTGTGACATGAACTCTAAAAATACAACTAGCACTAATAATTTCTTCTAAAATTACGGATCCTTAGCTAATGCAAACTTAAGGTCTGTTGAATCACATTTAACTACATGAGTGTTTATGAAAATAACATGATGATTTAAAATATCACATGACAACTTAATTAATCACTCTATAATTTGAACATGGCAATAATAAGCCATATTGCACTTAAGTCATGAGGAATCAATAAGAATATCAGACCTAAAAATAAAAATAAGAATTACATCAAAATAAAAAAATGAAATACAAAAGGTATTCATTACACCACTAAACACTTGTAAGGTACTCTTGCATTAGTTGACTTTGTTTACTTCCATTACATGCTGAAACCAAGCACTATTTGTTTCATGCTAGCTTATGGTTACAGTTGCCAGCAATGCATGCTAAGAATGGTTCAATTATGATATCAGACATCTTCATATCATTTCTTTATTATAAAGACACTGAAAATCATCATAAGAAACCCCATGTGCTCCTTGAATCTATAACCCTGAGAATACAACAACATAATGTTCATCATAGCACAACATACATCACCTAATTTACAAATGCTCTCAATTGGCAACCAATACTACCAATACAATATTAGTGTTTGCTTGCTATTTGCTTAACCTTTGCAGGCAACTATCACACAATGTGTAACATCAATCTGACCTGTTTTACATCTTGATCTATCACCTTACAATTTGGTTCTCATCAAGGTTCACAATCTTGGTATTAGGTACCGTACTGGTACATTACTGATTCAGTATGTATGATCGGCATAGTACAATACACATCCCATACTGAGACAGCTTTTAGGCACATTTTACAACAGTGCCACTTGGAACCAAGCAATATCAAGATGGCACGGGTTGATACCAAGCAGATCTAGGCAGTTCCCTTCAGTTTGGACTGGTACAGATCGGTACAAACCAGCTCCCCTACCAAACTAGCAAACCAAACCAACTCCACACCAGTTTGGTATGGTATGCTTAAACTGAATGATTCAGGTTGGTTTTGCACTCCTTGGTTCTTGTACGCTAACTTACATATAAGAACAACAAAACAATCTCAATTTCTAATTCATCAAAAAGCACTCAAGCTCAAGGTTTAAAATAACCAAAACATTCTAACATTCGATCCAACTAAACAAAAGATTACCGATGACTTGATGTATGAAATAATTCTAAAATAATACTTTACTAAAGACTCTTGAACCCTACGAAAGTAACTGGCATTCATTTCCAACATGAGAGCTGAAATAAAATGAGAACTAAACTGAAGTAACCGGCATTCATGTCCATTAGGAACTATTAAACTTATCTGCCTTGTAAGTGGGTCATACCTCCTACATTGCAGTTACTTTGAATGGTAAATATATGATTTTTCATCCATAGGATTGTCCACCCTTAACTGTCAAGTCTAATAAGTTTATCCCAAACTAATTGTTTATCTTTCTCTAAACCAAAATTTCTCTTTTGATTATCCAATGATAATTTCAAGGCCCTTTCTCACTGTAGTGCTTTAAATACAAAGCACAAATTCTAAAAATACATTACATGACGACATTTCCAGTGAGAAAACATAAAACACGCCAATATGACTCTTTAAGCTAGCATTGTAGGGAAACTAAGTGCATGGTCTGAAAAACAAATGTGTTGATACTTCTGGAAAAAATTTGTTGACATTTCAACAAGAGTGCATGCAGTCCATCTTTAGAAGGCACTAGTATTGTAATGGGTGGCTTTAGATTAGAGAAAGCGTAAGACTGCAAAAAAATATTTAACTATAATGCATAAATCATGCAATGACAAAAGAAAAAAAATGGAGATATTGTTTTCCGAAAAGATATATTATCGATGAGACACCCTTGTCATTCTCTATAAATCTAATGAGTCTTCAATCAAACAGAAACTGAAATTAAAAAAATAAATATTAGCACGAGGATTGTTCATCTAATCCAATCTTACCACAGATTAAATAACCTAGAATAGAATTCATGATGTTTGGAAACTTGATTAGATAAATTTTTTCTTTGTTCATCAATTATTATACCTCACAATATGTGATACCATGAGTAATGAATCTCAGCATTAACTAATCTAGTTAGTTAGCAATTTTTCATCTTACTAAAAACAACACTATATATTTAAAGTTGGAAGAAATCATATAAACTGCTACCAGAAAGAGTATAATAATTTCCTCAATCAAAAGACTATGTTAGATTCAGTAAATTTATGTAAATTATGATAATATGATTCTCTACAGATAAATAAACAAATATCAGTCGTTCAAATAGGTAATTTACAGGTGATCCCTAAAAACAGTAAGCTTCAATGCACCTTGATTAACATTTCTAAAACCATCTGATGCAGTTATTTTGGCTAATATCACATTCAGCATCAAACTAACCACAACAACTGTCTCCTCTCTATACTAATGCCTCCGCCACTGTACTTGAGTTGCCACTTTGGCACCCAACCAGAACCATGATCCAACCACCAGCGTGCCTTTAAGGCAGCTTGGTCTAGCGATGGTGGAGTGAGGTGGTGGTGGTAGAAGGGTGGCAGTATGGGTAGCAAAAGGGCCACTTAGGAAGCTAGTGGATGATTGAAGTAGCACTGAGACTGTGGCCGTGTTACCTGAACACTTGTGTATGTATAAGATATTTTGAATTTCCCATCATTTGAAGCAAAGAATTGAATTCTTAATAACGGCAGATCCAACAGAGCATAAAGAGAATGAAAAGGATAGGGGAAAAGATTCTGACACATAGAGTGAAGATGAAGCCATGTGTTAAGGCAATGGCCATGGTGGCAGTACTAGGAAAGAGTAGGATTCTCCCTATAACAGTGTTGAAAATATAATACAGAAGAGGACAGAAATGAGAGAGGCAAACAAAACCAATGCTTCTAGATAGGATTAGCTTAGCAACGGCATGAGGGTGATGACAGCAGTAATTGCACAATGGAGTTGGAGGAACTGCATGCTGCAGCCTATCTTTCTCCCCCACCTCCTCCTACCCCATATAAATTATATATATATATTATATTCTTTTACTACCTCCCCCCTATAATTATAAATTATATGTATCATATTCTTTTATAGAGGCATGGCATATATGCAAAAGGTTATTAACTTTTAGACTGCTCCAAGTTGTATACTACTTGAAAAGGTCCAACACAAAATCAAATGCTGATATTTTGATACCAGGTTGCACCAAAGTGCATTCAGCATTCTTTATGAAAAACCTATACCATGCATGGAAACGAAAATCTATGTCACTTGGACCCTTTGGTTTAACCTTCCATGCCCACACCCAACACTGGCACATGTTTATTAATTTGAAACTTGGATAAGGGCATGAAGAAATTGTTCAATGTAGCAAAGGATCAAGTACTTAGACAAGCATCCACACCCAACACATATTCACAAGTCTAATATAACAAACATGATTTAAGTCGCCAATAAAGTTAAAAAAGTCTAATACAAAGAATGTTTCCATTAGAGGTCTGCCCGAGAGCTCTGTTTCATGTCAGACATGCTGATGACCATCCACAAAATTCAAGGAAAAATTGATATATATAAAAATAGTAATTAGCACAAGAGGCCATATGATAAAGAATAAATCACAATAAAAAACACTGAAAACCTAAAGGATGGCGAATCATATTAAGAATGTTTATAAACTTTTGTTGAAAGGACAGTATTGCAGCAAGGTTGCAAAAACATAAAACATGGAATGAAAAAAAAATAAGGAAACAATGACAGATAACTAATAACCAGAGAGCAATAAACAAATTTTTCAACAAAGGTATGACATCCTATGGCTTTGACTAATACAGTTAGTTAAGATGCTAATACTATCCAGATATAATGGTTACATGTTCATATAGTTATATTCAGGCAAACAAAGTCATGTACATTTCATACAAAACAATTAAATAACTATGGCTTATATTTACAAATTTATATGCATATCAAAGCATAAAAAAATCATTTTGAATATCAAAGATCGGAAACATTCCAAAACAAGTCACTTACAGCAAAATTTCCAATTTTAGTTGCACTCGAATATCATAGATTGTATGAAAGATTGCATATTATCAATCAATTTCTGATAAATAATACTTTAGTTCACTAAAATAAGAATCCTAATATCCCAGAATGACAAACATTCCATAAACACATGTTAACCCTCTGGATCAAGGATCCCTATGATATACAGTGACGTAGCAGATATTTATCATTAGAAATGTCTGGCAAAACATTACATATGCATTGAGTAATAGAAATGAATAAATAACAACAACATAAATTAAAAGCAGAACATGTGACAGCACCCTATGTGGATATTAGCGATCCTGAAAAGCAAAAATATTAAACTATCATAGGAAGAAGAAAACATTCTTGCACTGGAATAAGCCGAAAAGAATCGTTTCCAACTTGGTCCCACAGAAGCAACTTTATATTCATCCACTGGTGTCTAATAGAAGTGGGATGAAACACAAGATTTTGGTACTATTAAAGGGAATGCATGTAAAGGCCAAATTAATAATTTTTTTATGCCAGGGCATGCATTGTGCTCATCTGGAAGGTATGTAGAATCATGATGGCCCATGATAACATGCCTTGGTCTCTGAATATGTAGTTGTTAAGACTAAATGAGTGGGATAAGTGAGGATACATATTTTCCTTCAACCATTCCATCAAAACTTCAGTGAGGATCCTGTAAACCAAATTCAATAAACAGACATGCCTAAAGTCTTCAATATCACATTTATCCCTTTTGGTAAACCAGGAGTGCGACTATAAAACTTTCACCATATTTGTTTTTCACTATCTGGATTTCCTTGTTCATAACTGAGACCCAAAACTGTTAAGAACACAAATAAAAAGTCTATCCGGCTTAAAGGTTTTGCTAAGTCTTACTCTAGGCTGCAGATTTTTTTGTTCTCTCTTCTCCATGCTCTATTTTCCTCTCCCTCATCCTCACAGGATCATCTATCAAAAACTAACCCACCATACATCATTACCCCCCTTAAATAAAAGTAATTGGTCGGATTTCCTCCATGCATTATTTTTTGCCACAGGTCACTTCAGGAAATTATTTAAATGGGATGGCTATGAATGTGGTACTCAAGTGTAGATTAAATTCAAATTTTAAATTAATGTGACAGCTGGTTTTTTAAGTCTATAAACAAGAACACAGTCTTAACTTTTTCTTAATTCTGGTAAGAAATTTATTGACATCTTCAGGGGTTTGGAGACAATACATGTGTCTCCCTCTATCTCTAACTGGGAGTAATAGTGCTATCTAATGTGTATTAAATGAACAGAAGCATTTCCAATCTTCTCCAACAAAAAAAAAAGGAAGAGTTATTTAGCCACAAAAAAGGATTTGGAAAGCCATTTTAAGTGTTCATGTGAGAGAACAAAGGAAGGAATTTATTGTTATTAAAGTAGCCAGCATCCCTTTTTGGTACTTCATAAAATTTGCAAGGAAATTATCACAATTTTTTGGGAATACAGATGCCCTGTTATCTCAGCCACAACAAGTTGAACCAGCCATAGCATATCCCTTTTCTTCAGTACAGTTTGTTTTCCTACTCTCTTCTATCTTCCTTTTCCTCTCCTCCCACTGCTTCTACAGTTTGCGTGGCTGCAAATCTAGAAGAATCCTAGTAGGCATTTTTGTGTTACTTGGATGCTTACATCCAGCTTCAAGACTCCGTGTCATATTCATATCTGATTTGGAAAAGCACCAGATATTTTTTGATAATAATCAAGGATACCTTTTTTAACTGCACCTTCTAATAATCGGGAGCAAGCTGGACTCTTCAAATGATGAGTCTGGGCCACTATAAATGGTACTAAAATTAACTTTTGCCCTTTTGAGAGATTGGTCAAGAATATATGTGTCAAAATAAGTTTGTAAAATGTCATTTTTCTATAGTCCTAAGCCAATTAGAAAGTTTGGATGAGAAGCATGCATATTGAAACAACATAACAAATAGTATTTTTTTAAGTTTTCTTTCATACAATATTTAAATATCCTTTAATCAATATATTCCTTATCTTCATATCTCCATATTTCTCCTCTTGCAAACTCAGACTTGGACGCGTGACTGAATACGATTCTCATGTCTGTACCATGTAACACAGGGGAACATGCATGCAAAGCTTCCATATAATGCAGAAATGCTATGTAGAATATTTAGCAATGTAGCATGGAACACAAACTACACAAGACAATAAAAGTCACTAACCTTCAAATTAGATATCCACGGCAAACATCATAATGCAAGAAGAATAACATAGTTCTCATGAAGATAGACACGAAAATAAGATTTAACATTTTGAATATGACAGCATTTTACAGCCACAGGCATCAGTAGTGGTCATCACATATTCTTAGAAGAAGTGAAAGTTTCAAGGGAGGCAATCTATACCATATGTGTATGCATTATTTATCATGGCACTCTGTGGCAATGAAATTAACACTTCCATGCAGAGCCGTTAATGTTACACAGATGCAAAAAAAATGTTTTTAATAGCATGCAAGACAACATAGTAAACTGATTTATCCATTTTCATCATCAGCATCCTCTGATAACATAATATGGAACTTGGGCAGTGCTTGTTTTATATACATTTGAAAAACCAGAATGTTAGGAGATCCAAATCAATAAATGTTATTTTTCAAACTGGGAACAGATTAATCACCTGAAGCAAAATGCGTACAAGTTCTGTACTCCCAAAGCGTGAAGCTTCTAGAAAGCATTGGTTGACATTGTCTGCACCTCCCTCCACCAGCATCCCCAGCAATCCTTGTATTGCTGTTGCTGAGACTCCAGAAGCCCAGCCAGGGTCAAAAGAGCTAGAAAAGAGAGTAAGAGGAAAGCATGCAGCATCAAAGGCTTCGGTGAAATCCTTTCCTGTGAGATGATTGCCAGCAACATCCAAAAAGTTCTTGAATGCTGACAACTGCAGTTGAATCTCAAGAATTCTGCTGTGGCTTCCTCTACCCTTGTTTTCCTGGCAACGAGAGTGAAATCCAATGCACTTCAAAGCCCATTCTGTGAACTTCTGGACTTTGGCACCGGCTTCAGCCTTCAAAACCTCATCTCCATGACATTCTTGCAGACGTTCTTGTAACCTGAGAAAAGAAGCAACAAAACAGCAACAATCGATTTTCCATAAAACATCAGACACCTCTGATCATGAATCTCATCATCATGAAAAAAAAAAAAGAAGCTATCCTAATGGATAACTTGACCAAGATGAATGCATTAATTATTTCCAGATCCCACATAAGAAGTCTAAGAAAATCAATTATTGAATCGAGCTTTCAGATGTTCATGGATGGGAATCAGAGTGGGAGGAGTTTACCTTTGGGCCATGACAGTCACAGTATCAGCCAAGCTCATGGTATTGCTCTGACAGGCAGAAACACATGAAGCAAGAAACGATGTCCTCAGGGCGGCCCTCGTGAAATCATTAGCGCCATTGGCGACAATCTTCTTGATCAGCTCAGTAATCCCATTCAGTTCTTGGCGGGTTGTCAAGAACCATATGGAATCCAGCGCTATACAGAGCGCATCATTGAGAGTCTGCAGATCGGCGAGCTGAATCAGGCTCTCAGCAACCTCCCAGTCATGAGAGCTCACTGCCCCCTGGAACAAGCGCCCGAGCTCGATCCGGTCCTGCCTGCTGAGCTTCTTCTCCTGCTTGTTCTTATCCTTGTGCTTCCTTCGAACCTCAGATTCCTCCACTGAATCTGAGGCCCTCGATCTGAGCTTCTTGGCGCAGCAGCCATAGCTCCTCACAGATCGGGGATCCTTGGCCCGGAGAGGAGCTTCTCTCGAGAAAACGTTGCTTCCTTCCCCTTTCTCTGGCGACAGGGAGTCGCCGCCATCATCCAAACTTCCAAGAGTTCCATTCTCGTCCATTTCCATCTCCGAGCTCAGAGGGTCCTCCGAATGCCTCTCCTTGGCCAAACGCATGCTGCCCTTCTCCCCAGTCATCATACTCTCGCTTTTGCCCTCCATTTCTCCGACACCAAGCTGTCACCCACCCTTTTCCGAACAAAAAGATCCGACCTTTTCTATCAAAATACAATCATCCAGCTCTACCAAACAAATCAACCCCCCTCATAACAAGCAGGACCCAATCAAGATCTTCCAAACATGCAACGAAACGTAAAAACACAGACGATTCTTGCGATGACAAACCTAAATCCCTATTGATAAGCTCAAGAATCCAAAAACCCACCTCCCAAACGCCGAAAAAACTCAACTTTCGATCAAAATTGCAGCCGCCGCGACCCCAGCCTCAGACATCGAAAAAAAGAGCCCAACGGAGAAGGGGAGCGGAGATGAAGCCACAAGGATCAGCGTCCCCTAAGGCGAGAACCCCAGATACCCTTCAATCCCAGCAAGCGAGATCCACATGGGCCGCCCTGAAAAAAAAAAACACAGAGAGAAATCCTCACACCAGAACAAAATCCCATTTCAGCCCTACCGCCATGCAAAGAAAACACCCGGAAAAAATCGGATTTTTATGACTCCAGACGCCTTGATCGTACCAACAAGAGGCGCAGAACAATAAAAAATTCAATTTTTTTTTTCTGTATTGGAGAATATGGAGAGAGGAGGAGGAATCTACGGGAGAAAGTAACAGTCGACAGAGAATAAAAGAGCAGGGGAAGAGAGACAGAGAGAGAGGTGGAAAGGCGAAGAAAGGAATCCAACCTGGAGGGAACGCTCAACCCAGGGACTCAGGAACTCTCAAGGGAGATGAAATGGGGGTTTCATTTCTCTCTCTTTTTTATAAGAATATAATGATGACTTCCATCCCTCGAGGAAATTGAGACCTTTGGCAGGTTCCTCTCTTTTTCTTTTTTTCTTTTTTCCTTTTTTTTCTCAACGTCTCAACCACAGAGCGAGAGAGAGAGAGAGAGGGAGTGTGATGTTAATAATGTGTGAATCTTTTTTTTTTAGTTTTTATTTTTCTTTTGTTGTTTCTGAACTCTAATGATAGTGAGAGTCACCACCACAACACAAAGATCCCACCACCCAACGCATATCTTTTTCCCTCAAGGGACCCATCCCCCCCCCCTCGTTGAGGTTCCCTGTCCCCCAACTCAATCATTACAATACCTCTCCCTCCCTCCCCAATGCACCGCTCTTTCATCCACCACCTTCCATTTCTCCTCCATCCACACAATCCCACCTTGTGATTAATGGCTATAATTAAGCAATAATCTAATTAATCCGCTTCTAAAATCCATTTGTTTGGTAGCGCACAAACTTAGGGAATGCCTCAGGTTGGTTCATGGCTAAAATTAAGCAACAAGAGGCACAGAAGAAAGGTTTGCTTCCATAGAAGGAAGGCTGCTATCAGTTGTTATTTTCTTAGCCATCATTTCATAATAAAAGTAATAATTATTTTATTTTTTTTACTTTAATGACCACATTTTACGTATGACACATGATGGAAAGCATTAATGATTTTATTTATCTAGTTTTCTTTTTTTTGTGAAGTAAAAATCAAGTTAATTTAATATATATGAATTGTAAAGCTCAAATGAGGTAATTTTCAAATGTTATTATTAATAGTTTTTAAATGCTGTATATATGTGCAAATAAAAACACGCTATATGAGATGTCATCATGGAAAAAATTTTATATATTTCTAATTTCCAATATAATGCATGTATTTTATTTATGTTGCACCTTTTTAAGGCTGATGTTAGGAGCTATATAAAAGAAATATTGTAATTTTAAAATTTAAATTTCACAATATAAATTTGAGAAGATAAGCATGCATTGTTCATGTTATGATATATAAATAAAAATATATTACTAGAAAATTATTAATTGCATTTGCCTCACTAGTAAAAAAATATATTTTATAGAAAAATAATATATAAAAAAGGATGTTACCAATATTTGGTCTTGGACAACTTGAGTAGTGAGAGTAGTGAGCGAAGAACAAGGTGGATGTGGACATTGATGTTTTGGCCCAGCTCAAATTGATGTGAACTCTATTGACTTCATGGCATCTGTCTATAGAGCCAAGAACTAAGAGGGAGGCATCAGGAATCCGGACAACCCTTTTGTCATCCTCTATTTGTGCATTATTGACACAGCAAGACACATTGCTTTATGATCAAGGAGTGGTCATGCAGTCTAAGACTAGCATGTGAACATCTAATTGCTACAGCAAAGTATACAAAAATATGACATTTAAGTTAGATAAAATCATGGTATACTTAATCATTCTGAATCTGATGATTTGAAATGAATCGTACCAAATCAATTTAAAATCGAAACCATTCGATCTTTTAATTTGATATGGAAGAAGAACTAATCGAATCAATCCAGAACCAGCTATATCGAATCATTCGATTCAGCTCAATTTTAAGATGGTTGATCATCTGATCGGTACGCCATCTTGTTTGATACCGAACTTGTATATTTGGTATGAAAAGAGTATCGATTTTGGTATGCTGAATCTTACCTAAAATATTAACAAAAGTAATATAATGAGTGACAGTATACAAATTTGACGAATTCTGATTCATCATGCAGCTTCCATCCATGATAGTTACTGTACTTTTATCTATGTTGAAATTTTTTATTATCTTCAATGGTGTAGTACAAAATATACTCATGCAGTACTTCAAACTTCTTTTGGTCTCTAGATAACTTTATGGCACTTCAAATGTTAAAATGATGGTTCTTTCAATCATCATCAATTTAATGTGATCGACTTCTCTATAAATTCTTTTACATGAAATCAGGCCTGCAGTAATAATAAGTTATAGATCAGCGATTCCATCCCTGTATTCTTATAACCATCGGCATCTTTATCAGGCTAAAAGTTTCGATTTATTCTGATACCATTTATCATAAAACTTGAAATTTTACTTAAAAAAATTAGTTAAAAAGGTATTAGTAAGCTCTTCGATCATGTATAAATAGCTAAATTATTTTCAATGCATGATCAATATGGGACAACATACATGCTGGCATGAGCTTTTACAGTGTTATTACTAATGACTTTTGACACTTAACTTGTTTCTCAAGGGTAATGTCAAGTTAGGCAAGTTTCTTAAGAAATTATGGTCTCCAAGGCTGAGAACAGTGCCTTGCATTTTATTAGCTATGCATGAACATTTAATACAAGGTTGACACTAAACTTTTGTGATAAAAACAAAACTTTTTAGTTTCGCCACGGCTATGCGTGCGATCGAAGCATTGGGGGATGTAATAAAATAAAAGCTATTCTAGAACGAAGGTTGTTTAAAAAATAATTATTCCTGACTTGATGCATGCACCGTGGAACACGGGTTGGGTTAACTCTACGTAAATTACAAGGCGAAGACATATAGGGCCCGCACGTGTGGCTACATGGAGGCATCCTCTCCCTCGTGCGCAAGGTGGTCCATGGTCCATTGTTATGTTGTTCACGTGCGACGACGCATGAGCATGCCACCTCTCCACGTGCATGCATGGATAAAACAGCATCAAGTGAAAACACACACACATGCATGCATGAAATTATATCAAGGTTTGACTAAAGAAACATTTGCCACCATTTTTTTATGGTGTTAATAGATAGAATCACAAATTATTATCTCTAACTCACTTGAATTAAATGATTGATAAAATAAAATCTAACCATTATAATGGAAGTTATTCGGTAATAGAATAAAAATAAGCTTGATTATTTATATGTATAAATTTTATTTTTTAAACATAGATAACAAAGTATATTGTACTGTGAGGTTCTCAATTTTTCATTTGTGAGACTCCTTAGCTCTTGACAAGGTGTAATTATAAGAATTTTATATTCTTTCCAATCTTATTCCTCTTGCATATCAATTAAATCATGGTGCTTGTTCATGATGGTCCTATCCTGGCCAATCTTGTTCCACATTTGGTCATGCTATTTGGATGGAATTTTATATATGGCGTCAAAGCCAAAAGTGAGATTAATTTGCATAGTTTTCTAAATAATAAGTTAATTATTAGTAGTTTTCAAGATTATTATTCAGCATGATTGTAGAGTTTTTAATGATTCATTATTTGAGTATATAAAAACATATATTTTATTATAATTCTATATTTGAATCATCATGGCCAACTTCACTAACGTCGGCATAGCCATTTTTGCCACCACTTTGTCTGCTTCATAAATTGAATAATATCAATTATTCAATATAAAAGTTTATAGTTAAAACATATTTAATATGATAAGGTCTATTGAAACATACACTCTTTCAATGAAGCTATGAAGAGAAGTTAGAGTTATTTTCATATCCAGAGTTTAGAGGAGCCAAAAAAAAAAAAAAAAAAAAAAAAAAAAAAAAAAAAAAAGGAATATAACCAAAACAGTTTTCCAAATCACTTGATAATTCAATTTTAATTTCACTTCATTATGAAACATTATTTTGACATGAGTTTACCTTTTTTTTTTTATAAAATTATGTTCATCAAATATTCAAAGCAAATGTCATCGAAGATGTTATATAAGCAATATTTGCAAAATAATTGAATACATCTTCATATAAAATTTTTAATTCATACAATATTACATTATTTAAGCCCATTTGTAGGGATGCAATTCTAACTCACATAGCAAGCCCTATCCCATCTTATTTATAGCTGCAAAGATAAAAATTATTTTTATTTTTAAAAACAAGATGAAACAAAAATAAGCATACCTCTGATATATTCTTATACTTAAATAGATTATATATATTTTTATATCTATAAAATTGTCAGTATAATTTTTATTAAAAAATTATATATGTTAAAAAATAAAAATAGAATAGAACGAAATGAAAATTTAAAAAATCAAAATCAAAATTTATTATTTTTATAAAATAAAAATAAAAGTTATTTTTTTCAGCAGAAATCGAATGAGGACAAAACCCTGGCTCTGACCAGTTCCACTGCAATCCCCATCCATGTGGCCTTGGCTTTGAGTGCCATTAATGCTTGGTCTATTATTTATTGTTCATTGGGTTCACATGACAAGTGGCTTACGGGTAACCATTAACAACTGCGGTGTGGATGAGTCCCATTTCAGGACCACCCTAACGTGCCACGGACCCAATCTAAGTTGGGTCAGGGCTCAAGCCCAGTGTGGTCCTGACTCGGACCGGGTCCTGAGGCTTGAAATGGACGCGTTTGTTGGTGGCCATTTTCCCTACCGTTTGGCGTTTGCAGGTTGGATCTTTTTGGTACCAATCTTTTTTAGTCGTTAGGTAAGGTTGGATTGGATCCGCTCAATAATTTTTCTTAGCAATTTGGTTTGATTTGGTTTGATTAGGAGTATGTTTACCATCAGAATTATGCACTCCAATCATTGAGCTTTGAGAATGATTTTGATTTTTCAACCACTGTGTGACATGTCTCTACCTTTCAACCAATGAAAATGGACTTGGGAGTGTGTCTGACATGCTATGTTAGTCAAATAATCACGTGGATTACATCATTCATTCACATTTTTTATACACGGCCAAAGATAGGCTTCGAGCGTTTCGCTCAAATTCAAATTGAAGAAAAGAAGAAAGAAGAAAGCGATCAACGACGAACACAATTGATGCAATGCATGCTTAAAAAAGATTAATGATTATGATATCATTCTCCTCCCTCTTTTTATGCATAGAGCCATACCTTGAACCATGATGGTCATGGAAGTGGCCAATTGCAATTGCTGTCATTGCTAATACCATACTTGATTATTCAAGCAAGAGAATCCATGACTATTTAAACATATTTGTATGGTTAGACGCTGGAGGCTGAAGTCCTTAAAACTGGTATCAAGATTTATATTAATACATTATCAATTCAGTACAATACAGATCATATTTTATACTGAAAATAGGAATATTATTCTTTTTTCGCTCTTAGCTACTCAATATTAAGCAGTTTGAACCAATACCAGTGGTATGGACCGATTCAATTTAGATCGAATCGAAATTCGATGCTATGCTATACTGGTACCTTACAGGTTAGGGGGACTATCTTTTTTTTTTTGTTCCTCTAAAATTTATAGAATAAGCTTTAACTTGAGTTTAAACCAAACTCAACATTTGCATTGGTAGAATTGCATATGGATTCAAACAGAACAAAATTTGATAAGCCAACTCAATACAGATCATGGGAAACTGGAAACAACCTTGCCACAACTATCATAGCTAAGTGGACCAGGCTTGGGTCCAAATCATAAGAACATATGTAGTGCAGAACCACTCCATGTTCAGTTAGTATTGAACTCATATTTTATAATATTATACAACCTAATTACAATGAAATCTTTGTATTAGATATAACAATGGCAATGCTCCCAAACAATATATAGCAATGAAATTGGTGCTTTTTTATGTGCAAACTGAATACATATTAGCACAAAGTGCCATGGTTCACTTTGCTAGCTTGTGAGAGGAGTCCTCACTCTTCTTCCATTCTCATGTTTTCTACGAAATTAAAAGTAAAAGACTTTTTAAAATTATCTCATCTCTGTACTTTATTTATACAGCTAGATTCTAAACTAATACCAGTTCATCCTGAATAAGTGCATGAGGGTTATGTTTGCATTGATCGGATCAATTTAGAAATATTTTTAGCATCAAACAGGTTTGAAACGGTCTCTTAAAATAAAAGTTAAAATCAAACTGGTTATTTTAATAAATTAGTTGGAATCGAACCAAGAAATTCGATTTAGTTTTAGTTCGATTTATCAGTTTACCTATATTTATTTTATATGACTATAAAATCAATTTTTAGAATAAATTTTATGTGATTAAATGACAATTTAGTTATTTACAATGAAAAAAAATCATAACTCATATCCAACGCAGTTATTTACATATACCTGTACTATCCCAATTTTAACTATGTTATTAATAAAACCTTATATAATATATATATATATATATATATATATATATATATATATATATGTGTGTGTGTGTGTGTGTGTGTGTGTGTGGGGTTTAATTTGATTTATATTAATTTTTAAAAGCTTAAATTGGAATCAAACTAACTCTTCAAAAATTTTTGAATTGACGCTAAATTGAGAGATCAAAAAGCTAATTGAAACTAAACTAAAATCTTGATTTGTGTCAGTTTTATGATTTAATCGATTTTCTTGCGTACCCTAGCGTGAGGGCACCATTGCATGGGTGCACATTGTAAAAATCCTTGGATAACTTGGAATTAGGTAACATGCTAGCCCATACCATATTGTAAACTTCTTATGTATCCATGCCAACAAAATACCTGCATGATGATCTTGGCTATTGAAAGATGGTGATTTAGAATTCAGGAGTTTCATGCATGAATCTTTGTAAATATGTCAGTGAAATCCCTTATTCACCATTTACTGAAACATAGCAATTAATTGTCAATTTTGGGGGAAAAGAGATGATCCATAGAGCCAATACATCACAACAACTTGCTCACCAAAATTCCTCCAGCAAAACTTAACGAGTAGAAAAATTACTTTGTAAAATTTCCCAATCTAGCAACTGCATCATAAAAGTCATGCCCAGGAAAACTTAAATCCAGCATTAATTCCTTATTGTTCTCAGGGTGAGTGCAAATAACACAGCAAGCCTTAGCCATCAAGCAGCTGCATGGAACCTCACAATAAGGTTATCTGAAAAGAGAAAGAACTGTCAAAAAGAGCATTGATAGACACATTCCAGTAAACTGGAACAGATGATTGAGAAAAGAAAAGAAAAAAAAAAAAAAAAATCTATGGAAGACTTCTAGATGATAGCACAAGAAGTTGTGTGGATGCATAGCTAATACATTCAGAAGTTGAAAAGAGATTAAAGAATATTAAGTAATCTTACCACTTGCTCTCATTAACAAAATATTAATAATTTTTTTATTTCTTTTATCTTAACTTTTTTATAAATATAATTAATAATTATACATGTAATATTTTATCCTTCATTCATAAACATAACCAAACTTAACCAACATAAAAATTTTTATATTCATAAAATTTGTAAAAAAAAATTACTTGAATAACTTTTTATTCTTATTTTTTTAACCTTATATTAAACACAAGTATAAATAATTCCTTTCTTACTTCAAATGATTTTACGTTTCAGATGGGCCAATGATAATAGTATCAAGTATGATTAAGGAAAAAAAGATTCGAAGGCGACCAAGTACCCTAAAATGTTTTATGATATATATCTCATTGACTCTTGTAATCTGAAATGACATTAGCTTTTACTGTTCATTACATCAGCTAAGGTCTTCTACCTAACAAGTGATGTATTAGAGAACTTCTGGTAATGGGATGACTTGATCCTTGCAAATCTCAACTGATCAAAGAATATGTGATGATGTCTGATATGACATGTGGCATGGTCTCTGTCTTCATGAATCCTAAAGCTTGAGTACTCTTCATGGTAGGGCTGTAAGCATGGAGAGAACAATCATGCTTGCATGGAGGAGCAAGATGAAAAGAGGTCTATGAGATCCCAAATTTAGTCCTACATTGGATGGAAGAGAAATGGGTGATATGCTTATAACTCAAGTCCACTTGCTACCCATTAACTTCCACTTGAATTTTTGGATTACGTAGTTTCGGTCCGCTAGAAGTTAATTAGGCTAGCAGATGGGCTTGGAGCGCTACAAATGGTATCAGAGTCGACTCGGAGCCACCCTTGCAGCACCAATGACCCGACTCGAGGGATTCTGGCTAGGTTGTGGACGAGGACGTCACATTATAAGGTGGAGAGATTGTGAGACCTCAAATTTAGTCTTACATTACATGGAAGAGAAATGAATGATGTGCTTATAACTCAAGTCCACTTGCTACCCATTAATTTTCACTCGAGTTTTTGGATCACGTGGTTTCGGCCCGCTAGAAGTTAATTAGGCTAGCGGGTGGGCTTGGAGCGTTACAAGGTTAGTCATGCATGCTTGTAATGCCACATTATTCATGGCTTCAAGGGATCTTATCATGAATAATTATGTGATTATTGCTAATTTTGAGTAACAAGCAATGTGGAATATATGTGAGACTAAACCAATTAGCTATGTCCATATAGGAATGTCTAATGAATGCCCATCTACAATTAGATCATCCTTCATTTAGCACCAATAAAAAAGTATGGAAATCATAATATACAAAAAGTAAGCTTTCTAAGAAATAATATATAAAGTCGAGTTATGCCATCACTTGTTATTATAAAATTTATAAGCAATGAAGTAATACAATATTGATGAATGCATATATATATATATATATATATATATATATATATATATATATAGAGAGAGAGAGAGAGAGAGAGAGAGAGAGAGAGAGAGAGAGTGATTTGGCTATCCTTTAAAGGATCTCTATTCAAATATGATTAGGCCTAGATTTAAATGATTGAGAATCAATATTGTTGTTCAAAACTGCCATATATAATTTGTTATCTCTAATATGTTTATACGTTAAAAAAATTATATAATTTAAACTTAACTATATTCGAATGTAGCCAAATTTAACGTTATCTCTATGTATATAATACAATACTTTTTATTTTTGACTTTGACTTTGTAAAATTAAAGGATATTAGATCCATTAGGATCTACTTGTGGGATAGATGAATCACTGATTTAAAATAATGCAAACTAGGTATGTGATAGCCATGATTGATGAATGTTAAAACTAATAATAAATGCCCAAATAAACTTTTAAAATTTTAAGAAAGAGGTTTTAAATTTGAGGTACGCATTTGGCTCCTTTAGAAATATGCCTTACAAGTTCAACATCCAAGAAAAATTCATTGGAGTTTAAGATTTGAAATTAAACCAAAAGTACTCCCAATGTAAATCCATTAGTAACAATATAGAGCTTTATTGAATTAAACTTTAGACACATACTTTGAATATCTTACTCCACAAAAACATCTTGAACTAATCCTAAATATTTTGCAACTAAACTATAAATATATGAAAAAAATATCAATAATTAAAAAGTTTTTGATGAGCCAGTTTATTTTAGCAAAAATAATTAGTTAATATAGTAATTCAACAAATATTCAAAATTTTAATATTTTATACATTTTGAAACTTTGAGCAAATAAATAATAGATATTGAAAAAAAATGTTTTCCACACATATCACTTCTTTTAAATTTATATATCATCCTTTTTTTTTTTTTAAAGAATTATATATCACCCCTTAAAATCTAAGATATTAAAATCTAAGATAAGAAGCCTGGTTTGATTTGTAGGATATTGAGTATTAGGCTCAAAGATCCTAGATACAGGATAGATGGAATTAGAATATGTTGTTGTTGAAAAATTAAAAAAAAAATCACTCCTCTTTAATTAGAATCAAAAATAACCATATATAAGAATAACAATTTGAATCTATAATTTTTCGAAGCAAAGTTTATTTTTACCTTGAAAATGAAGATTATTTTATTCTTAATGACAAAACTGGGTACAAATATGAATAAATATATTCTTGCTCTACCTCGATTCCATCGATTAAGTCTCATTAGTGCTACACTTGGCTACCATAATATCTCATATATTTAATTCTTAATTTAATTTAATTATTTTAATTATTATAATAATACATATAAATTTTAAAAATAAATATTAAATTTATTAATATGTTTAGCGTTTTTTTTTTTTTAACTGCAAGATTTTAAAATATATTTGAAAACTGATTTTTCCCCTAAAATCAATGGCTAATAATTTTTTACGCCTCTGATTGACCCCTGATTAGCCAACGGAAACACCGTGGTATCCTGTCCACCACGTTTACCGTTGATTTGACCGCAGCAATCGCGCCCTCTTCCATCCTTCCCTTCCCCGTGTCGCCCCGCTCTTCTCTAGCCTCTTGCCGTCTTCAACAATCTCTCTCACTCTCGCCCCCCCCCCCCCCCCCTTTATTCGCTCTTTCACTTCGTTTTAAAACTCCTCCTACTTTTTACTTTAAATCCAATAAAGAGAACCCAGTACCCATCTCCAAGCAACCCCTCCCCCTCTCCATCTCTCGCCGCCTCCTCTCTCTCTCTCTCTCTCTCTCTCTCTCGGCCTCGTCGCCATGGACGAAGAATACGACGTCATAGTGCTCGGAACCGGCCTCAAGGAGTGCATTCTCAGCGGCCTTCTCTCCGTCGATGGCCTCAAGGTCTCTTCCCATTCCCACTTCCTCCTCCTCTTCTTTTCTCCATCCGCCTCTTTCCTCTTCTTGCCTTCTTGATTTCGAGTGTTTCTTTGATCGTTGGATGCCTTATTTTGTGCGAGGATTTGGGGATTCTTGCCGGTATTCGGAAGATCGAGATGGGTTTCGATCTTGATCTCTGCCGGCGGATCCTGAGTGCTTTGTCTGTTGATATTGTTGTAGTTTTTCCTTTAGTCGTTATTGCAATTGCTACTGTGCATTGATGCCGATCGGATCAATATGATGCGAAAATCTAAAAATCAAGAGAAGGTGTCGCATTGCTTTGGCTGTGAATTTGGTGAGAATCGAACATGTGGTGGTTCGAGTTCTGTATCAAGTTCTTTTCTCTAATTTGACCTATTTTGTACTGCTATCTGTACAGGTTTCTTGATTTCATATTTGTGACATGGATCTTGATTTGTTTGATTAAATTAATTCGGTTGGATGCATCAAGTGGCATCTATGCTTATTGGATGCGCGAAATGTGTAGTCTCTTGTAAAAGATGATGTAGATAATAGTCTAACGAGTCCGTGAATATTCTTGAGTTCATCATTGAAATTCTCTAAATTTGAGCCCTGTGCATATTACTTCTGTGGCTATCAACATGACACAAAAAATTATTTTGAAAATGCTGTGAATACTTGTTTTTCTGCAGATTGACCTCATTTAATTTTATCTTTCTTGCTCTTCATAGTTAAATTGTTTATTTAAATGATGGTCGTGAATGATGAATTTCTACAACTTTTGCACTGTTGGTTGTTTGCATGGTGTTGCGAATTTATACAACGTCATCCTCCTGTGACATCTTGGTATCACTATATATTGCTTAAAAAAGACTGCATATTTTTTTCTCTGACTGGTTCTATCAGCAGCACTGACTACTTTTGAAATCAGAGATATACCATTTTTTATAATCAATCTTTTTCTTGACTTATATTTACATCATGAATCAGGTCCTGCACATGGACAGAAATGATTACTATGGAGGGGAGTCAACCTCACTCAATCTCATCCAGGCAAGAGAACAAATCTTTGATCTGTTTGAATAATCAAGAAACCAATATATTTAACATGCTGCATGCACCTGCCAATTTCTATGACTGCTGTGATTTCTTGTCACAGTAATTGTGTGTTATATGCCATTCAAAATGTTGTTGATTAAGAAAATAGACATCTGGTTTGAATGATTTTGATGAGTGCATGTTGAGATTGCCTTTATGTGGATACAATTTGTCTTCTTCTTATTATTTTTTGTTCTTCATTGTGCAGCTTTGGAAGAGGTTTCAGGGAAATGACAAGCCCCCAGCACATCTGGGCTCCAGCAGAGATTACAATGTTGACATGATCCCAAAGGTTCCCCCCTCCTATTTTTTAATCTCCTAGTTTATGATATGTACGCACTGGTAGATATTCATTTTATCATAAAATAAAACAATACTCAAGTTTAAAGCATATGTGGTGATGGAATTCTAAAGCAAGCAATATCTCCTGATGCTCATACATCTCTGTTTTATTACTTTGCATAGTTGATCTTGCTCATTATTCCTTTTTGCCATGATAATCTAATAACTAGGAGTAGTTTAGATGATTGTTCACCTTTATATCCTGAAATTAGCTGTGCATGTGGTTCATGGCCTGACTTAGTGTCTTATTTCTTTTTTCCTGTCTTTCATCTCGATGGTATGCTTCATTTTATAAGAGTTTCTTCCATATGATTGTTGAGCTAGTCTTTTTTCCAGCTTCACATTTCTGAGGAGAATATCGTAATGTTTACACCCTCAGTATTCTTCATGATTTGATCTAGAAACAATACTTTGATATGGAAATTTAATTTGGATTGTTTCATATACAGTTTTGGGTAGCAATTTCCTTTCTTAGCAACCATGAGTACCTGCAAGAAAAATAAAGTGGAAGGCTAGATTCTTACTCTTTTTTTTTTTTGTATGGTTTAGTGCAAATGTAATCTAATCAAACCATCCCCTACCCTATCTCTCTCTTCTTCTTCTTCTTATTCTTTAAGATTCAATTGTATGTTATCATTGATGACGCAGTAATTGGAGCTCTATTTTTTGTGCCCGCTCTCTTCTCTTTGATTTCCTTAATAAGTTTGTTAAGCAAATTATCATAATTAATGGACTAATAACAGTGACCAAAAGACAGCATAAATCATGCTGGTATCATCAGTTTCCGATATAAATGTAGTCATGAAAGAAGTGAACAATATGATAGTGAAATGTCTTTGAGAAATGAATTTTCATCAAAAGCATTAGGCACCAAAAGCCTTTCTTATGTTGATAGGAATGTCATAGGAATGCAAGTTAAAGAGAGTGAGAAAAGGATTATTAAGTTTGAATCACCTTTTACCTTTACATGTACAAACACATACATGTTTGCACATTACTGTGGCCAGAATCTTTGAGTGTTACTGTAGCTATTTGGTTCTTCAATTGCAGCTTTTTAAGGCCATATCTATTGGGTCTATTACCCACAAACATTTCAAGCCTTTTTCCTCCCAAAATACCTATTCGTGTTGGGTATTTCTCTCCTCTTTGTTATCAATGCAAATCTGAGTCCCTCATCAACCAACGCCTTTTGTGGGCATTTAATATACATATGCTTATGTATTTTTAATTTGTTGTTCACTTTTAACAATTTTGGTAGAAATCCTGCATATACAAATGGACAGATATACATATAAAATCCATTTAGCATGCTCATGCACATATTAATGTCTAATTGTGTCAAATCCACATATGCACACATATATGGGTCATCATATACGCATCTATATGCATGTAACATTGGAAATCCATTGATTTGATTTCATCCTCCACCCCCCCCCCCTCCATCTGATCATATTCATCTGGTTAGATGGGACTCAATCCCATTTTGACGACTCCTTTTTTTGCCTTCTTAAATCTCTCTCTGCACTCAAATATCCATTTTTTTTCCTTATATGTTCTAAGTGCATAAGTATGTACATGCATGCTGTGCATGCATTTACATGCATACATACAGAGACCCATATATACATGCATGTGCACGTGCAGAATAAGTATTAAAATTACTGTTTTCTAGATGGTGTCTGGGCAGATGGGTAACCATTTGGATGGTAGATGGGCTTTAAAAAATACCAAGGTGTTCATTCACCTACCTAGGCAGATGGGCTACATCTTGAGCAGTCACCTGTGGGTTTTTTTTTTTTGTGCCTTTGTAAATAAGTTCTTGCAGATGTATCTACTTATATATGTTTATTAGGGCCAGTAATGTGGTAGTTTGCTCTTAACTGATTCGCATTTATTTTAGCTTTTCTAAGCACTTGAATCCATTGTGTTATGTTTGTCCTGCTAGTTTATGATGGCCAATGGTACCTTGGTTCGTACGCTCATCCATACAGATGTTACAAAATATCTGTACTTCAAAGCTGTCGATGGAAGTTATGTTTTTAACAAAGGAAAGGTAAATCGTTCTTTTTTCTTTCTTAGGGGTTTTTGATTCTGCCTTTTTTTTCAAAGATTGCCTGTATTGGTATTTTTTTCAAAAATTTCTTTTAGTCTTCAGTGATTTTTAAATTTAACCCTGGCGACCTTTTTCTCATTGAAATAGATTCATAAGGTTCCTGCAACTGATGTGGAGGCACTCAAATCTCCTTTGATGGGTTTGTTTGAGAAGCGCCGATTTCGGAAGTTCATTATTTATGTCCAAGACTATGATGAAAATGATCCAAAGACGCATGGAGGTTTGGACCTTACAAGAGTGACCACAAGAGAACTTATCTCGTAATTGCCTATCTTTGACAACTTACCTAATTACTTCCACACAAGAAGCTCTCTTATGAACTAACATTTATAATCCTCAAGCCATTTTGGTTCTCTTTTTATACATATTAATTTAGTTGTTATTTCCTAACATTTTTTTCTTAGTTTTTTTCTGAGTGTTTGAGCCAGTGATTTATATTAGGATAGCATGATAACAATTCTAAAGGATCATTTTTAGAAATTTACTGGCTTTTCGTATTTTCCTAGTCAGCCAATCACCACTCTTAAAAGAGAAGTCTAAAGCCAGCGACTAAGAAGAATTCCTCATACAAGTTGGGAGTATTGATGTCTGGAGAAGAATCTCCAAATCAGTGCTGTAATTGTCTTTTACTAAGTTAATTGAAAAGCAATTAATCATAGAAGCATTATGCGTGCATCTTTGAGTGCTTGAATCTTGAATCTTGTCTGCTTGTTTTCTGGATGTGGTACTAATCTTCTAGGAATTAAAGGCTAAGGAATGTGCTAAATTTCTAGCTTGCCCAGTTTACTCTATTAGTTACCTCCTTTAAATTTGTAATCGTTTTCTACACCCAGAATTCTTCAGCACAACCATCAGTATAATTTTTTAGAGGCCAGCTTAGTGGAACATTAACTTCTTAAGGTGTGTATATGCTCAGAATTTACTGAATTTCTGGTTTTCATCTACTTTGAATGTCGGTGCATGTGTGAGATTTTTTTTTTTTTTTTTTTTTTTAGTTTGGTTGGGTGGGGGGGGGGGGGGGGCACGGGTTGTTTGGAGCTGGTGGATATTTTGTTTTATGATGGCCTATCATATAGGTGGTTTTAATAAGTTGCCTTATAGCAAAGGAAAAAAAAAGGTGTGTGAGTTTATGCATATGTTGAACTATCCGCATGCATACCCATCTGTGCGTGTAGATTGCATAACTCCATTGTGGAAGTCTTATGTAACTGGCAGTAATATTAAGTATTGATTGTGATGGCATTCTCAGAATGAGAGCGACTAGCATTTTTATTATTGTTAAAAGACCAAGAAATTGATGTGAGCTAATCTTGCATCATCGTGCTTGCAGCAATTGAAGTGTTGGGTTAACAACCAAGGTATATGTTATTTATACCAAAGCATGAAAAAAACTTATTTAGGTATTGAGCATGCACCCAAATATTTCTCTGCAGTGTAAGGTCCAAAGCATATTCCATGCAAAAAGAAGTTAATGCGTATGATTATACATCAGTAAATATGATTTGTCACAACATTATAATTCAGAAATGCATTCCTTGTTTGCTATTACTTTCTTTTGAAGTTCACCATCTCAGCATCAAACCTCACACCAGTACTACAATGGTACAATGTTGGCATGCCGGTACGTGTGTTGGTATGCCTAGTACATGGGTTGGTTCGATGAACCAAGACTCGATATTAGTAGTACTATATGGTACTCCCAATACAGGATGATACGCACCAGTATGGCATACTGTCCTTTATTCTATGTTGGATAAGTAGTTGCTTGCATAATTAATCTTCTTCTATCTATACAAATATTTATAATGGTAGTCTATGCACTTATTATTTCTTGTCATTTAATCATTTTTTTTTTTAAAAAACCTTCTTATCATTGTCTATGTTCCACATACTATCTCCAAAATCATAGTAAAATTGTTGTAGATAGAGAAAAATAGGGTCATAACCGGAACATGTATTATGTTTTGAATAAGAAGCATGTTTGGTAGTTATTTTGAATGATACAATGGATCCTGATTCCTTAGGAGATGCAGGGGTGTAATGTAACGATCCAAAACCTTACCCAAAAATGCTAGCTGAAGGGTGTTGTTTAGAATTTTTGGCCTAAGTATCCAAGATTTACCAAAGACACAAGAAATGTGCTACTAAACACACATGCATAGACCCTTGCATACTCTCTGGTTTAAGCTCTACAATCCTTGCTAGGCTGAGTCCAAATCCAATCAAATTCAATCATGAAAACCATGAGCAACTTGTGGGTGGCTCCAAAATGGTTCATGTTGCAGTGTCTCATAGCCACTCATGGGTAATGGGTTGGGTCAACACCGATACCCATAGCAATGCTATATCGATGTGTATCATTAGATATATCATACTATATTGATACTAAACCAAGTCTTGGTACTTGGTGCATACCAGATCTTGATACATTGAACTGACTTGTGTAGCAGGTGCACCGACATTGTACCAATGTATATCGGTATGGGGTCCAGTATTGAGATGATGAACCTTATTGATACCTTTTGCAATAACCATAACCTCACCTAAAAAGATTGACCAGAAAGTGCTCTTTTGGTTGTTTAGTCTTGTTCAAGTATCCAAGTTTGCACAGTTAGTGTGGGACTAAACATACACTTGCATGTGTTCTTAAATGTTAAGCAATGTTAGAGTAGACAATTAATTGCAGTGAGATATTTTTGGAATTTTTGGGTCCTTTGGACAAACAAATCTAGGCAAATGAAAGCTAATTCTATGGACTATGACCAAGATTCAAAGTGCCATGCCATGCCCATGTTTGGCGTGCATTTGTACAATGGTGTGCCAAGCAACAATGCACAGCTGACAGTGCAAGGTACCTTCACAAAACGTACCGTCTGTGTTGACAATGCTGACCAGTAATGTACTTCATTACTATAAGGTAACCAATAAATACTATAAGGTAACTGTTATTGGTTATACGGCAGGCTCAATGGTAGTTAAGGCCTCCAGGGAATTCATTGGTTTGGTGGAATGAACCAAAAGAATTGCTTATTGCGGGCCTGTCTTTGGTGTATGGGAAGGGATGTTGATGTTCTAGCAAATGGTTATTGTTTTGGATTATTTGTCTTGCATTTACAATCCTTCCTGTGCTTTTTATCTACATGAGGACTCATTTAGCCAGATAATCTCTGTTTGCTGTCCAGAAGGCAAAATATAGTTGTCCAATTATTTTCTTGAGAACCATCTTTTGTTTCTTTGCTAGCTATTCTTTTGTTTGTATCTTATGTTTGTGAAATTTAATGATCAGAAAATATGGTTTGGATGACAACACAATAGACTTCATTGGTCATGCATTGGCACTCCATAGAGATGACTGCTATCTAGATGAACCTGCGCTTGACACGGTGAAAAGGATGAAGGTAATTTTTTTGTTGTTGAGATCATGATACACAATTTTCTTAATTTAAATTTTGATTCTGTTTTTCAGTCACAATTTACTGACCTGATATAAACGAATAAAAATTGAAGATGTAATTTGGTGTTAATGAACTCAGTCTTTTAGCTTGTTTCAGAGTTTTCAGTAATGTTTAATTTAGATTCAAAGAGAATTTGAGATAGATTTGATAAGAAATTTGGATGGTCTTTTAACTTTAGAAAACAAACAAGATTCCTTATTAACTTTAAAGAGACTTGCCTTGACTGCTAGTTTCTGACTCTAGAAATATCTCAAAAAGAATCGAAAGTTGAATTCCTTCCTGCATCAAAGAAAATAATTCTGCCAAGATCTGGGTATTTCTGACTAATTCAGTTTTCTACAATCGACTAAAACCTTGCTTTAGTGTCACTACTAAATGGCTGTTGTGTATAGCCTAATGGAAGGGACCTTATTTAGGCTTAATGTGGGAGACAAGAATGCCTAGTTAATGGCGTATTTGGAGGACTCAGTTCACTCCATTGCCTCCACGATGGCAGATGAGTTTCGGTGCATTCTGATTCCAGGATAAGACCTCAACTTTAAAAAACAACTTATAACATATGCATGTGGTTAGCATAATTTATCAAGCATGATTCTTCAAACTTCAAAGTTTGAGGATATTTTATGACTTGCTCTGAATCTGTTGCAACACCTTGCCATTCCTAGGAGATTGTCTAGTCAGTAAATTCTTTAATTCATTAGGAGTTCAAAATGATCTTTGGAGGGCATCAGTTGATTGACCAGCAACTTATTTTTGTCTTGCTGAATGAAATTTTGAGAAGTTCTTTAAGTAAATCACTTTGAATCCTCATCCAAAATATGAAGTCTTCTGATTGTTGTTTCATATAATAGTAACTTCCCTACATTCTCACTTGCAAATAAAATGATTTCACCATCCAGCATGCATTTTTTTTTTCTTCTTCATCTGAGCAACTCAAGTACAACACCTTTATATGATATAGAAGCTTTTTTTTTTTTTTTTGGTAAGCATAATGATCAATTAATGATCTTATAATGATTAGTGGTTTATCTCATGTAACAATAGTTGCTTGGAATTATTTTTGACATTTTAAAATTTAAATAAAGGAAATAGTATTTATCTCTGAAGACCATGTTTTTGACTCTTATTGTAGGTTTATGAGACTGATTTTTCTTTTTTTAAAAAAAATAAACTTACATGGGGATGAATCTTCTGGATGATTATTCATCGAGAGTCCATTTGCTTATATGCATCTTCCATATGCAAGATTTTGTTTCTCTTGCAGTTAATTGGAACTTAAAATTTCTTTCTTCAGTGAAATTAATCCCAGCTTCTTCCTGAATCTCTGCTCATGAGAGCTTTATTGCTAATATAACTGGTTTGTGTTGTCAATTCCTGTAACAGCTTTATGCAGAATCCTTGGCACGTTTTCAAGGAGGTTCTCCGTATATCTATCCTCTATATGGCTTAGGAGAGCTCCCGCAGGTCACTTTTGTACTCAAAACTCTGCAGCTTGGCCATAATATCATGCTTATCCACTTAATTTGAGTGTTCACTGAAACCGCAGGCATTTGCACGCCTTAGTGCTGTCTATGGTGGGACATACATGTTGAACAAACCAGAGTGCAAGGTATTCTATGATGCGTATCTACATAACTTCAGATTCTGTGATTTATGTAAGGAGTACTTTATGTATGAAAGGTCATACAAATTGTTAGAATCATTTTGACCATTGATAGCTCTAATTTATTCATGCCAGGTTGAATTTGATGAGGAAGGAAAAGTCTGCGGTGTGACATCCGAAGGGGAAACTGCGAGATGTAAGAAAGTTGTCTGTGATCCTTCCTATTTACCAAACAAGGTAGATGTTCTTATATTTATGTATATAATTGAATATTTTGTTTCTGTTTTTTTAACTAGCATCACTGGCCATATACGTGAGGTGCTCCTCAAATTTTTTATGGTCTGTTGGAAAGATTTGGGCATCATTCTTTTGATTCTGGAATAGTTCCTGATTCTGAGCCTCCATTGTTCAGTAACCACTCACACATAGGATTTCAATGATTGGTTAGGTTAAGAAGGTTGGAAAGGTTGCCAGAGCCATTGCTATAATGAGCCATCCCATCCCAAATACCAATGAATCTCACTCAGTGCAGGTTATACTGCCACAGAAACAACTGGGTCGCAAGTCAGACATGTGAGTTAATTTCTCCAACTTTATTTGTTGCGAACGGTTGGCTGAGGACGTATTGTGAAGAGGTGGTGCGCCCATTGTTTTTAGAAATCGTATCTCTCTTTCTTTCCAAATTAACTGTTTTCTGTTTTTTATTTTTTTATTTTTTTTCAATGTCCCTTGGGTGGTAAAACAGGTACCTTTTCTGCTGTTCTTATTCTCACAATGTTGCCCCAAAGGGGAAGTTCATTGCATTTGTCTCAACAGAAGCTGAGACTAAGCAGCCTGAACTAGAACTAAAGCCAGGAATTGATCTTCTTGGCCCGGTTGATGAGATATTTTTTGACACATACGACATATGTGAACCTATCAATGAACCCTTGCTGGACAATTGCTTCATATCAACTGTAAGTCTCTAATATTCTTTCTCCTGCTTAACTTTGTGGACACCTGTTGACAAATTTTTTGAATATGGCAGAGTTACGATGCTACAACACATTTTGAATCAACTGTCATGGATGTGCTTGCTATGTATACCAAGATCACTGGAAAGGTATTGTGTTCACGCTTCATCTTCCTTTATTCTTTCAGAGTAAACTTTGTGCTTGACTTTTATTAACCTTATCATATCTTAGAGTTAAGTAAACACCTTGTTTAAAACAACCGCCACCAACCAGCCTTTTTCCATATTTTGTGCTTGGCTTTTATTAATCCTTTTTTGCTGTCCAGGCATTTTACATCCTGCCTATTTGAATCCATTCACACTTTACACAGCTCCCACTCACGTCACCATAGGTGTGTTGTTATCTCCTGTTTCTTGACTAACCTTAAAATGTCATAATCCCTGTCCGTAGCCTTTGCTCATCTTGTATCTTTGTGGATTAAGAATTTTAACTCTTCCTTTGTTGGGCTGGGCTTTTGTGTACCTATTCGAATCCTTTACCTTGGCCCCTGTTTCTCCTATCGAAGATTTCAAAGTCTCTTGCATTTGTAATCTTCTTGTATAAGCTTTCAAAGTCTCTTGCATTTGTAATCTTCTTGTATAAGCTTTCAAAGTCTCTTGCATTTGTAATCTTCTTGTATAAGCTTTCAAAGTCTCTTGCATTTGTAATCTTCTTGTATAAGCTTCTTACCATTGCCGTGGACAAGCTTCACGTCGTCTCCATTGCCTTTGGCTTTTTGTTGCACTTTACCACACCTGCACCCATTGGAGATTCAACACTTCTTCATCTGGACAACACCAGACCTTTTTGGTAGCGAGATTTGAATTTTCCCTTCCAAGTTTTGCAAGCACTACAATTTTCTTTTTTGTTATATGGCGTCCAGAATGAAACAAATGTGCTTTTTTTTTTTTTTTTTGGGCAGACCGTTGATCTTAGCGTGGATCTCAGTGCTGCCAGCGCTGCCGAGGAATGAGAAGCACAATATGAGAGTGGCAAAAAGGGTTTTCAACCAGAATTACCTTAATTTCATAAGATGATCATTGCAGTTACATCTATCTAAATGAGGTTTCCCCAGATGCTTTTGCAATTCATGTAATTGGATCTTTATTTCCTCAAGTGCAATTCCTGACCTGATAACAGACGTCTTTTATTTTTTATTTTGGAGCTGGTCGCTTGTACGTTTTTTCATGGTGCACCATACCCTTTGAAATCGTGTGCCTTTGATTCCCTGCATGGGCCTGGGCCTGTGCAATGAAAGATATCGACATTACTTTGGAAGTGCTTCACCATTCCTTAAAAGGAACAAAAAAATAAATAATAATAATAAAAATGTTGCCATCAAAACTAACTAACTCATGGCAAAATCATAAAGCGAAACTAAATAAAGAGCACGGTCACAAGATTGGCATTTGGTCTTGGAATATGAAAGAAAAAATTCCGAAGAATTTTGAACCTTTCCAATGAAAGTTTATACATTATTACAGGTGTAAGTTCAAAGCCTGATATTGTCAAAGATCAATTTGGCTCAGCACTTCTGCAAACAACTTTGTGTACATGCAACAACATAAGCAGCTGCAGGGCTCGAAATACCTGAACCTATTTTGTCATCTGCTCCGCAAAATTTACTGATTATATTGTAAAAATTAACCTATTTTGTCAAAATTTCTTAGGTTTAGCACTTCAACATGTCGGTGCCATTTGATTGAAGCCTCCATAGAACATCTGCAGGAAGACCACAACACAAATCTAACGTCACCTCTCGGGGTCTGCCTCCTCTGGCACTACAGTCAAAGCCACCAATCTATTTTTTTCTCGTATAACAAGCACTTTCAGAGGCCGCCCAACCTTATCCCCCATTATATCAATAATCTGTAACAACAAAATAAGTAAAGATATTTAGAGCCTCCTACACAAATAATGAAAAGGTCGTTTGTTACTAGAATCGGCTCTGATGCAAGGAAGTCTAGGAAGGGTAAGATTAACAACAACAACAACTTTTTTCATGGGAAAAAAGAAAAGCCTTTTTGAAATTCAAGATTTCATTGAAACCAAAAAAAAAAAAAAAAAAAAAAAACCAATTTTTCAAGACAATTAGGTTTCCACATCCCTTTTCCTTCCACCCAAATGACAATTAGTAAAGTACTTGGATCCCAATCATAGGGGCAGGCCCAAAATCATAACAGATTTTGGGCTAAAAACAGCTGGATTTTTTTGTGAAGGATGTGGTTTCAAAACTTGAATGAAGTGAGGGCGTTTAAGCATATTTCACTCATTATAACATACAAAATATTTTGGCTTCACTCAGATCTGCAAGCATTCAAGTGCATGATCGTGTTAGCAGGTATTAGTTTGCAGAAAATTTGAAATACCTCTTTGATGCCTCCAACAGGTTTTCCCTCAAATTCAATAACTACATCACCTGGGCGAAATCCAGAACGTTCAGCTGGGGATCCTGGAGTCACCTGGTTGATCATATGAATATATCAGTTACCATATGCAAGTTAATTTTCTTGGACATATAACATGCATATTATGTGCAACAGAGGAAATTTATACACAAAACATTTATTTGCGCCATTATGAGAAAAATAGAAGAACGACATGTATCATAAGAAATTTCAATAAACATAATAATTACAGAAGTATAAATTTATATTCTTCTGGTAGAATCAATGAGGTTTACTCTTTTGTGAAGATGCAAAATAAAGTCTTGCCGGAAAAAATCTCTTCAGGGCTCTTACTAAACAGCTTTACAGAGTGTAAGATAAATGAGCTTTATGAAAGCAGTTTATTTGATGGTTTTTCATATAACTCATTTCAGAGAAACTGACAGGTCATAAAAGGTGAAAAAAGACTTTCATGAAAAACTTGTTCCCCCTCTTTTCCATAAAATCTTTTGTGTAAAATCAAATTTTGTAATCATATGCCAGCAACCAAACAACCCCTTGCAATGGATAAATGTTAGTTGCTTTTTATCTAATCCTCTGTCCCCCTAGTGGCATGCCACTGCTTAAGATGGAGGTTGTATAGACAGCGGAGAAGTGAGATTCCTCAACATAGTCTCTACACATGAAAGCTTTGGGTAGACAAACATGGTCCCAGTGACACTCAGGTGAATGTGACAAGAGGAACCATGTCATGCATAATGATTTTTTTGATCCAGATCTGATGGACCCTTCTTTGGACTCTATGGATTCTTTTACAACTATTGAAAGAAAAATAACTGCATGGCTGCTTAAGATTTTTCCAAAAATGAAATTTGGAATATTGCGTAATTGAGTATAGAAAGTCAGATAAAATAACAAAAAATCAAATCCCAAGAACTTTTTGTGTATCTAACTCATATACCCAAGGTAGGCTTTTTGCACACAATCCTACTTAAAATAAGATTCTCAAATCCAGGCCAAAAATTATCTTTAAAAAAAAATCTGGAGTCAACTCATTCTTTATTCACCATCAAAAGTGCATAAGAAAGATGGCAGATAGGGAAAGATGTGGAAGAGTGAAGGATTTTATATAGATTTCACCAAAAAGCTCTTTGGAACTTCATCAATTGGTGATAGCAAATCTCAAAAACTAGGCACAGGCAACTAAGCCTTGATACACTTGGAAAAAGAAAAGGATGATTTTCACTTCACAAATCCAACAGCTTAAGGGGATCCTTTGGACTACTAGGTACACGATAACAAATTTGGATTTATGGCTGAGCCTACAGCTCCTAAGCCATAGTCTTGTGCTGGTAAAGGGTAGTGATACTGCATTACATAACGAAGAAGGATAATTAATTAGGAGTGACAGCACCAATGATAATGATATATGACATGAGGGATGAGTTTGAGAAAATCAGTACACATGAAACTGCTAAAATGTGAAATACTAAGTAAGAGGGTGTCCTTAATTACCAAAAAAAGGGACATTCTTGAAAGGTAACAAGATAAGAAATAAATTATCACCAAGTGAAATGCCTGTAAAACCATGTTCAAGTTTTATGCACTAAAATGCTTTTAATTTTTTTCTTAAATACAAATAAAACCAAATGAACTTTAGGATGGGGAGGAAAAAATTTGGTGCAATAAGAATTCATACAAATGCATGATATGAAATGTCTCAGACCCCAATGATTTAGACATTTCATTTTTGTGTCAGATAAGATGAGAATGATTTTGAGACCGATACTATGATCAACTAATAGAAATTAAAATAGAAGGGAAAAAAAAAGAAAACCAGATGGGTATCCAACCATTAAGTTGTGAACAAGATGATGGGACTGGCGACAACCATCTGCAACTTTGATTTCTAAAGATAAGGACAAACTACCATTAAAGGCCTGTTTGGCAATATTCTGCCTGTTCTGGGAGGATATGGTGAGAACAGCCTGGGTGGGAAAGATGGGAGTGGCAGAAGAAGGGAGAGGTAGAACGGTTGGGAGGCCACAGGCCCAATCCTAGTGGATAGGGAAAAAACAAGACCTCATGAGGACATTTTTTACTCCCCGTGGGAATCAGGACCTGCAGCCCCCCGTGCTCTCCCTCCCCCTCTCAGACTCTCTCCCTTCCATCTCTCTTTTTCTCTGGCTTAGCCGGCCAGATCCTGCCGGATGCAGCAGGATTTTCCCAATCAGGCCCTCAAGAAGATTTAAATCATTGTGGCTCATGTATTGTGCTCAAAATCAATGGACCTTCAAGGATGGAGTATCTCTGCCTGCATATATGGCATGTAAACTTGGAGAGATACTCTCATCATTATGAAACCCAGTTGTATAGGCCAAAGTTGCTTGAAAACAAAATCATACTCTGGCAGTCATGGTAGGCTGTATGTGTGCATCCTTGCTCTAATAAAGATAAATCATATAAAAGGGCTCATCAGATGAGGTTAAAGCTTCTACACTTCATGCACTTCTCTGCATTGTTTGAACATCATGACCTAACACACTGAGGCAAGAAAAGGATGTCTAACATGCTGATTGCCCATTAAATAATGCAATAAGACTGCTCAACCATCAAAAATGCTCAATCCACTACCGACATAATCAGACAATTCCATGCTATTAACTCAGACATTCCTCACTATTTACTCACAACATCCAGATGACAAGAAAGCTGACCCACCAATGTTTTGCACCTGAATCTATAGATGCACCATTCTACAACTATTATATCATGAAGCCGTTGATATGATGCCCCCCCCTTTCCTTTTTCTTCAAGAAGAAGGATAAATGGAAGAGACATAATACAGAAGTCATAGCATGATAAATGCAGGAAAATGAACTAGACTATAATTCTCACTTATGGAGCTTCTTGTACCACAGAAACAGTTTGGCTAAGGGCAAGACATCTAAGCATATCAAAACAAAATACATATAAGATGATGTTAAGTTAAATTTGCTGATGGATTGGATGTCGAAGGGTTGAAAATGAACCTGAAAAGAGAAAATCGTAGCATCAATGCCCAATAGTAATTAAGTTGGATGGGTGAGGCCCATCATTGTGGTTTTTGGATGCATTTCTAGTGGAAATTATTATCCACAACGGGTTTTATGTGGCTCTATTAGAGATGACTTAAGTTTAAGCATCAGTTAACGAGTATATAACAATCAAAAAAGGGACAAATCTGAGTATCGAGTCTGATAACGCAGTAGAAGGAAGAAGACACATTTAGGGTAAAACAAGGTAACCGTAATAAGAATATTATTAATATAGGTGACCAAGGTGACTAGTTGCTGAGTAGATGGTTACAAGTCAACAGCTAGAGTAGTGGAGAAATACTTAGCACAAAGTTAGCGGAATGAAAATGCTGTTAATTTCTACCTCTATCTTAATATCGCACTTAAAAGGGAGGAAAAAATGACCAAATATAACTTTGTCCAATTTATGATAAGGGAGTTTGCTCTTACCATAGGCAGCAATGTTTCTCTCTAGCTAAAGTTGTTAAAAGAACAGACCAAAGAGTTCACATGATGGAGAAGTTATTGCAATAGGAACCAAAGAGCAGTGTTATCTGGACATGGGGCATGGGTGTCCAGTGTCCTAAAGTATCTGGCATGACAAGTTCAAAAATCTTATATTCAGGGACATGACCATACATTTATTAATTTATATATTTACATATATATGAGTGTATATACAAGTGCATACATGAAAACATAGTTATATGTTATGTATCAGGTTCATGGTATAGATTGGAAGAGCAAAGCTTGAAGAAAAAAAGGAACAGGATCCTCTCCAGTTGCAACGTGGATTGTAGAGGGCATGTCTTCGTGATCCCTTGAGAAGATAAAACCAAGATCGAGATCTCCCCAATCTCAACTTGGATCAGAGAGGACATGTCTTCCAATCATGACCATGTAACAATCATGATTGGATGGGTCCCACTAGCATGCTGATCTATGTGCTGCAGTGGGCCCCACCCAATCACAATTGTCATGCTAATCATGGACGGCCATGATTGAAAGGTAGGCCCTATCCAAGTCAAGACCAGAAAGGATCTGAATCCAAAAAAGTAAGCCCTAAATTAATATTCTAAAAGGTAAATATTAATATGCTGCCACAATTCTCACTCTATGGATGGCAAAATTGGATTTTTTTGGGAAAAAGATCTACCTTAAATCAGATACAGCCTATCATAAAATCTTGTAGATGGGATTGGGTCAATTTTGCCATATCACCCACCCTTGTTTTTTTGGTGAGGAGTTTAGCCAACAATGCTCTAAACAGCCCAAGCCATCTGGCAACATACTAAGAAGAAAAAGATTTGAAAAAACAAATTGAGAGAGGAGAAGAGGAGCAAGACGAACATAGCAAGGAGATCACATAGATGATGAAGACTAAGGTAAGCGAAAGTCAAAATCCTAACCCTTCTTTCCTTCTCTATTTGTTTCTTTCTTTCTTTTGCTTTTTTTTTTAAAAAAAGGCCTCTATCTTCTTTGATTTAGAGTTTCCTCACTCTTTTTTTGCCCTTTCTTTATTCCCCCTTCCATGTACAACCCTAATTTTTTTTTCTTCCATCATTGCCTCTAAAATTTTGGGCTGGGCACATAAACAGCTTCTCTTGATGGTGATGTTTGCTTTTGTCTTCCCTTTTCTTTTTCCCTTCCACCTTCATCCCTCAAATTTGAGTCTGGGAAGGCAATTGGTTTCCATTGAGGGTGAGACATGAGACTGAAGGGGCTTCTCTCTCTCTCTCTCTCTCTCTCTCTTCCCCCACCCCCCCCCCCCCCCCGCAAAAAAAAAAAGAAAAAAAAAAGAAAAAAAGAGTGGGATGTACAACCTGCCTTGCCAGCTGTATCCACCGCATTGGATATGATAGAAAAAAGAAAAAAAGATTCACTCTTTATATGATACACACATCCAACTCTAATATCTTTGACTATTCTATCCTCATTATTTTTTTCACTCTTTATATGATACACATATCCAACTCTAATATCTTTGACTATTCTATCCTCATTATCTTTTATGCATAACATGTCCAGTTAAAATATTATCAAATAGTTTCTAACAACATGAGTAGACATATACATGAACAAGAAAGTAGCAACATTCTTCCTCAGATTTCCCATGTTGGCAAGAATATTCCACAAATGAAAAACAGAGAGATTTTGGGATCAGATTGGTTCATCTATACTGTATTAAAATGAGTGTTGGGGTGTCCTCCAGGTTTGTCAATCTTGCCCGTGCATAGAATATTATTTGATGCACAAAACAAATTTTATTATATAGCAATTATTACCATGGATTGTTTCGGAAAGAAAAGATGCATACAATTAACCAATCCAATATCTCATCCATACCCCACATCTTAACTTACTCCAAATTCCCTTGTATCCTAGCTAATCTCTCTCCATGTAGTAAACATATTCCTCTCTATCTATATTTGCTCTCTAATAACCTTATCTCCCTCAATCTTATCTTTCATGCACCAATCTTTAATATCTAATCCTCCCTCCCATCAATATTTCAAAAATTCCATATCTATTTATTTATTAGTATTCTTATTTATAAATTTACATGAATGATCAAGTGAAATCTTTGTTAAAATAAGATATATAATAAAATTTTATCTTAAAACATTGAATAAATTATTTTACTTTTACATGCAATGCACGTGCTCCATATGCTAGTCTATTTTAAATAAAATAATGCCATACCTACTCATGGTTTTGCTTCCAACCCCCTTGCAAAAGTGGTAGATGACCTGGCCTAGCACATCAGTATATAAAGGAATTTCAAAATCGCCCGAGCTTGACTTTGCTGATGTGGCAATACCAATGCCAGGCTAGCTGCCACATTAACAAGGAAAGGGAAGCAAGTAAAACTGCCAGTAGGTATAGCATTATTCATTTTTTAAAACCTTTTTGAATCTGACTTAAAATGATGTCCTGAAATTTGAGATGGATGACCAGAAGATGAAACACCACATGAAAGATTAAGTCACCATTATATCTGTTTTGAAAAAATAACTTCTAAATTGAAGAGGTTAGATTTACAATAGATGAGTAACTGCCTATTAAATTACAGGGCAACTAAATATTATCAGATTTTCAGTATGATTTGAGCCAATAGACTAGTAATACGTCATTTAAATACATGGGTCAATGCTCATTACATACAGCCTGATCAAAATTTCATCTCACTCTGAAACCATGCTAAGGATATGAGATTGCAAATATGGAATGGAATACCATCCCAAGGACATGAAGATTTTGAATTATTATATGGTTATAAACACTTTATTAGAATTCAGTGTGGCGAGAATAAGAATGCTACAATGGATGTGCAGTAAAACTAGAAAAGTATATTGAAAAATGAATATATTGGAGGAGATGGAGTCGCACAAATTAAGCATAAAGCGATGGAAAATTGATTTTGATATTTTGGACATGTAAAACAAAAATCCAGTAGGAACCACTTTAGTTTGTGGGGAATGTTGTAAGAGATGGGGTAGACATAAAATAGCATAGATAGAGGCTGTGAGGAAGATAGAGGTTGTGAGGAAGAATATGGGGAACATAAGAATAACATCAAAGGTGGCCCTAAAGAGGAATATTTGATGAATGAGGATCCATAAAGCTGATCTCAAATTATTGGGAAAATGTTGGATGCTTAATAGTTATTGCTTGGGCTCTATTTGGATGTTGGGAAGGTGACAAAAAGGACACTAAATGGAGACTTAAGTTCAAGTAATTTAGGCTTAATCATCTCCTGAAGTAAACATAATCAACATCTAGGATTAGAGATCTTCACTGGGAATTGGCACAACTTAGCACTAATTCTCAAGTGAACCGCCCTGTGCCAGATGAATAACAGCCCATGCTGCTAGCTACACTCCTTTTTTTCTTGGGCTCATTTGAACCAACAGGTGACAACCCATAACTTGATGCTATGGCACATAGCTTGGTACCTATCAGCCGGAGATCAGTATAGAAGCTGGAAGTGGTATCTAAATCCTTGATGATCAACATGTATTTTCATATCATATTCTATACTCTGCAGCATCCAACCTAAGCTCAAACTTGTGTAGTAGGCATATATTGGCATGAAATTTAAAGAAATATCACCACCAGCAAATAAGCTTACCATGGGCACAAGAACGCCTTTGCTTACATCTGGAAACGAAGAATCTCTTTCTTTAATCTGTGCAATGATCATTTCATTGAGGTCAAGCATCTTTAGTCCAAGCCAAGGCCGGACCACTCTTCTGCATAGAGTTAAAACTACTCATTAATTTTTTGAAAGTTAGATGCAACTATTGAAATTCCAAGAACATACTGTGCATTTTATTATGGAGGATAACTGGATAAGATTAAAAACAAATTGGAGCAAAATACATGGCACAGCTTTATGCAATCATAACAATGTGAACTAGGCGAGAAGCTAATAAAAAGGTCAAGATATAGAAAATAGATGGTCATGACCACAATGAAGAAGCCTTATCCCATTTAACCAAGGTCATTGAAGACCAAAAAGAAATAGATAACTGCAATCAGATATATGAATAAACATGAAGTTCAGAAGTAGTTCAGTAAAGAGTATAAACTATTTCTATTAAAGCACTGACGATGGGAGTTATCTCTTGGATATTGGGACCCAATTTAGCATATAGACTTAAAAAGTTACTAATTCTAAATCAAATATGAACCCAAATCATCTACAACGCTTATTTTTCTTTCAAGTTTGCAAAATGAAGATCTGGCCAGCAGAGAGGCTACATTTTTCTAAGAGTTCTTCAGAGTAAGAAACATGGTTAGACATTTACGATCAGAATCATGCGACCAGGCGCTGATGGACCATATGTCAACAATTGTTTGCTGATCACTTCTTAGCTCATCAGTGCCTATAGTTTACCATGTTCCACCATAAGCAAGAGTTATGAACTCTTGAAATTTTTTCTTGCTGCTTAATTGATGAGAATCAATCTTCATGATTGTATTCCAAAGGAGGATTTGATCTGATTTTCATTAACATTGGATTAAAAAAATGTTGGGATGGAGACCTGATCAATTCTGTGTTTGAATTTATAGAAACACATTTGAACTCTATAATTCAAACACATGAATCTTGAGATCCACAGTGTTTTCTAAGAAAAAAGATATAGGGTAACGGGAAATTCTATTTTTTATCCTTGAAAGAATAAATGTTAACAAAGTAGGTCCTTATATATAGGTTCGTAGTTGATGACATTGATTCATTCCTTAGGGAAATAGCACTTTAAATCTTCTAACATCTGACATTGACATAGGTCATATATCACTTATAATGATAATAATTACCAGGCAGAAAAATTTTTAAAAAAAGGAAGCAGCACAAACTAGACAGAGAAGAGCCACCGCCAATCAAGATTTAAGAAGAGCAATTAAAAGCGAATTGATCATAAATGTCCAACATACCCATTCTTCCTGAATTGCTCAATTATTTTGATAACTGAGTCAATTGGTACTGCAAAGCTCAAGCCATCGGCAGCTGCAACTTTCATAATATTAATTCCCACAATCTCACCATCAAGGTTCACAAGGGGCCCACCAGAATTACCCTATGGAACAAATAGTCAATCAGTCAAATATTTATTAAAACTTCCATAGATTAAAAAAACATTATAATGGTAGTACAAGAATAAAATGATGGATAGTAGAGGTCCTCCCCCTCGCAGAGAGATGTGATTTTGAAATACACACAAAAGGTCAAGCTTCACAAAGTAAACTGGCAGTTTTCAATGAAAATGGTGTTTAATGGACAGTTTTTTATAAGGGGTGCAAAAAAATACCTCACTTTGCCCTCCTTGGGTTGTTAATTTTACTTGACAAGAAACTAGCTTAAGTCCCATCATTGCTCAAGAGCAAATGCATTAGGAAGTATCTTTTTTACTCCCAAAACTCAAAAGACTATTTTTAGCAGTGATACACACTTTGGCTAGTATTATTATAATTATGATCCTTTCAGTCACAAAGTCTCTTGTCAAATTACATATGCCATCTTCTTCATTCAGAAAAAAAAAATGCTGATTTCTTTGCATTGACAAGTATTATTTTGGCTTCAATAAAAATCCTATATGACTGTTATGGACTTCACATCATTAAGAATATGTGCGAATGTTGCTTAAAAGATAGGTTTATGGAATTTCTCTAAAAAATTATAAAATGCAACAGCCATATCTTACTATTTCTTTGTAATACAAAACTGTCAAACATATGGAGAAGCTCATGCAAAGAAAATTTATACAAGGTGTTGCGCACATATCTTTCCTTGCAACAATGCCTATCATCAAGGCAAAAAATACCAGCACACCCCCTACTAAGGGGAGGCACACTAACACAAGCCAGATCGATGCAACAAAATTGCCAGATAGTTTATCGGGTAATGTAAAAGGTTCAGCAAGGCAACTATTAAAGCTGAAACCAAAATTTTTTAGAAAAGGAAAAAAACATAAAAATATATGAAATACCAAAATATATGAAACATTAAAAAAGGTACAACAAGCCAAATACTAGAGCTGAAACCAAATTAGATGTATGAAATTTGTTAGAGAAAACAGAATAAATATATGCTTGCCTGGTTGATAGCACAATCTGTTTGCAAATACTCCCTTCGAACTCCTCCAAGACCCAAATCACTGCTTTTTCGATCAACACAGCTGCATAAAAGAAGGGGGAATGTGAATGAAAACAAGCAAGAAGTCATATCTCTTGACCAACAATAAACATAAATATATGTAATTAGCTTATTCAAGAAAGATTAACAGAACATAACATCTGCATAAAAAATCATGAGGCAAGGGATGGATATTTAGTCCAAGACAGATAAAATTTAAGGGCTTGTAGTTCTCTCTGACAATGTCCATAAGTGTATTACTTTGTACTCCACATGACAAGAATTTACAACTCTTGACAGAAAATTATCCAAGAGAATTACCTTACGATGCCAGATGTGATTGTATTTTGTAGAGAAAGTGGGCATCCCAGAGCAAGAACCCAGTCGCCTGGACGAAGCTTAGATGATGACCCAAATTTTGCTGCAGGTAAAGGAGTTTTGGATTTGATCTTCAGCAAAGCAATATCAGAATGTAAATCGATGTTAACCACAGTGCCCTCAAATTCTCGACCATCTTGTAAAGTGACGCCAATCTGTTGCGATTATTAAAAGCAAAAGCATAATTTAGGTAAAGACAAAAAGACAACAAAATCTATGATTCTGAACAATGCCCTTACTTTTCTAATATAAAGGGGAATGAATAGCTTAATATATGAACGCGCTAACCAATAGTTTGTTCCATTAGGTAGATAACTAACACTAACATTGAAAATTGAAGAATGAAACTATGATCCAAAAAGCAGACCAAATTTAGATGGAACAAAGCTTATGGGATAGGGTTTTGGAAAGTACACATGTAGTTGGGTGTACATTCAGAAAAAGAGTTTCAAATAGAGATTGGTAAACTGTTGCTTTCATATGACTTTGAAATTTGAGATAGACATTAGCAAACTGTTGCTTTTAAATGACCTTCAAAACAAACCATCTGGTAAGAATGACATGAAGCCTCATATTTCCATCAACTTTAGCTAAAAAACTACACGATAGATTTATGTACGTAAACATAAATAGGTAGCAATTAGTGTAAATTCTCAAACTACTAAAGGGATCCAAATTAATCTAAGGGGGTGTTTGGTCTGGAGTGATCCGCTTAGGATCACCAGTGATCCATGGGACAGTGAAAGAATCATCTCGTTTAATTGTACTGGGGTGATTCTATGTGGCGATGATTTAAGATCACCCCTACCTTATGAATCACCTCCTTGGAGAGTGGTCCTACCACCATCCTCAAGAGTGAAGATTTTAGGTGATCATAGGCTAAAATCTATAGGCCAAAATACCTCTTATATATACTTTATATTATATATTAAAATATATATATATTATTATATTATATTATATTATTATACTATTATACTATATTATAATTTATTTATTATAATATAATATTAGTTTTTATATTATAATATATGATATAATTTAATATATTATATAATATTATATACCGTTATAATAATATAACATAAATATAATAGGAATAATTTTGATATTTTATGATTAATAATCTTGAATTCTTACGTTATACTAAATATGATGATGTGAGATCATTAGTGATTCTCGATTATTGTGATATACCATACCAAATGTGATGTTCTTTGATTACCGGGATTAAATCATTCTAGGATTAGGATGACCAGTGATCCAAGATCACTGAGGTGATCCCAAAATGGTCACCAAACGTCCCCGTAATGAAAAACCTAATATTTCAGCTAAATTCTTCTATATTGATGAAACAACAAAACATCACTACCCAAGTGCTTCTCCATCTAAGCTGTCATGCTTTTATTACAACAACTATCAAATTTTCGTTCTATGGCATTATACTTTCTATCATTAAAATTATTTTCTATTATCAAAACTATTATTAGTTAAGCTAGACAAGCCAAAAAACTTCTAACAAAACATACAACTGCTGCTCCAGCACTAACCTTCCCTCTATAATCCCTTCTTGTGCTTTGAAGGTCAGCTACAACATGTGCACAGGTCAAGATCGTTCCATCAGGATCTATAATTGTTCCGGACCCTATACTCTTCCCAAGCATCATCCCATTAATACCTAAGCAGCAATTTCAAGAAATTAACAAAATTAACATCCAAGTTATTCAAAGAAAAACTAACTAAAAAGAATTCAAGACCGACACAAATCAACAAAAATGCTCACATCCTCACCTTGTGCAACGGAAATATTAACAACAGCTGGACCGGCGGCAGCCGCAGCGTTGACGATCGTATTCCGGCCTAAACATCCCCGGCAGCACCTCGAATCGTCATCATTTTCTCCAGAATTTTCCTTGACCGAATTTTTTGTTGATGGAATAGAAGTAGCTGTAGAGGAATGGGTCCAAGAAGCCCCTACATATGAAAAAATTCGATTCAGCGAACTCTTCTTTGAACTAAGAAACAAAAAAGGAAAAAGAGAGAGAGAGAGAGAGAGAGAGAGAGAGAGAGAGAGAGATTATGATCACCGTCAGGGTTCAAGAAGGGAGATGGGAGACTGAAGTCTTTCAAGAAATCGGGGAGGTAGTGGCGGAATGGGAAGGAGACGGAAATCGTTGTCTCTGTAAAGGAAGAAGTGGAGAAATTAAAGCTGGGACGTTCGAAGGGTTTAAGGAGAGGAGGAGAGAGGAAGGGGAAGAAAGGGTTACGGGTGGAATCGAAGGAGGAGGAGGAGGAGGAAGCGAGAGTGGCGCCGCCGCAGCCGGCGGCAAGGGCGATGAGGCCGGCGGCGGCGCTCCGGCCAGGCTTCTTGAAGGCGGGATGGGTGAGGAGGAAGCGAAGCATTTGAGGGGATGGAAAGAAATGGCCTCGATGAACCCCTCGAGCACAGATATGGCCGGGACTCGAGAGCTGCCGCGCTCTTTTCCTTGAACAAGACACCCAGCGAACGCCGTGGGGGTCCGAGGTTTAATAAGAGAAGAAAATATTTTATTCAATAATAATAATAATAATAATAATATTATTATTATTATTATTATGCTTGACCGACAACAACTTAGAAATCTAATGTAAAGCTACAATCCTATGACATTATTATTTTTTATATTATTATAATAATAATTAAAATAATATCAATATCACTGCATATTAGCTTGATAAGTATCCATTCATTCCCAAAAAAAATTTTTATCAACCATGAGGATATTCTTTTCTACCGTGTAGAGTAAATTTAATATCAATATAATATTTAATATTTTAAATAAAAATTATATATTTATATAATACTATAGACATATTAAATTTAAAATTATTAATATCTTTTACGTTCTTACACATTAAATAATTATAATATATAATATATATTAAATATTAATAATATTTATATATATAATGTTTTTAAAATAATTTTATGTTAAAATCATACATTTTACTAAAATATTTCATATTTGAACACAAATGGAATCCAAAAATATGGTGATATAAAATCTTTTTGACAACCTGAGTTAATATTACTGAGGCTCCTGCTTCAATTGAGGGATGTGAAGGGATTGTAGAGGTCTTGCATATCTTTAATATTCAGCCTTCAATTGTTGATGCAACACATTATATTATATCCCTCTTCATGCCATATTTCACCAAAAGTTCTCCCTTAACTCTCTATGCATCTTGATGCCACTTGGATGCACTGTGTAGGAGGAATATGAGCTTCCTCCATAGTTTTTTTTTTTTTAATTTTAACACATTAAGAACACATAATCTATCGCCAATTCTAAGAGTTCCATCTTCATACCTTATAAACTCGTCTATGAACTAGATTCTATAGCTTCTCCAATCTTCTTTTGAATCTATTCCTTAAGATGCTTTGATTATAATACCTTAAAAATAGTCACACATCGAATAAAAAAGAAAAGTTTAAAAAATCTATAACTTTAGTTCACTTGCTACCAATTAGTTTGCACTCAAGTGTTTAAGGTCGCATGGTTTTGATCCGCTAACAAATTAATTGGGTCAACAGATGAGTTAGGGCATTACAAATGATATTAGAATTAATTTGAGTGTGTAGAAAGATAGTGGGCAAAAAGAAAGGGTTATTCATGGGGCAGTGATTATATCCTGCCATGGCGTGGAGCCATCGCCCTTAGAATAGAGATTTTGGCCATCTTTGTAGCACTAATGACCTAACTTAGAGTAGAAATTCTGACTAGCTTATGACGTGTAACGAGAATGTCACTTGATAAGAGAGAAAGATTGCAATACTTTAAAAATAGTTTCACATTGGATGAGAAAGAAAAGTTTGAAGAGCTTATATTCATTTACTATCAATTAACTTATACTCGAGTTTTTACTGCTTCGTAGTTTTAACCCGCTAATAAGTTAATTAAGCAAGCAAATAGGTTAATTGAGGTGTTACATTGATCCTCTCAATTAAGTTAGGTTGCACTTAAAAAGCTGCAATCTAAACATATCCTCTCTTGATTCCATTCTTGCAACCAAATGTGGCACAAGGACATACCCACGCCAATGGCTTCACAAGCTTCCTAGTCTTTTGCATGATGTCTACCATGTTGTGTCTCATATTTGGACCTCTCACCATGCCTCCAGCCTAAAGGCTGAGGTCCAATATTAGGTCCATAGGCCCATATGGTGGACTGAAAGCCCCATGGGCTAATTTATCCTTTCATGATGAGCACCACATGGCACACTAGCACTGAACAGGCCCTTAAAGCTATAAGAGAACAGATTTGAAGGTGCTCGCTGGTCTGAAGGTAATGTCTTGCTGATTGAGCCCATTAAACGTGAAAGAGATTTGATATTGTAGTTTGATGAGCCCTGATCTTGAGAATCAAACCAATATCCAAATCATCAGTTTTTTATGGTTAAAATTCTCTAGGGCTCTCCCCAGCTTTCAATGCAGAGGGGATCCTCAATTTCTGGCAGCCTTATGCAAGTATCCAATGATTAATGATGAGCTACATAAACCAAGAGGCATAGCTAATAACAAGCAGCTATGGAAGGTGGAAAGATGCATCCCAGCATTATTCTTTACAAAGGAGAAATTTACTTCTTATTGTAGATTTATTGACAAATCTCAAAGGCAATGGTGGTGATGATGATGGTTATCTGGCTCCAATCTGGATTATTTGCTTGCTTTGGCAATTTGCTACAGGATCAATTATATTGAATGATCCTGATGTACTGTAATCCTTCCAAGCAATGCAACTAGAAAAACCGTGATGAGAGAATTGCAGAAACCCAAGACTAAAAGCTGATGGAAGGGAGCAGATGAGTGATTCATGGTAACAGCACACTGAAAGTCAAAGACAGGTGAAGCAGTAGAACAAGAAAAATAATGAGCAATTGGCTTCATCAGATTAGTGCAAACCATTTATCTGAATTGAAATGACAACACTGAAGCAAAAAAAATAATGATGAGAAATTGCCATTTATTTCGTCAGCTGTCCCTTCAATATCAGCAGATTGGACTAGTGCTTAGGACATTGATAAATTATCATCAACCTTCCCAAAATTTCATCACACACACCTGCAGTATGATACATGTTAAGTTTGTTTGGATATCTGTATGCCATGACTTTTTGAAACAAAAGTCTTTGCACAATGCTGTTGTAGGTCTCAGCTGGTGGGTCTTGGCACAGATGGTTTTGGTGTGCTTCTCCTGAAAAGCCCAGCATTCCCCTCCTCTTCTGCTATAAACTTTCCCTTGTCCAACATCTCTGGTGTCTGAATTGCCGCAAGAGTCCCACCTCTTGGTCTAACAAGGCTTGGTCCACCCTGAGGCTTGTCTGCTCTTTGCTCTACCCTCTTCTTTGCCTCTTGAGCCCACCCCACAAGGCCTTCATGAATATGCTCATCAAATATCACTTTTTTGAATGAAGTCCCCATCTTAGTTATAATCAGTAAAAAAGAAAAAAGCAGTTGTAGTCAGTACATTTTGTGCTTCAATTTGTTTTCCAGCAAAGATGGATCATTGTGTCGTTTCGCAACTGACCTGGGTGATGATGGCATAGAGTGGCAATGTGCTGTAGCTGCAGAGAAGCTGGACAGTCACCCTAGCATTACCAAAAACCAAGAAAAGGAATGACAGAATGTAGATATGCTTTCTTGGAACTTCAGTGAAATGACTAGACCAAGAAAATTGGTTGCTAGGCATAAAGAAAAGGTGGTAAACTGCTACCCAATTGCAAGTCTGGTGATGTTAAAACCTACGTGGGCATTGATGCAGGAGTCAAAGCCGAAAGTTATCTGTTTGAGAACATCATATCAAAACTTCAAGTTATTTGTTAACCATATAAGAACACAGAATGTAATCACAGCTTTCTAAATCCATTCAGTCAGCCTTAGACAAAAGGAATAGCACACCTACTTGATACAAGATACCTCTATATCTTATTGCCATCAGCAGACAACAAATTCTAGATTCTAGTCAGAGAGATGGTATTCAGGATAGGATCACCAAGAAACAAAGCATGAAACTTGGCAAATTCTGGAGAAAATCATAAGAGAAATTTTGGACTGAAGAAAAAAAATAATTATCAAGGAGGAAGCATTCAAGGAAAATTTTAAAGACCCTGATTAGCTCCTGAAAAGGGAAATAATTATCAATAGTCATAAAACATAAATAAGTAATAAATTATAAAAAATAGGAATTATTTTACATAATTTCCAAATGTTAAGAAAAAAGAAAAAGATGGTATTCCTTATCAAGTTGTTATAAAAATCTGGAAATTTAACTTCTATTTAAAAAAAAAAAAAAAATGGTTGAGAAGAAATTTTGATATTTGGATTTTGTAACATAGTCACTAGGTGTAAGAGCATTTGATTCACACATGTTCCATACTTCAGGCAACTTTAATTTATCCTGCTCATCATTCTTAGAAGTCCTTAGAAACAGGTGACTGATATCCATAGTTATTTATTTATTTATTTATTTTTATTTTTATTTTTTATGGCTGCCTACCCATATCCAGAAGAACAATGCCATCTCAAGGGCATTCTGGAAGAGAACAAAATGAATCAAGGTGAGCATGATCCGCGGTCGGTGAAACCAGAAGAGATTATCTGATGGCTTGATAACTAAATCCCCTTCAATGGCTGAATGCTTTTCAGCAACTTCCTTAGCTAACTGAGCCATGACATGTGTCAGCTTAGTGCCCACAGTCAGTAGAATCTGCAACAAGTTGATGAGACTAGAGTGATTAACTTATAGGCTATAGCAAGTCCATCTCTTAACAGCACACATTTGTATATTTAGTCAGATGCAGACATGCATACACATACATTTAACAATGCTTGAACACATGTTCATTAGATGAATCTAGGACAAATTGCAATGGAAAAACATGGCAAAACTCGATCTCTTTTTGTTTCAACATGCTGTATCGAACTTCCATATCATTTACAGATTTACAATAATGCATGTGGTGATAAACAGAAAGAAGCCAATACATGAAATCCATTTAAAAAACAATAGTCATAATCACAAAGCAATTTTCCAATTATTTAGGGTTGTTTTATCTGTCAACTGTTACTTCAACCTTTTCTTTCTTATGGCTTCAATGTGTATCTAGGTCTTCCCTCCTTTCTTGACCATCAACAGCCCCTCTGTTTATGGTGTCGTTCAATCTTTGTCATACATGCTCTAACATGCTCATTCCTCATTTTTTATTAGACATATCATCTCTCTTGGTGCAACCAGATGCGCATAATTAATTTCTTGACTTGTCCTCTGAGTTTTGCTCATGACCACCTCATGTTCATCTTTTACAGTCACCTTTGTGCTTGGAACACCACTCTTCCAATATTCTGGCTCATACAAAATGCAAGCCATGTTGTCCCATGAACTTCTTCCTTAGGTCACAATGGTATTATCTGTTAACTCCTGATATTTCAAATATGCTTTCATCTATCCTCTCATACTATATATTATATTTACAATGATACTATCAGATTGTGGAATATCATTGCCATCAACTCTACTGACTTTCATATTATTTCCACTAGAGTGTAACTATAGATGTCTGTTTATTAATACATTTATTTTTGGAGCTCTAGCACCATTTTTTTTTTTTTTATAATTTTATTCAATTACTTAATCCTGTTGCCCATCTCACAGATTCACATATATCATCTGCAATAAATAAAAACCTAGGTACATTCTCTACAGTAATAAGCTCAGCTAACTTGTTAGAACTGCTCCTGCCATACATGACATCATCTAATTTAATGCCAAAAATCTATAACTTGAAGACAACCATTTCATGACCAGAGAGAACATCCCAGTTGTTCGACCGTATTTTCATATTAGGAAGAACAAAGAGAAAAGAATCGAAGGTTTACATGATGTATTATCACAAAGAATCAAAGGTTTACATAATGTATGATCGCATTACGTATGTTTTAACACATCCATGCTTGCATGCATGCACACATCCATGCATGGTAAGAAATCTCTCCCTTGTAGTTGAATGTGTCCCAATATATCCGGACAATTTTGCACTAAACATGCATTTTTCTTTACAGCAAGTAAATATTTTTACATTATGACCAAATATTTCATAAAAAAATAATATAATATGATGATATCATTGCCATATTATGGTGAAATAATTGTAAATGTAATCTTTGACCTGAACATTGACATTGTTAATCCAAATAAGAAAACAATACCAAGATAGTTCACCACCTAAATTGTTAATTATCATTTCCAAAAAGTTAACAGAAAAAAAAACTTGAGAAAATCAAACTACAGCAAAAACTTGAGAATGAGAATTTTTATTATGATCCATACTTGTTGGAGATCTAATGTTGCACAAACTTACAATTAATGGACTGAAAGCTACGTAAAAATATGTTTGCCAACCTGCACAAAGAAAATAAACAAAATGATATAAAACAGTAATGAATTGTAAAAGAATTAGAAAAAAAGTAACCATAAAGTCACAAGACATTGGGACCTCTTGTGATGCTCCAAGCCCACCTGCTGATCCAATTAACCTGTTAACAGGTCGGGTCTACGTGGCCTTAAAACTCGAGTGCAAGTTAATCAATAGTAGGTAAACTTGAGTTATAAGTCTTCAAATCATTCTCTTGTCATCCGATGTGAGACTATTCATGCATAGGGGTGTTACAATCTTCCTCCCTCCTTTATCAGCCGATATCCTCATTGCATACTACAAGCTAGTCTGAATCTACCCCGAGCAGAGTCATTGGTGCTATAGAGGTGACTCCATGCCGTAACGGGACTCTCTATACCACCATCCCATGAGTAGTCCTTTCCTTCTGTTCACCAACTTCCGTACACCTGGATTGGCTCTAATACCATTTGTTATGCTCTAAGCCCACCTACTGGTACAATCAACCTATTAACAGGCTAAATTCATATGTCTTTAAAAACTCAAATTGCAAGTTAATTGGTAGCAGATGAACTTGAGTTATAACTCTTTAAACTATTCTTTTCCTATCTGATATGGAGCTATTCATGCATAGGGGTATTACACCTCCAATAGTGCTTCAAGAGGATTTCAATATCAGTAGATTTTCTGAAGTCCATTGTTTTGCACAAAAAAATTTAAATATTTTTTTAAAAAAACTACAAATTTATTACTCAATCTTACTAAGGAAACTGTTCCAAACATGAAACTATCCAAACAAGCCCAAAAACAAGATCAGGTGAAGGAACTATCTATTAGGCCAATAAGAAGCCAAATTTTTAATTCAAATAATATAGTAAATTGCAAGACTCTTCAAAGATAGATGGTGCAGGTTGAAGTGATAATCAATATGAACGATAACGTCAACAAACTAACTGCATAAAATAGGTTGAGCACCACCGGTGACATTGTGTACCAAAATATGGCATGTCACAATGATAGGTTGTGATACAAGCTGATCTACTGACCACACAATCAAACTTCCTTTTACAGTAATGAGCAAAATTGTTCTCCTAAGCAAGCACCCTTCAATAATTGCCAACAAATTTCAGTGACTTATTGCTCATGAGTAGTTAGATTCTTGGTATAAGAACAAAAGAAGAAGCATCATAATTTAGAGTGATATGAAGAGAAGCTGTGTAGGTGGATTCTTGATTATATGCTTTAATAGCAATGATTGAAAGGGTTAATTGGTCTATGTGGATGAGGAATTTGCCATGTAATATTTTTTATTCCATTTCTTTACAGATGTTGGAGAGGAATTTCATTGCCTTGGGTAGAAAATGAAGAACATTAGGTGGAAAAGGGTGCAAATCAGCTCTGATTCAAATTTATGAAATGAGAGGCTTGAGGTTGGGCTCACCATGAATATTCAGCAAGAAGAAGATGACCACAAGAATCCAAAAATACCAACTGCAGTGAAAGACAGAAAAGTTGAAGATCAAATTAATTATTGTGGTCAATTACAGCTACAAGTGACAATTTATAGTGTGATATCAACATCCTACAACCTCTTTTCTTTCTTTTTCTTTCCCTCCTTTTCTTTTTTGTTGTCTATGAGGTGTAGTGCAAAAGAAAACATTAAGAAGTTAAAAGAAAAGCAGCTAAAAGCTACGAGAAAAGGTTTACCTGACACCAACAACCTTTTTAAAATCAGCTTCCAGAGCTCTCGCCATGTACCTGTAAAAATTGAATTTTGGGTTTCCTCTGCAATGCATCTGTAACAGAAGCATGAACAAAAAATAAGTAATCATATAGGATGTAAAAGAAACCAAATCATATGAAATCATGTACTAAGCTTCAACCCAGATTCCTTACCATGATGAAACCCAGTCTCATTGTTGTGTAATCTGATTTGTTCACAGATCCATAAAATTGTTTTACAAAAGAATTCTGAGAAAGCAAAATAGACATCATTTAAGAAAGAAAAAAGTCTCTTCTATAAGGCATAAAGGGATAACATTTGTGAGCAATTAACAATGTCTTACAAATGATAATATTGTAGAATTTAATGAAAGAAACATAGAGTGCAACCTCTTCATGGGGGTGAGTATAATACCTATGAACATTTTAAACACATACAAGATTCTGTTTGTATAGTATCATGCAATTATTTGAGCTCTATTGCATAGGCAAAGCTCATAGCCCCTTATCATCATCCAAGCCTCCTCTTATTGAAATGTGTTAGCTATAGAACATAAAACACAGCTCTAAGACAAGAAGACTCTATGAATGGATTTTGTAGGTTTTCACAACTAACTGTAGAACTGGCATTGACCTTTCTGGACTTGGAGCCATATTCCTGGTCAAGGCCTATAAAACCAAGCAGAGCAATGAGTAGGTATTACTCGGTGCAGGTTAAGCTCATGAGGTGAAGGACAATTCCTAAAATTCCTTTTAAAACTTTGAAAGGTTAAAAAAAAACCAGAAGGTTAAAAAATAAGCATATAATTATGCATAATAGTATATCTGAGAGAGAAAATGACACTATACCTCAACCTCCTAGTAAATATACAACCTCCCAGAACTATAGAAAATTGCAGAAGGGATAATCCTTGATGCTTCTTATATATTTGAAGACTTGGAGCCTGTCTTGAGGTGTCTTCATAAAATTCTATTATATCTTTACTTCCAGATGTTCCATCAAACAAGATGCTGCAATTGATCTTTCATGTTCTAGAGCCTGATTCAGTAACAAATAAGGGATCACTGGACAAAGGAAAAAATGGATTAGCCAACTGCAAAGTTGCTGCCACAACTTGCTTCCAAAAATGCACAAAGGTGCATATGATCAACAGACTCATGTTCCACTCTACAATGGTTGCACTTTCTTTTTATATTGATCCCTGCCTTGGCAAGGATATTAGTAGCAAGGATCTTAGAAGAATCCATAATCCAAAGGCTTGATCGCAAAGGATTATTTTTTTTTAATAAAATTCTTCCATTTGCGATGACAATCACAGAAGGATGCCTGACTATGAAGATCTCAAGATGACAGTATTTAGTCTCTATCCCTGACACTATAATCTTCTCCATGCCTCTACATAGAAATAAACACTGTCCCCCTCAAAAAAATCTCAGTTTTTTCAATTAACAACTTAGAGCAACCCATTTGTCCATCACTAATAATTTACTTCTAGAAGATTGCTCATTGTCATACAATTCTCTTGTAGCTAGGATGTTCTTAAACTTAGGGTTTTAAGTCTCCATGGGACATTCCGTGGGACACCGGGATGGGTTGTTGTCCCAAGTATTGGGATGAGACAGGACCGTCCCACCAGCATCGCAAACTCCTAATCAGAGCTTCTTGGGACACCTCCTATCCCAAGTGTTGGAATAGATAGGATGGCAGTGCATCCTGAAAAACTAAACATGGTTGTTAAAATCTTGATTTTTATCATAAAATCGTATGATTTTATGATCCTAAAATGTCTCAATGACTCAAGTCGTCCACGCAAGTTCATGAGATTAGTGCGGATCTCGATTGAGATCCTAAAATCGCTAGGATCACGATATTAAAAAAAGATTTTACGATTTCAAAACAAGAAAAACATGGACTCAATCACTTTTTAAAAGTTAAATAATAAATGCTATCTAATAGGGTGTTTAAATTTTAAATTATATAAAAAAGATACACTCCAAATTCTTTCATATGTAAGCCGTAACCCATGTTATCCTGTTATTAGATGAAAAAATGAAGAGTAAATCAACATTGCAGGAGTCCTAACTAGCATGAAGCAAAAAAAAAAAAAAAAAAGGGAAATGATTTTGTGGCTTCTCTGCCCTTCAACTTCGTGCTATAGCATAACCAAATAAAAGACTAGAAACCATCTATGCAATTGGCAAGTTAATAAGTAGAATTTATTTTTGATTTAAATCTTGTTCAAATTCTTATTTTTTGGATTGTTGTTTATAAAACTGGAACAAAAATTTGATAATTTTTATGGTTGTGATGCTGTAATATTGCTATGTTAAAACTTTATTGTTATTGTTGCTGTAAAATTTTTCTAATTATGATTTATTTATTTTCATATTGATATTATAATTTATGATTAATTTATAAATATTAATTTATTGTTAATAAGTGGAATGCAAGGACTTGAACCTTGATATTAGTTCTAGGATTTCTTAGTATATATGTATATTTTTAATATTTATTTTTCATAGAGGGTAAAATCTTATTATTTTACGATTCAATTTTGTTAACCCTTCACCGATCTTGAGTAAAATCTCGATTTTGACAACCTTGAAATCAAGATAGCCCCGTCCCGCAAGATTTAAAATCTTGCTTGAGCTTACTAGCTTACTATTGATAACTTAATGAACTTCCTAAAATATTCTTTGAGATGCATGTTTACATGCAAACATGAGCACACACGTCACTAAAAAAAAAAAAAAAATGTAAATTGTAAAAGATTGTTAGAATGAGTCTATCATTTTTTACACCTTAGTAAAAAATCAATTCCATATTCTTGGAAATTAGAATCCTTCAAAAGAAGTAATTCTCTCCACTTGATAAATATATAAGTGAGTTTCCATAGTTCTTTGCCTCTCTGAGTCCATTAAACTGTATCCTTTGAGCAAACTTACTTCATCATTTTATGTGGAAAGCAATTCACCAAGCCAAAGTCTGCACTTCAGACTTCTTCTATGTCCAATACACATCACCCCACTAGCATTCTTAAAGAACCCCTCTAATTAGGTTAAAGCCAACAAAAGTAGATTGGGCAATTTTAGCTATTTGTGAAGGATTGTTTGATTTCGGTCAATTTTAGCTAATTGTGGCAACAAAAATTTTGTGGCCTTTCATGGAAGAATAAGCTTCTGAAATCTCCATATTAGTTTTTTTTTTTTTTTTAATTCAAGTCACCTTTTGTTTTTTCGCCTCTGATGATGTAGAGTTCAATACCAAGGCCTAACAAAGTTTGTCTCTTTCCATGTTAACAAGTTGAAAAATGAGAGTTGAGATGACAATTCATATGCTTGAAAATTTAGCCCATTTTTTGACAGATTCAAAAATTTTTAATCTCCAGAAATTCTGAACTTCTGGGCAATGCATTTTTCCGCTTTATGCTGATGATGCATAATAATACAACTACATGTACTTGAGACTGGAAAGAAAAGAATCAAAGTTTTGCCATCCTTTTCATCTATCAACTCCAAACACCATTAGCAATAGTGTGAAACTTCATAAGAATTACTGCTCTAATGCTTTACAAGTGAAACTACAACTATATCAGGCAGAAATTTGAAAAGAAAAATTCAAAGTCTCGATGACCTCATCCTTGAAGTCCAAATTGATCAATAGTCAATTGTCACACATACCATGCTTGAAGACAACTTACACATCAAATTGTGCTCTAGACTAATATTATTATTTTTCTACTGCACTACTTCAATCCTGATGCTGATTCATAGATCCTCTTGTAAGAGAACTATTTTTCAATGATTCACCAATAGGACAACATAAAAATGTCATACTTACAGAGATTATTTTACCTACCAGCCAACGTAGTAACTTGACTTTCTTCCCAACACCATGAAAGTGGTCCGTGATGAATTGAAATTGATTTATGAGAGTGATCTTGTCTGAGACTGAACGAATTATGTTGCACAGATCAGAAAATTTCACAAATAAAAGAATTAAAACTTTCCAAAAAGGAGAAAGAAGTTCAGCATAAATTAATTTGTCCCTTCGACATCGACTCCATCCAATTGGGTCAGTAAGACACTAGACATGCAAAAATTATGCTAGTGCCCAAAGCAATACCATTTCCTGCTTCATTCTGGCTAATTGAATCCTCCCATTGTCTCCACTGACGTATCTAAGCCATGCAAGAAAATCCTCAATAAAAGAAGTGCTTAGAAGGGCGATGACCATAGCATGTGACAGACCAAGAGCATCAGATGAATAAATTGATAAGAAGCAGCACGTCTAATTACCTTTAATCCTCCTAAAACCATTGTGGAAACACTAAGAATTACATGAGTGACCGCCAAAACAAAGATGAAGATGTGCAGCTGATGCAATGCTGTAATTGACAACAATGGGACCTCATCCTTTCCCTTTAGAAAGAAAAAAAAAAAAAAGGGTATCTCACTGTCATCATAATTTCACAAATAGCAATGATCAAAAACAAGATGTGTTTTCTTAAACTTTTATGCGATTTTTTTTTACTCTTTATTGTCAACTAGTTATAAAAACATGCCAATAACCATGCAATAGATCTAGATTTGATTTGAACCAACATATGGCAGTTTGTGCCTTGTGCCAATAATGGCACATGTGTATAGTTTAATTATGCAACAAATTTGGCCATGCCCATGGTGGTGAGGTTGAACTTTACCTTGGACCCGCAGTAATCCTTGCCGGCTCCACCACCGGCAAGGATCCGGCGGTGGCCGGCAGCGACGGAGGAGGAGGAGTAATCGTGGCAGGGGAGAAAGTGCTTGTTCCAGGTCTTGGGGATGCAGATGCGCTGGATGTCATCCTGGAACACCGTCAGCAGGAGGGAGATGAACCCAACCAGCATCAACTCTAATGATAAGACCAAAAATTTCATTTATTTGAAGTTGGTGCAAGTTAAGATAATGAATAAAGCTTTAGAGAGAGAGAGAGAGAGAGAGAAAGGGAAGAGAGAGGCACCTTCTTTTACTTTCTGGAGGGCGCTGAAGAGAGCCGTCTGCTTCTTTCTTTTTAGATACTGCATCACAGAAGGATTTGAAACAGAGTTTAATCATGTTTTCTGTTTCCGTTTCTTTAACTCTCCTTTCCTTTATGTCTTATTTGCATCCAAATATGCAACAGAAAGAAGGAAGAGCACGAGATATGGAATGGATGAAAAAATCTACAGTAACAGTAATAGTTGATCCTAGAAAGGATAATCTTTACACCAAAGGTGCTGTAGGGTACTATCATATGCACATAAAAAAAAAATTTAAACTCTATTTAACTAGTTTTGTAACTTTATGTCAACTACCTTCTATATACCATACTTAAAGAACCTTTGAAGTGCTCAAAAGGGGATCAACCTTGCACTGCTACATTTTCAGAGACAATTTATTCTATTCTTAAAAGCTAGAGATCAGCAATCTGACTGCCTTTATCTCTTCAAATGAACCCATTTTTCAACCACCGAACCAGCCAAGAGAAGTTTCATTGCAAAGGTTTTATCAGGCTGGTTTCATGTCTATCAAGTTGGAACTGTAAAATTAAGAGACCTCATTTACAGTCAGATTAACTCCAAGTTACTCAAGAATAGCCTAACATAGAAAACACTACTGATCCCTTGACTCAACTATACAGGACATTGATATTGTTGAATATTTCAGTATCACAAATAATAATCTATTACGCTTATGACTTGAGACTCTATTTACTTGCGTAATAACTTTCTCTTTTTGTTTAATAACTAGAGAAAAAGACTGGCTGACAACATGCCGTGGACTTTGTTCCACTCTGTGGCTAGAATCTATCCGAAGACTTGATCATAGCTTACAATATTTTAAGAATTTATAAATAAAAATTAAATATTTTAGCCAACAAGAACTGGTTGACCCCCTCTCCTGCTAGGCGTGTCCATCAAATTTCTACCATGTGTCTTTATAAAAAAAAAAGAAAAGAAAAGAAAAGAAAAAGTGATCGATAAAATATCTTTCATCAATTGAAATATATTTAATTTTTTCCTCCATTTCTACACATAGTAAAAAGCTTCAGAACTCCGAAGAGTTTTCTCTTTTGGCTTTTGAATTTTTAATAAACTGAACCTTTGGCTAAACTGAGTTCTATGCTCGATTCCTCCCAAGAAACATGAGGTTATTTATCTGCTTTTGTGTCTGTCTCCCTGTCCTAGTTTACAGGCATTGGCCAGTGTTTCCTCAGTTTCTAAACCCCTCCCTCCCTCTCTCTCTCTCTCTCTAAAAACGTTTAGATTGGCATGGAACTGCCCATTTTATCAATTTGCTCCAACGTGAGACAATTAATCTTTGAGCATATCAGCTTCCATGCAAGGCAACAGAAACGAGCAGGGAAATCAGTTTGTATTCCCTGGTAATTCTCCAAGGGCAATATATATATATATATCTTTTTTTTTTTAAGTTCTTTTTTTTTTTTTTTTTCTCTCAAAAGTAGCCATCTACATCTTGTGACGACCCAAGAATCTCGTTCTTTTTCTCTTGTTGTTCTACCTAAAATATCCTCTCTGGGCCTTCTATCAAACCAAAAAGAAAAAGAAAAAGAAAAAGAAAAAGAAAAAAAAAAAATCTGATGCCGTTCAAAAGAATTTCTTGTGTGAAATTTGAAGTTAAAAGATATACCACCATTCCTACCTTGCCTAGAAGATGGAGGAGCCTCTCCATAACGAGGGAGATGATGACTATGATGGAGCAAACCACTGCTACGATCCATGTGGGTGTCTGCTCCAGCGTTAGCTCTTCCCCATCTCCTCCAGCCATCTCTCTCTCTCTCTCTCTCTTTTAATGGAGGAGGTGGAGAGCACTGGAATTCTTTGAGCTCGTGAATATATGTAGAGAATATTCAAAGGTTATGCAGCAGAACGCACGGTGCTCAGTTGCTCAGCTTCTTCCAGGGGCCAGAAGGTAAAGTCTCCGGCTTCTTGTGGGGCGGTCGAAGGGCTACAAAACGCTAAATAACGTACGCAGCCGGTCGACGCTCGGTCCTTCGCGTGCCGGACTTGACCGTTTGATCATATATAACTTATTACTGTGCATAGTAAACATAATTATGCGTCCAATAATTTACAGTAAAAAGATAAAAGTAAAAAAAGAAACTGATGTTATGGACCAAACGCCGAGTGATCAGCTAAACGTTAATTGAACGCCAAACGTCAATCAAGCCTAATGTAATATTTTCCAGTGATCCTCATATTTTTATCATTAATTTTTTTTTAAAAAAAGATAGAAATAATCTTTTAAAAAAATTAATAATAATGCCACAAGCAGCATTTATATTAATTTTTTATTTCTTAGAAACATGATGTTTATTCACTATGCTTAGTTTTAGTCCAACGTTATTAGTTGGCACCTTCAAATATTAATGTATGCTTAAAATTTTTGTTTCCTAATTCTAATAGTGTTTTTATTTAAATTTTACTTTGATATATTTTTCATTAGAATAATCCATACTTTGAAGTGGATGAGTGAGATTGCTTTTACAATCTAATTGGCAACTAGGTATGCCTCCAATTTATTTGTTGATGAATGATAAATTATGTGAAGGGATTTGCTACCATACTACTTTATTATTTTAAAAATCATTTTAATCGCTTATTAAATAAAATTATTCAAGATATTTTGATATATAAACGAATTGTTTGGTTAACTGATTATCTTTTCTTTTTTAATAAATCTATTTTGCTTTTCAGGTATTCTTTCTTTCAATTTTTTTTGAAATGAATCATATTTTTTTCTTTCGAGATTTAGTCAAATTTGTCAATCCGAAAAGCTCCATCGAGTTATCTTCATCTTCTTTCACTTCTTATGGTTTGATCAGTAATCTAATCCTAATTTAAAAAGAAAAAAATCTCTATTTTCATTCTTTAAAGATGATCTTTAGTATTACATTTTCTTTTTCTATTTTCATGCCCAAATCATTAACAAAAACTGATTTATTTTGACTTATTTATACATACCAGCAATGCATACCATCGTACAATTGATTTTCCTCTCATTAAATCTGATGTATTAAAAATAAATCAAATAATTATATATATATATATATATCTTAAAATGAGAGCATCATAAGTGTTGAACCAGATAAAAATTTGATCTTGTTTGCTTCCCACGCCCACCAAGTCTCTCAGTGCGTCTCCGGTTTTTTTTTGGCCCTCAGCCTCACCAAATTTACGGACTGAGTTTGAACGGATAGACATCGGTAGGAAGAATTGCGGCGACAAAAAAGTAACCTTTTTTTTTTATATATATTTTTTCTTCCATGGTTCCAAGACTTCCTCGTCGGACAGGGAAAGCGAGAATTTGTGCGGCGAAAGACGCCAGACGAAGGCACCGCTGGAGTCCACCGATCAGGAATGGTTTCTGATTTAATTAGCAAATTTTGCGGTCCCCATAAACCATACAATCTTTGTACCATTGACCAAGATGCCTCACTTTCCTGATGCTTATTTTGATTGGACAAGCACAGTGAGAGCGTGGGATTGGGCATCGGCATTGGCCGTGCCGGATCCAAGAGTTTTGTTCCTTTCATGCGTGGATCCATGGGAGCGTGGAAGAAGAGCTTCACGCATAATAATAAAATAAATTATAAATATATATAATATAATATAAGTGTTATAATTATATATCATATAAAAAATATATAATATTATATTTTATTATAAATAATTATTTTAAAATTTATTGTAAAAATTAAATATTTATAAATATAATATACAAAATAGTATTATAGGTAAATAATTATTATAACTATTTAATGGAATTAAATATTACAAAATACTAGTATTAATATAATTAATAATACTATATAGTATAATAACGATAATAATAATTATATATTTATAATATAAAAATATATTGTATTTATAATATATATACTATTTATTATATTATAAAATAAATACAATATAGAATAATAATGTAGTAATTATTAAATATTATTATTAATAACACTATATATAGTATAATAATTAATATATAATATTATCATAATAATAATAATAACTATGTATTTGTTGTATTAACAAAAATATTAATATATTTATAATATAAAATATATATTATATTCATAATATATATGAGGTAAACTTGGCTATATTCCAATGTAATCAAGCTTAGATTTAGTTATATTCTTCATCCTTAGATATATATAATTCAGAAATCTCAAAAATAAAAAAAGTGAAAAAGATGGATGGCTTTAGAATAAGTGTGGATCTAATGGTGGCAAAAGTGATCGGATCTACCTCTAATATATACTATTTACTGTATTATAAAATAAATATAATATAAAATAATAATGTAATATTATTACAATAATAATAATTTAATAGTATTATTAAATTATATTAATTATATGATAAATTAAATATTATATTATATATTATATTATACAATATTAAATTTTATTAATATATGAGTGCAAAAAAATACTATAATAATAATAAATATATAATTATAGCTACATTGAAATAATTAATTATTATATATAATTTAACATAATAATTTTTATTACTTAAATTAATATGTAATAAAAAAATAATTAAAAATTTAATATAAAATATTATATTAAATGGGCTCTCCTTCTCTCATGAACAATATTTTGTTTAAGAGGCAATTTTGAAAAAAAAAGAGGATAAGACAAAAATTGTCATCTATCGGCGATCTAAAATTACCTAATTTTTTGGTGGGAATCAGATTGCTATATTTTATGACAATTTGATTCCCAAAGCAATTGTAAATACTCGTCACCTTTTTCGGATATGATGAACCAAATACGCTAATTTGATATTGCTATCAAAAGATTGCTAAGATTTTAAGCAATTTTGAAAGAGTTCATTAACCAAACGCCTCCTTAAATCTTAATGTGCCGCACGATGGACTCTTGTAATTCATGAACCAAACATTCCCTAATAGTTTCATAGACGAGAGTAATACATAACCACCGAGGCTTCAACAATAAAGCGAACATGTTATAATGATCCTGCCAAAATTGTTATTGGCCATTATAATAGTTATAACAATTGCTATTTATCTTAAAAAATAGTACTTCAAATTTTTAGCATTAAAATTACTTGATAACTATAATGACTGTTATAATGGCATTATAAAGAAAAATAATAGAGAATAATAAAAAAAATTATGGCATCATCTTTCGATTCACTTTTCACTAGATAAGAATTATTAATTTTCTGGACTGCGCAATCTCTCTTCAAGAGTTTCGTTTCCAAAAAAAAATAAAAGACCTTGAAAAACAATAATTTATATAGAGAAGGATACTCTCAGTTCCAAGAATAAGGATTTCAGGTACACTGTGGCTCATGTAACAAATCTCAGCTATTCGATTGCTGACAGAATATGTGGCATGAATGAAGTATTAAGGTCAGGCATCTGGTCAAAAAATTATTAACAAGTAATCAAAACCACCAAAAAAAAAAAAAAAAAAAAAAAAGGGTGATATCCCACCGAAGGAAACATAGCACATGAAACTAGACTGACTGGCGTCCAGAGCCATTGGCAGCTGAAAGTAAAGAACCATCAAATCTATTCTTCCAATGGGAACCATTTCTTCTAGGTCTAATCAAGGCTGGCAACTGACAGATATCCAAGCTTTTCAGTTCCCTGTTCTATAATTCCACCAGAACTAAAGAAACGCCCATGAGATTAACTTGATTTGTCTCCAAATCATAAACCTTTGCATATTTTAGACATTTCTACTAGGGAAGTACAGTACAAATAGAATGAGTAATAAACTCAGTTGTATGGTGAAGAAGTGCACCAAGATACATGTTATTAACACCTAATATTAATTGGCAATTTTTTTAATTCAACTATATATCCATTAATCTTTGAGCCGCTAAATGATGACAATCCCTGATGATACAATCTGAAGAGGCATGTGGAACCAAAAAAAGTCTCCAACCAATGGAGGAATAAACACAGAAATATACAGTTGGCCATCACCATATTAGCTATGGCTGCTCTCAAAAACCAGGCTCATGAAGTAGTTGATTTCAAGGCCTTGGCTTCAACAATGTCTTTGAGTCCTTCTCTTCATTAACAATCTCACCTTGTGCCTCTTCCATGATGGAATCCTTCTGGACTTCCAGGTTCTGCAATTGAATCCCCACTGAAGTTCCATTTCTTGATTCTTGGGTGTTTGAAACACTCTCTGTAGTGATCACTCTCTTTCCCTTCCGGTCCTTTATCTTACCAGCCCAACCCAAAAGGCCTTGTTGCACATGTTCTTCAAATATTGCCTTCTTAAATGAGCTGCCCATCTGGATTTCAAAAGAAAAACTCAGTGTGGTGCCATGCAAATTTCTTGAGGGCAAGACAAAAATTTGATGGCATAACAATTCACCTGTGTCACAATGGCATAGAGTGGTAGGGTGCTGTAGCTGCAGAGAAGTTGTATGATGACACTAGTCCACAGCAAAAGACCACAAAAGAGATGTAAGTTTAGAGAATAAATAGAATATCAGGCCTGCTTTAAGTTTGGATGGGGAATAAATGAAGGGATAATCCCCTATTCCCTCCTGTTGTCTTGCCAAACATCATTTTGGCCTGGCAGGATGTCTATTCCCTCACTATCATGTGTGAAAGGATATCCCTCCCATTTAGGAGACAAGTCTATTTCATGGGAAGGTGTGGAATAGGCTTTTTTCCAGATAACCTTTTCTTATTCCATCCAAGGTTATTCCACAATCAAACACAGCCTAAAGGAATGGGTTACTAGCTACCTGACTACAAGTCTGGGGATGATGAAGCCAGCCTTCCCCATGATGCAGGAATCAAAGTCATACGTGGTCTGCGTTACAAATAAATCATGTCAAATTCTAATAATTTTTATAACTAATAACTCATCATTGGCATGCATAGAAATTCTGCAAGTAAGAGCTATAAAATTTGGTTGTTCTGCTGAATTTTACAAGAGAGATTTTTTTTTAAAGCTGATTAAGCTAAAGAGACTGATTATACTGACACCATGGCCTAAACTGGTCCCAAGGTGTGTACATATTGACTCCACAAGCTTCAAAGTCACTTGCATTCTGTCAGAGAGAATGTTTGCCATTCCAAATGCAGTTGTAGGCAGTGTCGCCACTTTTTATTTCAGTGAGAATCACTGACACTTTTAGGCAATTGGACAGAATAACAATCCTTGACTTTCTTTTTTTCTCTTTTTTCAGCTAAATCATTTGCAAATTATTTTGTACTCAACAGAGACTGCATATATCCACCACAAATCAGGTTAGAAGTTTCAGAGGGACACTCAAAAGTCATGTTCACGCCTGGAAGAGTAAATTACTGTCTTGTAGAGTGCAGCTCACTGCATTATTCTGCCCCAACTTGGATGGGAAATTAATATAAATGGGAGTGTATAAATCATTATTAAGAAAATTGTGTCTAATCTTAACCATGCACTAATGAAGTCAAAGATCTCATGCATTCTCAAGTGCCTGCAAGAATATAGAATTACATGCACACAGATTAGACTTGTAAATAAATGTTCCTTGTTGGATTTTTCTTTTCTTCTCCTCAAAGTGGTAATGATTGTAAATTTATGATACTGTGACAGGTAACACTGGTTTTTCACTATTTGTAACTTCATATCTTTCATATGAATATGCTCTTGGAGTTGTAATTATATAAACTACAGTTAGATTTCATTTTTTCATGCATAACATGCCTATTTGCTTCAAGCATCCATTTCAAGTGTGTGTCAGAAACATTCCATGAATCACAATGCAAAGAGAGGATGATACGCAAAAAGCAATGTAGACAACTACTCTTGGTCTTCAACAAGGATATATATGATTAAGTGCGTGCATGCATGTGTGTACAGGGAAAATTAAGCCTCAAGAAATGACACAAAAGTGACAACTAATGGTGCTTACCAGTATCCAGAAGAAAAAAGCGATCTCAAAGGCATTTTGGAAAAGGATGAAGTGAATCAAGACAAGGACAATTTCAGGCCGGTGGAACCAGAAGAGATCATTTGAAGGAGTAACCACCAAATCACCTTCAATAGCAGTATGCTTTTCAGCAACCTCATGAGCCAACTGAGTGATGATATGCTCTAATTTAGTGCCAACAGCAAGTAGAAGCTGCAAAGCATCCATAAACCAGAAAATGCCTAATCAAAATTCTATCAGGATCCAGAGAGCAACCAACAATGCACATGTACTAAATGCAGGGGAGTAAAAATACAAAATATGCACAGGGCAGTCAGAGTCGAAAGCAAGAATTTTCTTTCAAATATCTGAGGTTATGTGGAGCAGAAAGATTGCACTTGAAGAAGCATTTGGATCTCAATTGATGTTTATAGTTTCATTTTTCTTTTTCCTGTTTGAATTATAATTTGTTTAGATGACCATACTGGCTACTTCTTTCATCAAATACCATTCATAGTCAAATCAAAAATTAATCATAATCATGGAAGTAATTTCGTGAGATTTTTTTTTTCCTAATAATTTAGTGCTTGTGAAAGGGCCTTTCTTACTGGGTATCGGTCATGGATTTAAGTGCCGTTTGGTATGGCAGGCATGCATAATATATGCTGTCCCAGTGTCGTACCAGCATGACATAATACAACATGGTCTTCAGCACTTCACATCTTGTAATGCCAATGGATGCCAAGCATGCTGAGCAGCGGCATGGCTAAACACAGCACGGTAATCGGTCCATGCCATGCCAACATGCAATGCATACCTTGCTTATAGCCTAAACTAACTCTGTGAAGGGCAATTTCAACACGCTCAATATTCAGAAGTACAAGTACTTACAAGTAAAGGAATGAATGATATCCAAAAATATGAATGCCACCCTGCAAAGAGGAACATGAACATTCTGAAGAATAGATCATAAGGCATAAGGATCAAGTAGAGAATCACTATATGAAATTTAACATAAGCAGTAAAAGCATGTAAACGATGTTGACAGTTCCGATCATATATTTGTCTGCTATTATACCTCCCTCACATTCCTTAAATCCTTCCTCATTGGTAATTAAGCACATGGACATGAAGAAAATCAGTTTCATGGGAAAAAAAATAGAGAGAAAAGAGGCAGGATGGATGAAGGAATTCAGGAATGGTAGATGTAGCTAGAAAAAAGCTTTACAGATGTCAGGGCAAAAGGAACAAGGTGCAGGTGTACACAGATGATACACATGCAAAAGTCAAGTGAAGTAGGCCAAGAACCAAAACTAAAGTATGAATGCTATGAGAATGGACCCTAAAATGGAGACAAAAGGAAAAGCAGACTTGTAGGTCAATATCCAGATGCTATTAATACGGTAAGTTATTCAATATCAACTAGATTTTGTTTGCCTAATAGCACAAGTTGAACTTCACAAGGATGTCAACAAGGCGACAGAGTACTTGTATACATTACTTCTGCAATAACAAAGGTCAATAGTATTATTTGAGGTTAGCTTTTTCAGAAAAAACTACAAAATAAGCTCATCAGCCCATGGAACAGTAGGAAAAAGTACAAAGACCACATTAGTCTTCACCCCCTGGTTTCATAATAAAATCATTTGTGAAGTTTCATGTAAGGGCTACATGCTGGTTGAACATACCGTGAACATCCAGCAACAAGAAAACCATCACAAAAATCCAAAGGTACCAACTGCAATGAAAAAAAGACTGTAAGCAAGAGGATCACATATCCCTTAGAGACATGGAAACTGCTGTTCTCAGTGCCAGATTTAGTACAGATCACAAGTTTAATCAAAGTTATACCATAACAATTTTTTTGTGTTCATGCTTATATGTAAGTATTTGCTCAAAAAGGATTAGATGTAAGTAAGTTTCCTTGGTAATAATTACCTTATACCAACAACTTGCTTGAAATCATCTTCAAGGGCTCGTACCATGTATTTATAAAAATTAAATTTTGGGTTACTCTTACAGTGAGTCTGAAATAGAGAGGCCAAAGGGTTGAAGTGAGCAAAAAGAAAATGAATTCAGCATATTTGGATACACATGCACATAAAAAGCTTTTGACTGGCAACTCATATGCTTACCATGATGAAACCAAGTCTCATTGTAGTGTAGTCTGTTATGGTAACAGAATGAAAGAACTGCTTAACAAAGGAATGCTGAAACAAAACGCAAACTTTTAAAGGGATTCTGATGTTTCTTCTTCTGTACAACTGATATACTTTCAGGGAAATGAAACAACTTCACGTTGGTTCACTGTGAAGTCAACATGTCTAATGTAAATATAAAGAATGCCTTACATACCAACCAACTTAATATTGAAGAATCTTTGTCAAAACCCTTGAAACGTTTCCTGATAAATTCAAATTGATGCACATGGGTGATCTGTTTATGAACTGCACCTGTTATTGTCCCTATGTCAATAATACATCATACAAAACAAAAGTGATGACCTGTGTGGCTCCTAAATAAGGCTTGGAGTCACTGAATTGTTCGCTTATATGAAATTTGTTTGAACATAAGCCAGAGTTTGAGATATGCTAATGAGTCCAATCATACCATTTCCATCCTCTTTTGGTATTGAATTCTCCCAGTGCTTCCATCTTTGAATCTAAGTGATGAGGAGAATGTTATAATTAGATACAATGCAGAAGGAGAAAATTTTTTCGCGTATGTAGCAAACAAGCAACAAAACAATTAAAAGATAAAGAGATGTCACCCATCTACCTTGAGACTGCCTATAACCACAGTGATGAGACTCAGTACCACATGTGTTACTGCCAAAACAAAGATAAAGATATGCAGTTGATGGATTGCTTCCAGTGATAGTAATGGAACTTTTCCCTAGGAAAAGAAAGAAATCAATAATTCAGAAGTCTGAAACCTGCTTCTGAATGAAATAATAACAATGTTGAATACTCGGTCAAATGAAGCAAAAAGAAATTTCTTTCAGGGAGAAGATAAGATGAATTTACTCTGAGCAATTAAAATAATATTGTTTTAGCTGAGAAGTAATAGAACTTTTCCTCAAAAAAAAGAAAAAAAAAAAGAAGTAGAACTTTATTCAATTTTTCAACAAAAGATAATCTATGGATTAAGCCGACATCTGATGGCTCACAAAATTAGAAAGGCATATCTTCCATAAACCATTTCAGAAATTCAATGCATGCAAAAAAAATGCAAACTGGAACCCAATGAAATAATTTGAAATATTTAAGCATAGTTATACTATGGAAGATTTACCAATTTCATTAACCAAATATTAACTGGTTTCTTCCCCCTTTTGGAGATAAAACATGCATATGTCTAACTGATTGCATTCAATACAACAAACACTAAATCTGTTTGAACTTGACTTCTAATCTGAACCTTTCTTGTATCTCTGTTGATCCAATTTGATCCAATTATACAGTAAAGTAAATGAGTTGCCAATTATGATGCTTTACATAAAGATTTTTATTCTTTTCACTCCACTTGCCAAAATTACTGTCTTCCATTCAATCATCTAAATTGTCAATTAAGTCTCTACATGGTTTTATTTAACACTTCAAACAACCCTACAAACTCTCCCTTATTTCATCAACTCTCCTACCTCTTCCTATCTTTGGCTCCTGGACGAACCTTTCTTAATTATTGAGATGTGACTGTTCCACCGTCGCCTGAATCCCAGGTGCATCTTGGGAGGCTCCTGTCCCAAGGCCTTATCCCATAAAATTTAAAACTTTGATCTGTCTCCAAAATTACCTTTTCCTGACAGTGGGTCGAGTCTCCTCCACCACCGGCCAGCAGCCGCCGCCCGCTGCCGAGGGCTCCAGCGAAGAATTCGGCAGCGTAGTGGGCGGTCGTTGCAGCCTTCTCTTTATCCTTTAAACTGCAGGGGAGCATGTGGTGGGTGAGGCTCTCCTTGATGCATATCCTCTGGATCGACCCCTGAAACACCGTCAGCAGCAGCGAGATGAACCCCAGCAGCATCAACTCTGCCCAACCCAAACACTCATCATCTCTCAGCTCCAAGCAAATCAAAGCAACGAGAATTTATTCAAGAGATGGAGATTAAGAGAGAGGAGGAAGAAGCACCACCTTCCTTCACCTTCTGAAGAGCATGAAACAGCGGCTTCTGCTTCTTCCGCTTGAGAAACTACAGCAAGAAGCAAGTTCTTTACGATGAGTTTGTTGAAAACAGAGGCAGTAGATGGAGAAGAACTGAATTGATTCTGTTCACCTTGCCGAGGTAATGGAGGATGCGCTCGAAGAAGAGGGAGATCAAGACGATAACGGAGCAGACGACGGCGACGATCCACGTTGGGGTGAACTCCAGAGTTAGCTCTGTCTCACCTCCTCCTTCTCCTCCAGCCATCTCTCTCTCTCTCTCTCTCTCTCTCTCTCTCTCTTTGCGTCTAGGAGTGTTTTGCGTGCGTGCGTGGGTGTAAAAGATCGTATAGAGGAGGAGGGACGAAACCTTGTACGAGCTGGGAACCGGGGAGGACCGTCGTAAGCGGTCGTTAATGGCGATCGGCGAAAATTGACGGGAATAGAGGTCAAGAGAGGGAGGTAAAAAACAAAAACACAGAACGAAACGTCCACTGGAGCAACGTTGACGCCATCGCCACCTCTTGAAGGTTCCTCGCTGCTTGCCCCGTCTGGCACGACGCTGCAGGGGATCGATGCGTACGCGCAATAACGCGTAGCGCGGATTAAAAAAGATAAAATAAAATCCATATTTATTTTTTAAGTCAACACCGTGTCCCTGTACGAGAACTAGATGTTCTTGGCTGGTCCATTGAATTAATCCTTAATGTCCGGTCCGTACGAGAACTAGATGTTTCTTGGCTGGTCCATTGAATTAATCCTTAATGTCCGGTCCGTTGGACGTCAGGTTGCTTCTTTTTACTTATTTATTTAAGTTAGCTAAGAAGTAAAAATTGCTGGTTTCACTGCGCACCGAAGGGTACGAGACATCCTCATACATGGAGTATCAGTTCATTTCGTTCCCACCATACTGATTATTTGAATATAATTATGTAATTTTTGAAGATGACTCTATAACTATATTTAAGGACCATAAAATTGGATGCAATACACAAATACAATTCAAATCTAGTATGATATAAATAAATTTACATTAATTTTAAATAGTTTCATATCACGTTTTTGTTAATTAGAAATTATGGTATAAAATAATTATGATGTGTTATGTGTTGATTAAAAAATTATGACATAAAATAATTATGACATGACAATTCAAATATGATGTTATTATGATTTGATTAATATATTTTATTAATAATGTTTTAGCTTTTTAAAATTTTTTATATAATTTTTTTAAAAAAAATATAATTTTAAAAGCGATGAATGTTATTTTATCTTTTTATTTTTATGTTATTACAATCTAAAAATTATAAGAAAACTTTAAAATTAAGAAGAAAAATAAAAACTATGTTAGGTGAGTTGCTAAATGAGTCATTTTTATTTGTATTAAGTGAGTTATCAAGCAAATTATATATATTTGTGTTAAGTAAGTTGTTAAGTGAATTATGTCTATTTGTTTTGAGTGAGTTGTTAAGGAAGTTACAGTTATTTATATTTATATTAATCTAATATAATTTATTTATTAAATAGATTATATATGTCATGTTGTATTATCTGTTTCATATTTAAGTCGTGTTCATATTAGGTTTTTCTGATATGATTAATTAATCATATTGTATTCAAATCAATCCATATGGTATTATATCTTAGCTTTCACAAAGTATGAGTACATTATGACAACATAAATTGTCACTCCAAACTATGTTGTCTTAGTCAATTTGATAGATTTTCATCCCCTTTCTTGCAGTATTAAGAGCTTCAAAGAGTTAATTCCTATCCATATCCTTTATAGCTTTGAGGCTTAAATACTATATATTACTTAGGAATAAAAAAAAATGGAAAAGGTAAGTAATGCCACCTCTCTAGTCATTCAATCAGATTATTCTTATTTGCATGGCAATTAGCGATTAACATGTCATACCATGGATAGGTGGTAATAGCAAGTGAGAGTTTAAGTACCTTTCCATCAATTGCCACAACACAAAATTAACGAAATGAGCAGTGAAAAGATGATGACTTTTAATGAAATTTTATGATACTTTTGTCTGTTTATAAAATAATGTTATAAATAACAGTAACTTTAAGAATATATGGATGTTGATAGGATATGAGAGCATTGTACGATGATGTTGAAGGGTTTAAATTTAAGTTTTATTTATAAAAAAAAATATTTAAAAAAAGGCATGATAATCGAACCTTTATTATATTCTATCAATTATGCATTTGAATACGAATAAGTATATTTTTACTTGAATTTTGAGTAGTTAATGAAAACTTTTTTAAAAATTATAAATGCATGACAACAACTTGATAAATCAAATCATCTAACTCAGTGTAAAATTTGATGTGCCAGGCATATTATTTATTGCCCAGCATTATTGATTTTCACTTTTTTATTTTAATTCCTTTTGCTTCTTGAAATGATGAAAGAGAAGAATCATGTGAGATAAATTTCTGTACCACCCATATCCTAATCCTAAAATCCCTTCAAAGAATAGGTGATCAAGCCATCCCTCCTCTCACAATAATAATAATAATAATAATAATATTTTTTTATAATATAAGAATGCTTTGGTCCTTCCTAAAATTTTGATTTTTTTTTTTTCATTTAAAGAATAGAAAGGGCATGGTCTCTCAACTCCAAAACCTTCTTGAAGTATTGAAGGGTAGGCCATGCCTTCTCTCAAAGAATTTAAATTAATTTTTTCTTTTATGCAATGTACATAACAATACTTTGGCCCCTCCTAAAATTTTGATGTGCTCCTCTTTTTTCTCCTTAAATATTTTAATTTATTTTGCAATTGGTGTACTTATTTCTAAATTTCTCCTAATAGTTTGTTATAATAGAAAAAACAAGTAAGAACTCTTAGATTTTATGAGTCATGAAATTTATCATTAATATGTTTTTTTTTTTTTTCCTAAATAGCTGAGTTATGCATAGGTGTTTGAGCTTTTGCCTACTTAAATTTCTATACTTTGTCTTTTCCTTCAATTTTTTTCTTTTAGGATAAGTTTATATTAGAACGCTATTTTCTCTCCTTTTAAATATAACTTGAGACATTTGTTGTGAGGCATGACCAGGGCACTATATATTTTAATTAAAAAGAACAAGATTTACTGCATTTTTTTTTATATAGATATAAACTTAAAGTTAAGAAAAGAATTCAAAATCTAGATCACAACATGCTTATATATATATATTAACGATTAATTATCACCAGTTGCTAATTTTTTGTTGCCTCCAACCCCGAGAGAACAGTTAAGATGTCGCTCGGTCCACCACTGAAAAGTTCACGCCTATAAAAAGAACTCAACAGAAGCCTAGAATTGCTCACGGTTTGTATCATTTGATAAGCTATTGAAGGTCGCTCTCGTAATGCTAGAGGTGTTGGTAGTTGGTCATCATCACCATGGGATAGAGATTGAACCGTTCAATGTGGAGTTTGACGTCAGGAAATTAACATCCATTTTTTATTATTATTAGAAAAAAATTACAAAGCTCAACTTTGATTCTAAAAATAAAAATTAAAAAAATTAAAAAATTTTATTTTGATACACAAAAATTTTTATCCATCTTCATTATGAGATACGGCGGCCATATCATTCACATGTGGTATCAAATTTTTTATATAATATCGAGGTTATCTTTTAAATTCTTTCAAATAAAAGTAAAAGTATCATGATTTTATAAAAATAAATTTGATTTTTTTGCTTAATAGCTTAGTATTATTAAAGTGTTAGTGGATAGAATTGATAATTGTGTATCAAAATAAATTTTTTGGGTCCATGAGAATTTTTTTTTGGCAGCCAATGTACATATCATCCAAAGTCAAAGGGTTTTTCTTTTAATTTCTTCTTCTTCTCATTGCTTTTAATAAAAGGGCTCTACAGATCTTAGTGTGTACACATCAACGGAATGTACACATCAAAGTTATAAAATTCAGGAATTAATATGATATGCAAGATTTAATTGAGTGCGATTTTGCCATGCCATGCCAATTAAAGTAATCTTATAAGATAGTTGACATTGCTTATGTTTAAGCAACCGTTAGTATAACAGAAATTATACACTAGTTCTAGTTGAGCTGTGAAAACTTTAAAACTTAACCTAGCTAGAGATTTCAACTTCCAAAATTCAACTTATCTAGCCCTAATTGAAAGAAAGACTAAAGGCATGTTTGAATTAACTATTGGCTTCAGTTGTTTGTCACTAATCATGTAAAGATATTCTAACAATGAATCTAAATAGAACCTAAGGTGGTACTATAACAATGAATGATACTGGTAAGTAAGATCTAAAGAACTCACTCGTCCACCAAAAACTCTTTTTTTTTTACTTTCGCTGTAATTCTTCATATTATAGAGGCTTGCAACCTAGAATTGAGGGTTTTTAATACTAAGGTTGCCTAATCGTCGATGATCTAGTTTTATAAAGATTGCCTAGAGTTGTTCACTAATATCTCATTGTTTATGAGTCAACACTATTAAATATTTTTTTTGGATAACAAAGATTCATCATGCTAAATGAGGCTACTGTTAAATATTAGAACATAGAACCTACTTGATGTTGACATTTGATCTTTAGCTGGTGTCATATATTTTTTAAATATTATTTAAAAATAAATAAAATCCTTTTAAAAAATGACGATAATGATGATGATGTAAATTCACACCTCAATAAGTCAATGATGATGGTGACAACAACAACCACAGCGAGCGGTTCACACGTCAACAAGTCAATTAAGGGCTTCATTAATCTAATGAAGCCATCTTGTCGTTTAGCTTGACCATTTTCATGCTTATTTTAATATGTTCCTTGCTTAAGCAAGTTCTTTTCTTTTACACTAATTAAAAAAATAGGGGGAGGGGATAAAAAGATAAATGCTTTGTGATAAGTGTGATTAATTATCTAAACAAATGATGTGGCAATCTGCAATTGAATTGTGATTATTGCTTTGTTGGAAAAGTTTGCTGACAAAAGGAGTCTTCAAAACATAAAAAATGAGGGCTTACATGGGCTGGCCTGCATGCATGTCTTTACTTTGCTGGGCCAGGCCTATTAATTGTTTGGCAGACTGTTGGCCCAACCTTGGCCCCTCTACATCCCTATGAGACGAAAAGAGAACTAGTTTAATTATGTTAAAGTTCTAATCTTATTATTGATTAGAACTTCTAAAGCATTTTTATGGTATTCTTGCATTGATCTTTTACTGTCTCAAAGAATAAAAAAATTATAATTTTATCCATGCTTGTTGGAATTAATTCCAAATTTTTTATATAAATACATTATATCACAAATTAGTTATCCCAAGTGAGAAAGGTGGCATTGTGGTAACTCTTTCCATGGTTGGGAATGAATCTTGGTGGGCACTTCCATTCCATTATATACTTAAATTTAGTATTTTATACCGAAGTGATTTAACACTTGCAGCAAAATATTTATCAAAATTTGTAGTCATGATGCTTTGTTGGAGATGTAGTTTAATCAAATGGTAGTATGCAGCCAAGACATTTAAGGTTCAGCCGGTCGGTTGGTCCATAACTCGATTCGCTTTTGATCCAATTAAACCTGATCTAACCTGCATTTAAAGATCCATAAATTAGATTAGGTTTGAAAATTAAACCAATCTAAATATTGGATTGAGTCTGGATCTTGTATTTTTTGATTCGATCCGAATCCGATTTGTCATGACATATAAAATATAAATCTTACTTTTTTTTACTCTAATTATCTTTAAAAATTCATTGAATGAACTTTAATTTAAACTAATTCTTCTTTTCATCTTAACAACTAGATTTTCTTCCATCTTTTTTACTAATTATATCTAAATATTTATATTTTATTATTTATTTTGATAGATTCTTATTTCTAATATCTTTAAGTATATCAATAAATATTTTAAATATCATAATTTATAAATTTAAGGATAACCATTTTCTTTGATAGAATTAAGAACTTTTAAATAAAAATTTAAGTGTTAGTTGATTCTTTTTAATTTTGTTTAAATTTTTTAATAGCTCTATATTTGATTATCAATCATTAAATTTTACTTGTAAAACAATAGTTAGATGCTTGACTTAAAATTCAAACATGTTCCAATTTAATTCTATCTTAAACCTTAATCTTTTGAATTGGATTGAATAAATTAGATTCAAAATTCCTTCTATAGATCTAATTCGCCCCATCTCAACTCGATTAGCAAATGAATTGGGTCTGAATTCAAAATTCAGACCCAAATATAAAATTCGGATCGAATCGGGGTCAAGCATCATCTGGCTCGGCTTGATCTAATCTGACTCATGTGTAATCCTAAGAACATTGATGTATTTTTGGCCTAAATTCAAAATTTGTTTTGAAATCAAGGTGGCCTTTGGATAAGTAGTAATCAAGCATAGTCATTCTTGAATAAAATTAGTTAGAAATCATAATTACGTGACACCTTTACTGGATAAAAAAAAAAAAAAAAAAAAAGTTAAACTACATTTTTGACTCTTAAACTTAAAAGGGTATGTCACTTTATTCTTTAAACTTCAAAAAGTTGCAAAATTAATCATGAACTTCATTTTTTATTTCTCTTTGGTCCTTACCATTACAATAGAAGAGACGTCGTAAGAAATTTGCTGACTTAATGCCTACGTAGCTGTAGTTGGCTTACGTGGACTAAAGTAGCGTGCACCCCCCTCCCCTCTCTCTACATCGCGTGCCCTTCTCCCTCTCTTCCCCCCTCCCCATCGCACCCCCTACCCCCAATCGTGCGTGCCCCCTTCCCCTTTCTGTCCCTACCCCTTCCCTCCCTCTCCCAAGCCCCAATTGCCGTTGCTACCGCTTCTGCTGTCGGGACCTCTCCTCGATACATACCAACTTATAGAAATTTGGCTAGAGTTCTATTAGTCTTACGGTATGGACCATAAGGCACAAGTAAACCCTATCAAATTCCCATAAGTCACATGCTTAACATACATAATCGTGCCAATAACATTTAACCTGCTCAGTTTAATCACATATGTCATCAAACGACAACAGCTAATTTATTTGATCCTGCTTAGTTTAAAAACATCTCGTACATACACATCACTATTCATCTCTAGGCTATGTCTGATATTTACATCATATAATTACAACTTCACGGATATAAATATACATACATCATCATCTCAATCACCACTCTTAACATACAAAAGTACCTTACAATCTCCTTTACATCCACCAACTTCTTCAAACACTAATAACACATACAAAAATTTCGATACTGAAACTAAGATGCTAAACCCACCTGCTTAGTCTTTGAATATTTTAAACTCAGTTGCTAGCCCCAAAAAATTTCTAACACTGATCTGAAATAAAATGTAAACACAAGAGGGGTGAGACCTAAGTCCCAGTGACTGGATAACCATCTAACTATGAAAAGAAGTTGAGAACCACGTTATAAGCTCATAAGTATATCAACGCAACATATCGCAATCGATACATAAATTTTTATAAATGAGATAAGTTAACTCATAAGTTAGCTTATGTTTCCAATAATATAACTTAAATAAAGAAATACCACATTTACAAAATTTCATGATGATGGGCTGGGTGTGCTACCACTAAGGTACATCCCTACAGTCGTCCTCCTGCAGGTGTACTCTCAGTGGGTGAGTGTACTGAGCACAGAGGATCCCCGCACCACATGGCACCCCTCACATGTGCGGTTCACCCTAGGTGTAAATTTGCCCCTTTTCCCTGGGCCTCCTTGTTGCCCCTCCCTTAGGCTAATATCTCTGAGCCACCTTGGCTTGTATAGTATCCTAACTCTTTACTGAGCTATGATTCTTTGCCCTACTGGGCTGCTTACAATCTGCTCCACTGGGCTGATCTAGCTTGTACTCCCCTCTAACCTAGGGATCATAGTACGATCGAATCGCAAGGAGGTGTCGACTATAATAGTGTGTGAAATGCTCATGCTATGATACAGTCTATAGGGTAATCAGCCCCATAGATGGCCTAATGCTCTTTATGCCGTATGCAGTAAAAATACTCTAATATAAGTTTACAATTCAATCTACAATCAGCTATACTTTATTTGAAACATTGATTTTCATGCATGCCCATGCATCCCTTTGAAATACAAATCTGAAAAGTAAATTCCATCTTTACTGAAACATATATTTTATCCAGATAATACTTTTCATGAAACTTTATATTTTGCTCTGAAACATGCTATAGCCCATGTTTCCTTTTCTTTTCTAAAACTCATGCTTTACTGAAACTCATACTTTTTTCTGAAACTCATGCTTTGCTTTAAAACATGCTGTAAATCCATACTTATTCTTTAGACTCATGCTTTGCTTTAAAACATGCTGTAAAAATATAATAACATTATAACTGGTTTCTCATTTTCCATATTTGATTTCTGAAGATACTATACTTAGTATAATACACTTATTTTGTAGCAAAATATCACTATACTATTATGAAACATTTCACAAGGTAGATGAGAAACCCATTCACCTACTATTTCTTCTTTTCCGCAGTTGCTACCCCTCTTGAAAAGGCTCCTTTACTTGATTTTCTTGACCTATATTACCACATATGAATTTATTTAGGCAACAGACACCTAGGTTTTTCATGAAACATGCATGCATGCCCCTTAAATGCATACCAAAATTCTCTACCTTTTTCTCTTATCATTCGGTTTCATAACTACATAGATTCATCACCCTTACATGGTATCATGCTATCTCTTAAGCTAGATATAAAAATGGTATAAGAAAAGGTTTCATTCTACACATCACATATTTCTCTCTATCAAACATAAATCCTTATCATTTTCATAGCATGAAATCCTCTCTTATTTCTTTTTCCTTTTCTCTCTAACACATGATTTAATCATTTATCTAAAACCTTAGAAGGTTTAGGGTTTACCTTAAGTATGACAAGAAAAGAAGACACCAAGCTTTCTCCCTTTCTCTTCCTCCTTTCTTCTTCTTCTTCTTCTTCCTTTCTTTTTCTTTTTCTTCTTTCTTTCTTCTTCTTCACGGCTGAAATTTTCTCTCTTCTTCCACCGCCCTCTTCTCCCTCACTCTTGATTTTTCTTACGGTGGATGAAGGAGAGGACTAAGGAGGTTTTTAAATGCCTTGGCAAATCCTCAATTTGCCCTCAAATAAATCTCCAAAATGCCCTTTTAAAGTCTACATAGCATGCCTCTTCACTATGCATTTTTACCCTTCTCCACTCATAAAAAAGCCCTTAACAAATTCTCTCTTTACCCTTGGAGAAATTTGCGAATGACGACGGGATCCTTTTTTCCACTTTACCCTTAATCAAATTTTCAAATAACTTTGGTATCCTTTCCCTTTATACCCCTCACCAATTGTTCAAATGACATTGATAAAATTTCAAAAGTACCCCTTCATTCATAATAAATTTTATGCTTCAAGATTAGGATACTGCTTTGAGATTCGGGATGTTACAACCCTTCCCCCCTTAAAGAAATTTCGTCCCCGAAATTTAGCTATTTTCAAACTAGAATAAATGAGGGTACTTCAATCTCATGTCATTCTCTCTCTCCCATGTAGCTTCCTCCTTCTGATGATTCTGCCACTGCACTTTAACTAGAGGAATTTTCTTACTACGGAGCTGCTTAACCTCATGGCTCAAGATTTGCACTGGCTCTACTACATAAGATAGATCTTTTTGTAACTCTACTGGCTCCGACTGAATTACATGGGAAGAGTCTGATACATACTTTTGGCATATCGAAACATGGAACACATTATGTATCTAAGAGAGTTCTGGTGGCAAGGCTAATCTGTAAGCAAGTGTTCCAACCTTCTCAATGATCTCATAGGGTCCAATATATCTGAGACTCAACTTTCCCTTCTTTCCAAACCTCATTATTCCCTTCCAAGGGGATACCTTAAAAAATACTCTATCTCCTACTTCAAATTTGACTTCTCTATGCTTTTTATCTGCATAGCTTTTCTGTCTATCCTGAGCTGCCTTTTAACTTTGTTTTAATAATCTTAACTTAGTCTACTGTGAGCTGCACTAACTCTGGGCCTAACAGCCTTCTCTCACCTTCCTCATCCCAACACACTGGGGTTCTACATTTTCTTCCATACAAAGCTTCATAAGGTGCCATATCAATGCTAGAATGATAACTATTATTATATGCAAACTTAATCAATGGTAAATGTTCATCCCAGCTTCCTGTAAACTCAATGACACACGCTCTCAGCATATCCTCCAGTGTCTGGATGGTCCTCTCCGACTGCCCATTAGTTTGGGGGTGAAAAGCTGTACTAAATCTCAGCTTAGTGCCTAAAGCTTTCTGCAGCTCTACCCAAAAATGAGAGGAAAACCTTGAATCTCTATCTGATACAATAGATACCGATACTCCATGTCTACTTACAATTTCATTTACATATAGTTTTGCTAATCTATCCAAGGTAAATGAAATCTGGATAGGCAAAAAGTGAGCAGACTTAGTCAGCCTATCTACTATCACCCAAATAGAATCATTGCCTCTCCTTGTCTTTGGGAGACCTATAACAAAGTCCATAGTAATGTGCTCCCACTTCCATTCTGGCACAAATAATGGCTGCATTTTGCCAGCTGGGCTCTGATATTCTGCTTTAATTTGCTGGCACATCAAACATTTAGAAACAAACCCAGCTATCTCCTTTTTCATCCCATTCCACCAATAACTTTATTTAATAGTCCTATACATCTTAGTACTTCCTGGGTGCATTGCATAGGCTAAAATATGGGCTTTCTCCAAAATTTGCTCTCTTAGGGATTCTGCTGCTGGCGCACATATTCGGCCCTTAAATAATATCATACCAACATTCCTGATTGAAAATTCTGATTGGGATCCATTCTGTACTAGTTCCTTAGCTTTCTATAACTGTGGATCCTTCACCTGAGCCTCCCTTATTTCTTCAAGTATCCTTGGTCTAACTCTGAAATTTGCTAGTAAAGCCCCTGAACTATCTGTTGTCAGCTCTGCATCTAACTCTCTCAATTCTATCATCAGAGGTAGCTACACTGCTCTAATGGAAGCTAGAGTTGCTGTGGACTTCCTACTTAAAGCATCAGCCACTACATTGGCCTTCCCTGAGTGATACTCTATAGTACAGTCATAATCCTTTATCAATTCAATCCATCTCCTTTGCCTAAGATTCAGTTCTTTCTGGATTAGGATATACTTAAGGCTCTTGTGATCGGTAAATATCTGGCATCTCCTCCCATAAAGATAGTGTCTCCATACCTTTAAGGCAAACACTACTGCTGCTAATTCTAAATCATGAGTGGGATAATTCTCTTCATGAGATCTTAGCTGTCTAGAAATATAGGCAATCACCTTCCCATTCTGCATCAATACACATCCCAACCCTTTAAGAGATGCATCACTATATATCATATAGTCACTGCTACTATCTGGGAGTGTAGGTACTGGAGCTGATGTCAACTTCCCTTTCAATTCATTCATACTTTCCTAACACTCATTGGACCATTCAAATATGGTATTCTTTCTTAGCAGTTTAGTCATGGGTGAAGCTATGATAGAGAAATTTTCTATAAATCTTCTATAATATCCTGCTAAGCCCAAGAAACTCCTCACCTCTATCTGATTAGTAGGTGCTTTCCAATTCATTATGGTCTCTACTTTTTGGGGATCTACCATAATATCCTGAACTGAAATTATATGCCCAAAAAGTTTACTTTATCTAGCCAGAATTCACTCTTACTCAACTTAGCATACAATTGCTTCTTTCTTAAAATCTGTAACACTGTCCTCAGATGCTGCTCATGTTCTTCTTTATTTCTAGAATAAATTAGGATATCATCAATGAACACTATCACAAATTTATCTAGAAATTTCTGAAACACCTGATTTATCAAACCCATAAAAGCAGCTGGGGCATTAGTCAAACCAAAAGGCATCACTAAAAATTCATAATGACCATATCTGGTTCTAAAAGCAGTTTTTGGCACATCTTTCTTCTTTATTTTCAACTGATGATACCCAGATCTGAGGTCAATCTTTGAAAACACTACTGCCCCCTGAAGCTGATCAAATAGATCATCTATCCTTGGCAATGGATAATTATTTCTAATGGTTACCTTGTTAAGCTGTTTATAATCTATACACAATCTCAAGGTACCATCCTTCTTCTTTACAAACAACACTGGTGCACTCCAAGGAGAAACACTGGGTTTAATAAACCCTTTAGTAAGCAATTCCTGAAGCTGGACCTTTAATTCTTTTAACTCTGCTGGAGCCAATCTTTGAAAACACTGCTACCCCCTAAAGCTGATCAAATAGATCATCTATCCTTGGCAATGGATAATTATTTCTAATGGTTACCTTGTTAAGCTGTCTATAATCTATACACAATCTCAAGGTACCATCCTTCTTCTTTACAAACAATACTGGTGCATCTCAAGGAGAAACACTGGGTCTAATAAACCCTTTAGTAAGCAATTCCTGAAGCTGGACCTTTAATTCTTTTAACTCTACTGGAGCCAATCTATAAGGTGCCCTGGCTATAGGTCTGGCATCTGAGATTAAATCTATATTGAACTCCATCTCTCTATCTGGTGGTAACCCGGGTAATTCCTCAGAAAATACATCTGCGAATTCACATGCTACTGGGATATTCACCGACTCTGGGCCATTACCCTCTACATTCACCACACATGCTAGAAAGGCCTCATATCCCTTTCTTAGCATTCTACCAGCTGTCAAAGCTGAAATCATACATGAAGGTAACACTCTTCTCTCACCTATAAAATAGACATTCTTACCATTTAAGGCATGAAACACTACCTCCTTCTTTGAACATTCTACCTTGGCCCCATGCACGGATAGCCAATCCATCCCCAGAATAGCATCAAACTCTTTTAGCTCTAATGAGATTAAATCTGCTGCCAAGTCTTGACCCTCAACTGAAATAGCACAGTTTCTATACACTTGGTCTGCAACGAAGGGTTTCCCTACTGGCATAGATACTACTAGCTGACTATCCAACTTATTTACTTCTTTATCTAGATGCTTAGTGAAATCTATTGATATGAATGAGTGCGTGGATCCATAGTCAATTAAAACATAAGCATTATGATCACAGATGGATAGCATACCTGTCACCACATCTGGGATGACCTGAGCTTCTTGTCTGGTCATCACAAAGACTCTAACTTCAGCCCTTGGAGCACTAGGGATTGATCCCTGCCGACTGGCACTAGATCCCAACTGACTGGCTGGAGCTAGTACATTACTATCTCCTCTTCTGACCGACTGAGACTGCCCCCTAAGTGCAACTGATCCCTGAGGATAGTCACTGCTCTGTACTCTCCTAGGGCAATCTCTCTTCATGTGATCCATCTGGCCACAGATATAACATCCCCTGAGGCCCTTTCTACACTCCCCAGAATGCATCTTTCCACAGATACTACATTGAGGAACAGTTCTCCCGCTTCCAAAAGAGCGGCTCTGGTCCACTCTCTCCCCTGCTATTCTGCTACCCCCAGCCTGAGACACTCCTTTCTGAATTGGTTTCCTGCGGGACCGGGCTGGACACTCAACATAGATATGCGATCCCCTTCCAACTTCTACGGGGAGCTCTATAGTTGGAACTAAATTATCCTACCCTTTGGGGTTTCTTAAAGCTCGCCGAGTTCCTCCCCGCACTTGAAGGAAAATTGGGTGCACTCCTTTTTGACCTCTCTAGTCTTCTACTCGAGGAACTCTTTTCTCTATCTCTTTCCGCCTTAAGTGCCCCTTGTACCGGCTACGAATAATTACCATAACAATGCATACCGGTCTTAGCCTTTATCTCGAGATTCGACCCATCTTGAAATAATCTCGCTCTTTTCCCTTTCATCCACTACTAAGGGCTTCAGCAAAATGGGATAATTCAATAAAAGTAGCTTCATACTCAGCTACTGACATCTTCCCCTGGGTCAGGTTTAGGAATTCCCTCTTCTTCTGATCCCTATACACCTCTGAATAGTATTGCTGATAAAATTTCTTTTTTAAAGTCCTCCCAAGTTATTTCTACCCCTTGTAGCTGCCTATTGCTGATAGACTTCCACCAGTTCTGGGCCTTGCCTTCTAACAAAAAGGTTGCAATGCTTAACCTTTGCTCCTCAGAGCATTTCATCACCTCAAAGACCCTCTCTGTTTTCTGAAGCCATGCATCAGCCTGAATGGGGTCAGTGGTCCCCTGAAACTCTAGAGCCCCCAACTTCCTAGCTCTCTCTACATTTCTTTCTGCCTCAAGATTTTTAGACTGTAAACTGGAACTAGAGGCCACTGCTGCCATGACTGCCTGGGTAATCATCCCCACTAAGTTTGGCACACTATGCCCTGGGGTCTGTGCCGAAGATGGTCCCACTGGTACTGGAGTAGTAGACAATGAAGGAGACTCATGCAGATGCTCTAGAGGTATACCCACCCCTGCATCATCAGATGGTGGATCACTAGAAGATACTCTACGGGCTAGACTCCCCTACTCACCCATCTGGGTCTACCCCTACCTCTACCTCTCCTTGAGGACTGCTCTCCTTCTTTGCTTGTCCTTGTATTAACCATCCTACAAAACACAATTCATTTGATCAGATTCATCATTCAGACTACACTCAACTATGCTAGACTCATGCTTATGCCCTTAAGACCTAATGACTGCTCTGATACCAAAAACCTTTGTCGGGACCTCTCCCCGACATATGCCAACTTATAAAAATTTGGCTAGAGTTCTACTAGTCTTATGGTATGGAGCATAAGGCACAAGTGAACCCTATCAAATTCCCATAAGTTATATGCTTAACATATATAATCCTGTCAATAACATTTAATCTGCTCAGTTTAATCACATATGTCATCAAACGATAACAGCTAATTTATTTGATCCTGCTTAGTTTAAAAACATCTCGTACATACACATCACTATTCATCTCCAGGCTATGTCTGATATTTACATCATATAATTACAACTTCACAGATATAAATATACATACATCATCATCTTAATCACCACTCCTAACATACAAAAGTACCTTACAATCTCCTTTACATCCACTAACTCCTTCAAACAATAATAACACATACAAAAATTTCGGTACTGAAACTAAGATGCTAAGCCCACCTGCTTAGTCTTTGAATATTTTAAATTCAATTGCTAGCCCCGAAGAATTTCTAACACTGATCTGAAATAAAATGTAAACACAAGAGAGGTGAGACCTAAGTCCCAGTGACTAGATAACCATCTAACTATGAAAAGAAGTTGAGAACCACGTTATAAGCTCATAAGTATATCAACGCAACATATCGCAATCGATACATAAATTTTTATAAATGAGATAAGTTTACTCATAAGTTAGCTTATGTTTCCAATAATATAACTTAAATAAAGAAATACCACATTTACAAAATTTCATGATAATGGGCTGGGTGTGCTACCACTAAGGTACATTCCTACAGTCGCCCTCCTGCAGGTGTACTCTCAGTGGATGAGTGTACTGAGCGCCGAGGATCCCCGCACCATATGGCACCCCTCACATATGCGGTTCACTCTAGGTGTGAACTTGCCCCTTTTCTCTGAGCCTCCTGGTTGCCCCTCCCTTGGGCTAATATCTCTGAGCCACCTTGGCTTGTATAGTATCCTAGCTCTTTACTGAGCTGTGATTCTTTGCCCCACTGGGCTGCTTATAATCTGCCCCACTGGGCTGATCTAGCTTGTACTCCCCCCTGGCCTAGGGATCATAGTACGATCGAGTCGCAAGGAGGTGTCGGCTATAATAGTGTGTGAAATGCTCATGCTATGGTACAGTCTACAAGATGATCAGCCCCATAGATGGCCTAATGCTCTTTATGCTGTATGCAGTAAAAATACTCCAATATAAGTTTACATTTCAATCTACAATCAGTTATACTTTATTTGAAACATTGATTTTCATGCATGCCCATGCATCCCTTTGAAATAGAAATCTGAAAAGTAAATTCCATCTTTACTGAAACATATATTTTATTCAGGTAATACTTTTCATGAAACTTTATATTTTGCTCTGAAACATGCTATAGCCTATGTTTCCTTTTCTTTTCTAAAATTCATGCTTTGCTAAAACTCATACTTTTTTCTGAAACTCATGCTTTGGTTTAAAACATGCTGTAAATCCATACTTATTCTTTAGACTCATGCTTTGCTTTAAAACATGCTGTAAAAATATAATAACATTATAACTGGTTTCTCATTTCCCATATTTGATTTCTGAAGATACTATACTTAGTATAATACACTCATTTTGTAGCAAAATATCACTATACTATTATGAAACATTTCACAAGGTAGATGAGAAACCCACTCACCTACTATTTCTTCTTTTCCGTAGTTGCTACCCCTCTTGAAAAGGCTCCTTTACTTAATTTTCTTGACCCATATTACCACATATGAATTTATTTAGGCAACAGACACCTAGGTTTTTCATGAAACATGCATGCATGCCCCTTAAATGCATACCAAAATTCTCTACCTTTTCCTCTTATCATTCGGTTTCATAACTACATGGATTCATCACCCTTACATGGTATCATGCTATCTCTTAAGCTAGATATGAAAATGGTATAAGAAAAGGTTTCATTCTACACATCACATATTTCCCTCTATCAAACATAAATCCTCATCATTTTCATAATATGAAATCCTCTCTTATTTTTTTTCCTTTTCTCTCTAACACATGATTTAATCATTTATCTAAAACCTTAGAAGGTTTAGGGTTTACCTTAAGGATGACAAGAAGAGAAGACACAAAGCTTTCTCCCTTTCTCTTCCTCCTTTCTTCTTCTTCTTCTTCCTTTCTTTTTCCTTTTCTTCTTTCTTTCTTCTTCTTCACGGCTGAAATTTTCTCTCCTCTTCCACCGCCCTCTTCTCCCTCACTCTTGATTTTTCTTACTATGGATGAAGGAGAGGATTAAGGGGATTTTTAAATGCCTTGGCAAATCCTCAATTTGCCCTCAAATAAATCCTCAAAATGCCCTTTTAAAGTCCACATGGCATGCCTCTTCACCATGCATTTTTACCCTTCTCCACTCATGAAAAAGCCCTTAGCAAATTCCCTCTTTACCCTTGAAGAAATTTGCGAATGACGACGGAATCCTTTTTTTCTACTTTACCCTTAATCAAATTTTCAAAAAATAACTTTGGTATCATTTCCTTTTATACCCCTCACTAATTATTCAAATGACATTGATAAAATTTCAAAAGTGTCCCTTCATTTATGATAAATTTTATGCTTCAAGATTAGGATACTGCTTTGAGATTCGGGATGTTACATCTGCTCCCTCTCTTTCTCCTTCCTTTCTTCCCTCTTCCTCTCCCTCTCTCGTTTTCCTTGTCATCTAAGCACCAAGCAGCAGTCGACCTCGAGCCATCGGCATCCTCTCCCTTTTCCTCCTCTCTCTCTCTTTCCTCCCTTTTCCCTCCCTAATCTCATCGAGGGTTCATCGGTCGGATAGCAAGTGGGAGCCTCAAGGGGCAGATGTCTGGCATTTCATTCTAATGAAGCGCACCTCTATCTATATAAGCCATATAGATTGCTAACTCAGCAAATTTCTTACGATAGATTACTAACTTATTAAATTTCTCATGGCGTTTTTTCTGTTTTAATGGTAAGAATTAAATAAAAATAAAAAATAAAGTTTAAGGTTAATTTCATAACTTTTTTTTTCTTGAGTTTAAGAATTAAAAGTATAGTTTGTTTTTAAAAAAAACATAAACTAAAATTTGGCCTTAGATGGTCACAAGAGACTCATAATTTTGGACTAATCCAAAATAGTTGTCGAAACCCAATTTTTCCGACATTGTCAGGAATTCGGTCCAGGCTCAAAAGCTGACGTTTAGGCTTCATTCCTTCTGATGACTACTGGGGTCCAAGTGGGCTGATCCGACTTTCTCACAAAACACGCGTAGGTTTTCTATTCGGTGGAAAGGGCTGTACCCTGTTGTAAAACGAACAGCTAACACAACCGGACTTCTTGGAGCAGCGCCGGCCGGCACCCAAAAAATATATATATTTATGACACGTGTAAGACGTCAATTGGCTGGATCATTATAGTGGAGCAGAGAAAGAAAGTCATGACGTGGCAGACATCGGCTGGATCATGGAAAATCCAACACAAATCGCATAAAATAATTGCTCCAGTTCCATGAACAACAAGTCGTAATAAACAAGACGGCCCCTTTCAAGAAAGAAGGAAGGAGAAAAATAGGAGGGAGAGAGAGAGAGAGAGAGAGAGAGAAGATGGAGGTGGGATTCTTGGGGCTGGGCATCATGGGGAAGGCAATGGCCGTCAACCTCCTTCGAAACGGATTCCGTGTCACCGTCTGGAACCGGACTCTCTCCAAGGTCTCTCGCCACTAATTTCCCCTTTCTTTCTGGCATCTGATTTCGTATATAGAATGTTTTTTGGATCCTATTGCTGTTGTATTCAAACAAGATCATGGATTGGTGGTTTTATGTGAACTCATGGGATGAATTTTAAGTGTTTTTATGGGTAATTTGATCTGATGTTTGCTCGATTGCTTATACTTAATTTTAGCTGTGTCTATTGGTTTTTCAATGAGGATATGTGGACATTTAGATGTGGTCGGAGTCTTAGATTTTAAGTTTTCAGAAGAATCCATATGGAATGTCTTGATAAATCCCTTCAGGCACTCAGTGCCTAGTGTCCTCTTAAAAAGAAAACGTATATGGAATGGAACATGCATTAAATGGAAATGACATAGGGAGCTTGAGGTAGCTGCCTACGGTTGTGGATTTTCCTCATTTTGTTGCCATAAAGAGGCGTAGATATTGGCAGAGTTTGATTCTTTTGCTTGATGATTCTAACCAATCAGCATGCACTACTGGGTTAAAAAATGACTTCATGGTAGTGTTACTCTTTGTGACACTTGATGGCATTCCAGATCATCAAATTATGAGGTCATGGCTGTTACATGTCTAGTTTTAACACTTCTAAATAAAGGTTCACTGATGTAATTTTTCATAAGATTTTTGTCATAAAGAAAAACGTTTACAGAAAGCACCTGTAAAGTACGTGATCCCATGTCAAATTTTTGACAGGTTCTCAGGTTGAACTCTTCTTGTGGAGCTATATATATATATATATATATATATATTCCAAGCGGTTACTTGACAGTACTAGACAATGGATAATTGATGCACGTCATGTGTTCTAGCAACACCACTTCATTGTGATATTCTTCTTGTGGAGCCATATGTGTGTGTGTGGGTGTGTGTGTTGTGTTCATGCATGCGTGCTTGCTTGATGATTCATAATAGCTTAACCTTTTGGGTTCAAGCGGTTGCTCGACACTACTAAACAATGAAGGATTGATGCATGCCGCATGTTCTAGTAACACCGCTTCATTAAGATATTTTCCAAGGGCAGACATGCCTGGAGCGTCTGACTTGTTTTACACCCGTGTCTTGTTGGTGCTAGTTGTCTCTTGTTTTCTTTTAGATTTATTGTAGCTGTCATAGCTGTTTATAGAAGACAATATGCTAGTGTAGCATGGACTATTGGACATGCACATAAGAATTGTATTACTTGAAAAGATAGAAAAAAGAGAGATATGAGGATATGTAGGATAAGATATAATTTTAACTTAATTACATATCTTATTCTTTAAAATATTTTTAGTATTAAAATGAAATATTAAAAGTTATCATTTATTAAGGTTTTACAATGCTTATGTTTCTCATCCAAGCTTCCTAGCTAACTTAAAAATTTATAAGACATTGCATTTTGCAAAGTTATTTCTACAGCTGTATTCTTGACAGACTATTAAAAAGAACAAATGCTCACTTCTAATTCCTTTTTTTGTGTGTGTGTGTGGGGGGGGGGGGGTGTGGGGGGGCTCTAACACTTATCTAATTAAATATAGATTTTTGGAGCTAGACATGAGTGTCTAGGTAATACATGAAAATGCACATCCTTTGTCTACGTTAGGTGGTCTGGAATTCTTTCAAATATGATATTAGTTCAATATTGGGTCTTTCATATGTATCAACAGCTCAGAAAACTGGGTTGCACTGTTATAATTCTGCTACCATGACGCAATTTTGGTTAGGGACATCATCATGCTTTTTGAATTAGTATGATAGACAGAGTTTCTATAAAATGGCTTACCTCTAATTTACCTGTAATCATCTCTATAAATTGTTTTTCTTAATATTCATTGCTGATGAATTCTCATGTGATGCTAGTGTGTTTAAGTCCTCTCTTAACTTATTCAGGCAAGTTTCCTACAAATCCTCCTCTTCCAAACCTTGTGATAATATTTGATCATTGGATTACAGCTTGCAAGTTAAAAGTGAATTCATTCCTATCTTCTTGTTCCTTCTTTTTCTGGACATTTTCCATGCTTTGAGGAATCTTGTATTGTTGCTCATTTTTGCGTACGTAAGTTTCCGAGAAGCTAGGTATCTTTGCCTTCTTCATTTAAAATAATATTTGAGATTTGCATAAAAAATGGACAGATCTTTAGGAATGGATTTTTCCTTCTTTTGGTTAGTTGATGTGGTCATGCTGAAAGACAATTATTCATTGAGATGGCCATGATTTTTGATTCTGAAGAGAGTCGAACTAGGCCTTTGGTTGACAGATTTCATTAAATCTCTCTCATAGAGAAAGTTAAAGGACATTTTCAACCAATGCTACATAGACACTAATTTTTTTCTGAAGAGAAAGACCTTCATCATGGGTGAAACATGCCCTGTACTAATAAAATAACTGGGAAATAAAAATCTTTCACTATGAGAGAAATGGATATGTAGAATTTTGAAGACAAGTAAGTTCTTTTCTGTTTTCTCATGTGATGTTGTCTTGGAATCGCTCTTTAATTCAGGGGCCACTTTCACCCTTGAATGGTGGATGAGGGTGCATGCAGACTTATTTTTTCCAGATGACATGTTGACACAGATTTGAAATTTGTAATTATGGGTGACTATACAAGAAACATCATGGGTTTGGTCTCCATCACATCACAATATCTGTTAATGTTTGTTATTCATTATATCAACGAATTCTCATGCATTCTATTTTACTATTTTGTAATTATATCTGCGATGACTTTAGCATGCATGAACCTGAACGCCAAGCATTAAGGTTTTACACATTTTGAACATGGATGCCTTGGGGATATTTACTTTGTGCCTAAGGATTTATTGTAATATGGGGGAATTAAGGCATAGTCTTATGATAAACATCTGTGAAGTGAGGTGGAGCATTTGGATATCGCTTATTAGACCGAACATACAAGATCTGGAAGTGATCCGAGTTATTGTGATTTTACTTAGTTAAAAAATCAAGATAGTGGCCTTAATTATGGTTCTTGGCATCATAATCACTAAAAGCAGACAATGTGGCCCTTAATAGTTGGATTTTTTATCGAGATGCTGCACCTGATTTGGACATATATGGTGATATATGAATGAAATAACATTAAATTGGAAAATAAATATAAAAAACATAATATTTTTAGTCCCTGTTTACCCTATAAAAGGAGATGAGGTCCTTACTTGAACTTAATCATAAATCTTGAAATTAATAGATAAAGAGAAGTCAACTGAAGCTGTGTTTAGATATTGGTGCACCAATTATACGGCGGCATATGCTGATACTAAGCCAAGGATGGACATGGTTTAAGAGGAGGAAAGATGACCTGTGCTCTTGGTGCTCAATATTTCATAGATGTGATTCTTATATGAAGCATGAGCTCATAGGAATTTACTGTTAACTTTTTACTACCATAATGTACTGGAGCATCTTATCTAGGACTTACAATAGACTGCCTTTGGACATTGTATTTCTTTATTTTTACTTCATTAAATTGGTTCAGTTGGCTATACTATTTTGTTGTTGAGAATTATTTTGATAAAAATTCATCTTCAACTAATCATCGTTTGATCATCCAAATTTATGGCAGTGCAAAGAGCTAGTGGAACAAGGTGCTTCTGTTGGAGAAACTCCAGCTTCTGTGATCAATAAGTGCAAGTATACAATAGCTATGCTGTCTGATCCCAGTGCTGCTCTCTCGGTTAGCAAATTTCTCACGATCAATCAAATTTAGCTTTTTAGATCTTTTCCTCTAATAATCTTTTCTCAATTTATTCAGGTAGTTTTTGACAAAGATGGTGTGCTTGAGCAAATTTGCAGTGGAAAAGGCTACATTGACATGTCCACGGTTGATGCTGATACTTCATCCAAGATAAGTGAGGTATGAGATGATTGCCATGCTGGTTAAATAGCTATGTCATGATTTTAGTTATTTTACCAAATGGCAGACCCTTTGTGTTTCACTTTGGTAGGTAGCTTGATGTATTTCAGGATGCAAGCTGACACTTCCATATCCAGAGATTGATAGAGCAAAAGATAATTGATGCTTATGCAGGTTGTGATGGGCTAAGAATGATCAAGTTACTCAATTACTACTTGTAATTGACCAGATGACTATAGATTTTTCATGCGACCTTGTCTTGTCAGATACTAAAGAATATGGATCTATTTTTGTATATCTTTTGCTAATGCACCTGAAAGAGACTTAATTACATGCACATATTAGACTTTGTACAAGAAGTTTGTTGGTAGACTAATACAAGCTGTGGCGAGGTATGGAAAGAATGAACTTCAAGGCTAAAATTAGAAGGTCATGTGGTTTTTGCAGTGTACTATATTCACCAACAGACATGGCTATGCGTTAAAAAGACAGAGAAGATGAAAACACTCTGTTGAAGCTTCAAAGAATGATCAATGATTGAAAAAGGGAAAAGAAATCTTAAAGAATAAAACTATCACAATGGAACATTACCAGGTGACTTATATGGAGTTTACACATACTAAGATATTGAGGAAGCCCACTCTGAATACCAAATGGGTGAAGGCTGGCTGAAGTTCTAGCAGAAGGCCATGCTTCTATATATAGATTACAAGAACTCCTATGACCGTAATTCTATTGAATAGCCTCATATTAGCAACTTTTCTCATTGATTTCAACATGATAAAATATTGTGGGTGTTAGACAAACTTAGTTACTTTTAAATAACCTCAGATCAGCATTTTAATCTTTCATTCTGCAGAATGCATACAGCTTCCGCTTTGTGAAATGTTGATTAAGATGTTATCAAATGTTATTATCCACATCATTAAATACCATATCAGATATTTCATATATCTTCCAATAAACTTAATCTTTATAAAGTTGCTAATATATTTAAAGTTGCTAATATATTATGATCAGTGCATATGTTTAAAAAAGTTATAAATTTAATTTTGACAGGCAATTACAGCGAAAGATGGATATTTTCTTGAAGCTCCAGTCTCAGGTAGCAAAAAGCCTGCTGAAGATGGTCAGTTGGTTATACTTGCTGCTGGTGAGAAGGTAATGTAGCGAGTTCACCACCTCCTCTTCTAGTTTCTTTTAGAGAAATATGGTGGGAGTGCCACCTCCAAAATTCAAACACAAAATATCGCCCCAGCCCTTGTGCTGAGGAGAGGGATGCGAACTTGTGGACCCAAGTCCCATTGGCATGGTGAGTGTTTTTATTTGTGGTTTTCTTCATGGTGGCTTATCAAACCACCATGATGGCAGCTTTTTGCATTTTATGTGGTGGGACAGATTTAGAACTTGTAAAGCCTTTTGCAACATGAATTCGCCAATCAGCTAACCATCCTTATTTTATTCTTCAACAGAAGTTAGGATATTTTGTGAAACTCCTGAGTGAAAAACTGCTGATTATAGAGAATCAGAATTTATTAGTGTTCTGGAAGCCTGAAAATATTTTATCAGTAAAGTTATTTTTTGATAGAGGGAGTTCATAGGCAATTGCCTCTTTTTGACTAGTACAACCACCAAGAGGCTTTAACAGCTTGGTAAGCTGGCAATGTGGTCTTCTATTTATGTCTTTATATTAAATATGACTATTCCAACAAATGGAAGTCCTCAATAATGCAACTTAATACTGAAGGTGTAAATAGGAACAGGAATTTCTTTAAAAATTTTCAACCAGTGAGCTTTTTTTTTAATGATATATCACCATGAGCTCAGTTTTTCTGTTGGGTAGCCATTACTGCTCCAGCATCTACAGACCCTGTTTCCAGTCATTGTTAAATTGGATGATAAGAGAAGTTGATCATTTGCTTTTTTGTGGTAAGCATATCAGTCATTATGATGCAAAACCTAAAGCAGGTTGGTTCTTTTAAGAGTTGTGAGGTGGAAGTTCCTTCAGCTTCCATAGAATAGTAGAAGGTACTTCATCTCAAATTTTGAACTTTTTTCTTTATCAAAATCTTTTTATAGGTATTTCACAAGATGGTTTTGAAAATAAAGCAAAATTGTGTCTAGTCACCAATAGAAGACGAAATAAATAAGAAATCAAAAGAATGAAAGAAAGGTTGGTAATGAACAAGGTGATGCTCCTTAAACCTTCCTAAAAATGTTCCATGTTTTGATGCTAGATATAATCTTTTTCCTTCCTTACATTGAGAGACATAGAGACCATGCTACATCCAAATGAAACAACACAATATCCTTCTATCCTACTCGACTCAATTCTCTAATGACCTAGGTTTTGGTAGTCTACAAGCGTACTAATACAAGATCTTATAAAAAAAAGGTTTTAAATCCCTTGGAGCAGGGATGTCTTGATTTTCTTATAGAACGGGATATCCTGCTATCCTATCTAGTGCCAATTACCGTTTTGATCATGCGTCTTGGTAGCTACCCTCATCTCTCCCTCTCTCTCCCCCTCTTTCCTTCTCCGTCCCTTTCTTGTTTCCTTTATTTCTTTCTTCATTTTCTTTTTTCCTTCTTTTTCTTCTTTCTTCTTTCCTTCTTTCTTTTTCTACTTCCTTTCTTCTTCTTTTTTTTGTCTTTATTCTTTCTTTCCCTTTTTACTTCCTCCTTTCTTTCCCCTTTTCCTTCCTTTCTTTCTTCGCCTTTCTTTTCCTTCTTCCTTCTATTCTTCCTTTGTTTGTCTTCTTCTTTCTCTCTTTCATTTTTCGTATTCTTTCTTTCATTTCTTTTTTCCTTCCTTTTTCTTCTCCCTTCCTTTTTTGTTTCTTTCCTTTTCTTCTTATTTCCTTCTTTTCTTTTTCTTTTCCTTTTTCTTTCCATCATTTTTTTCTTTCTTCTTTCTTCTTTTCCTACAAGGATAGGTTTTGGAGTCCTGCTCCCATTCTGATCCTATTTTTATCACAGGAACAAGATGGAACAGCTAGGACACCTCTCTTCCTGTTAGGCCTTAAAAATCTTATATAAGAGTAGCTCAATCTAACTAAATTTATGCAATCATCTTCTCTTAAAAAGAAGGGAAAAAGTACAAAATAAAAAGGCAAAAGCAATAGCCATTACTAAAAGTGAATGTTTCCTTTTCACTTAAAAAAAAGAGCTTCAATTGCCTGAAATTAGGAATGTATTTCTGTGGAATAGCTTTTAGGCTTGAGCCATGTGGTTACGATGGACATCGAGGATCTTCTCCTTATTAAACCCTGTTACTTGTCATATTAACTTATATTTGGACATCCCAGTTCAAGGACTGCAAGAGCCATGTCAAATTCCTTATAAAAGTGTTGTCTTCAATCTCATAGCTGATCATAGACTAGGAATTTTTTATAGTGAACATTGAAAGTTCATGTGGTTTGAGTCATTGTTAAAATGTTTAGGAGTTACTAGCTTACCAAACATCAGACATCAAATGAATTGAAAGAATTGGTTGAAAAATTGGTTAGCTATGCCGATATGTGTCGTCTACTTGTTAAAGATTTGGCTGTGTTACATGAACAACACTTCCTTTTATTCTTGCTTTCCCTTGTGAGAGAAGGGTTGGAAGTCCCTTTTTTTTGATGAGGACGGGAATTCAACTTAGGTCCCTTTATTAACACAAGAGACTTTATCAACTCAACCAGTTAGCAACCTAGAACAAGACCTCATCATTAGTGAATGTGCTCAAGCTGGAGATAAGGTGATGAAGTTATGCAATCTTCATAGTGGTTTGAACTGTCGCATGATATTCAACTTCTTTGTTTGTGCTTTGGGAGTGGTAGACGATATTTCACTCTATACTTTCACCTAAAGATAATAGTTTCTCTAGGAAGACGCGAAAGCTAGTAATGGATCCCTAAAAGTAATTATAATATTGACCTAGCTTGTATCAAAGTGTCCATGAAGCCTTCAGGATAATCTCACATTTTTGACTTACCAACTGTCTTTTTCTGTATCTCGAGGAGCAAGTATATTTGAAGTTATGAAATGTTGCAGTAGATTCACTTTTGGGATGGAAGTTTTTTTGTGTGGATTGTAAGATTTTAAACTTAATGTGGGCTACCATTGATTGCATTGTTTTATGTTTAGAAAAAATGGGTTAAATGTGATTCAAATTAAATGATTGATATAAGCCCAAATAAAGTGCAAGATCCATAAAGTATTGGGTTAGATTCATCTCAGTGATTGGTATACATGGTTATATGGTATGGAGGTATGAGGCTTGGCTATTTGGGCTCCTTAATGGGAGGGCCCAATAGCTATTTTATTTAATGGCTCGGTCCCCACTCTCATTCTAATCCAACTTTAACTTTGATTAATCCCATATATAAAGAGTTAGAGGGTTGCCAGTCCCATTGAAAGATAATGTAAAGTAGGATAAGGGAGAGAAAGAACTGATGCTACGCATAAGGAGATGGTTACACTCTTGAGGTTATGATTGTTACACACTTTTTACATATATATGTATGTGATTTAATATGAAATTGGGAGATTTAGTCTTTAGTATACAATTATTAAATCGAACATGTGGACAGAATAGTTGAGCAAAATGAGCTGATCGCTTGATATAAATTTGGATTATGCTATATCCACTCAGGCATAGCTGCTCACTTTTTCACATCTTCATTCCAAATTTCATCCTTCTGCCTCTCTAGACTAATGTTTCTGAGAATCTAACAGCATACGTGCACAACAAATGAGAGAGATATATAAGAATTGTATGCACTTATTTTTGCATGCAATGATGTTTTACAATCACATCAGTGGTGGGGTGGTTTAGCAATATGGATTGATAGCTGTATATAACCTTGAATATGACATGCCCTCTCGAATGTAGCACTTCATATTGATATAGTTATACATGTATGGATTTTCATTTACAAGACAAGTACATATAGTTCATACTTAAGACAACAATGTACAATTCATGGTCACTTTGTTGGAAAGGCTATGTGCTTAAATTTTTGAAGTCAAAGGAACATGATTTGGAATGGAAGGTTGGAGCAAGAGGCAGTTTCAGCTTAAGGATATGTGCTTAGACTCTTGAAGTAAAAAGAAAAAGGCTTTCTCTTCAGAGATAATCACGAGTTTGGAAGGGTGTGGGGAAAGTTGGAGAGCTTAATCAAGGGTTGTGGTGTTGGGTGTCTTCATCTGTTGGATTCCATTTTTTAACCTCTTTGTAACTTCTTTAGTTCTTTTATTTTTCTTAATAATAGCTAGGGTGGGCAATCTGTCCCTTCCATTTCTTCTGTGTATGTGTGTGTGTGTGGGCGCATGCCTGCATGCGCATATCTCTGTGTGTGTGTGAGAGAGAGAGAGAGAGAGAGGGATTTGAGTGGTCAGGACTGTATTTGGAGATGGAGAGTGAGGTGCATTTTCAGTGTTTGTTTTTCGTTGGATGATGATGATGATGTCAAGAGGTGTTGTTTCATCTTAAGTGCATGAAGTTAAAGAGTAAAAGATCAGTGAGGATTAGTGAAGCAGGTGAAGTATAGGTGGAAGAAAGATGAGGCCACATGTGCTGAATTGAGGGCTGAAATTATTGGGTAGAATGAGGAAGATGGTTAAGTGAGAACAAATAGATAAACTAACGGTTGTGATAAGAGGACAGAAGATGTAATCATATTAGAAATTATATGGAGATGGGAGAACAAATCAGAAGGTTTTGGATCTTGTGGAAAGGGAAGAGTTTGTCATTACAATTAATCTTAAATTTAAGTGTCATAACATAGAATTTTCAACTAAAGTTTCTCATATATTTGGTTGTTTGGAATATGAGACATTTATGCTGAGTAGCTATTTTGTGATCTGGTTGTGCTCTTGGCTCAGGTTAGAATTTTGTTTAAAGACTTTGTGGTCTGGGAAAATATGTACTAGTGTCTTAGAATTGTTGTTTGATCATATGGTGTGGTCAAATTAATTGCTTATTTGACCACCTATGGAATTTATAGTCTAATCAATGCACTACATTTTGGATGGGCATAACCCAATTTTGTAAATCATATGAAATCGCATTTGTTATTGTGTTCTTTTGTGGATCGCTTGAAATTTACTAGTATGAGAAAAGGGTAATTCATGAGAAAATGAAACCACTCATTTATTTGTGCCTATCCTGCATCCTAGAAGCTGGTTATCTATCTAGTGATAAAAAGATCAATAAGCCTCATGTGCGAATTGTCAAAATAGTTACTTTGCTGGCATAGATGAATCCTGCCCTCCCAGCGCTGGTCCAACCCCATCTTTTCTTTCCTTCCCTATGCTGCATTCATTGGTTTACACTCTCTTTCATTTGAGTGGCTTCAAGTTTTTATATATTGTTTATTATTCAAACTGTGCCTCCTAAAACACATATTATACCATATTGTCATTACATGTAGGGCAGTTCCTGATCATTCAGAAGAAGTCAAAACTCTTCATCTCCCTCTTCATTTGTTTCTGGTCTTCATGATTAATTTTCAGGCATCCTGAAACACAATCAAAACCTAAGAACTGCATTTCTTACTCCATGAATTTTATTCCAATGCACTAACTTGCTCATTATATCTTTCTTCTTTGTTGTTAATGCAGGCATTGTATGAAGAAGTAATTCCTGCCTTTAATGTATTAGGGAAAAAGTCATTCTTTTTGGGACCAGTTGGAAATGGAGCAAAAATGAAGCTTGTTGTCAATATGGTCATGGGCAGGTAATAATATTTTTCTTATTATATAAATATGTATTCTGTTTGGTATGGTACAACACATAGGCATTGGCACATCTCATATCAGTGACACTTAATTCCTTGGTGCCAACTTTTGCTCTGCACTTAGATTTGTGGCCATCTATCTATGTTTTTATTACTATACATTGGCCTTTAGCTGTAACTTTGGTCTCCTAGCTGTGCTCAGTTCATGATATCTGAATTTAATGCCATTTTTATCCTCTCCAGTATTATCTAAATTGTGCCTCAATATCAAATGAGCACCTAGCACTCTGTTTCTAGTGTTCAGCTGGCCAACCCTTTACCTTCCCCAAATATTAATCTTTGAATCTCTCCATGTTTCTTTCTTTCTGCAGTATGATGAATGCATTATCTGAGGGACTCTGTTTGGCTGATAGAAGTGGTCTGAACCAGCAGAAACTTTTAGATGTGTTGGTATATGATTCAAAACGATACATTTGGAAGGCTCGACCTTTTCTCTTTTGCAGGAATTATGGTTCTTATTTTGTGTTGCTCTCTGGCAGGAACTGGGTGCAATAGCCAATCCTATGTTCAAGCTGAAAGGGCCTGCAATGGTCCAGAGTAGTTATCCCCCTGCATTTCCTCTTAAGCATCAGCAGAAGGATATGAGGTTGGCTCTTGCTCTTGGGGATGAAAACGCTGTCTCAATGCCAGTTGCTGCAGCAGCAAATGAGGTGATGCTCTCTCTCTCTCTCTCTCACACACACACACACACACACGCGTGCATGTGCATGCACACGCACCAACTGTCATATATAACACCTTTATTTTGATCTGCAGGCATTTAAGAAGGCCAGAAGCATGGGACTGGGGGATCTTGATTTTTCAGCTGTCTATGAGGTAGTGAAGACTGCAAAAGGTTCTGGTGAGGCATGAGAACTCCTGTTTGGATATGAGAACCACAGAACTGAAAATATTTGTTGCTACTATTTCCACAAATCGCAACTAGTATTCTCTTTGGGTTGATGAAGTCTATCATGTTGTGAGTACTATATCTGAAAGGTTTATTCATGCTTGGACTCTTGTTGAAATATGGTGATCATTCTATAGGAAAATTGACATGAGTCTTCGATCAGATGCATCAGTTTCAGATAAAGGAGGGATGTTCTGCTCTGTTTGGAAGTACTGAGTAAAGTGCATTTTGTAATTTGAGCTAACTGCTATTTAAGGAGTGGACAGGGTTCTCCCTGTTGCAAACTGGCATGGCCCACTACAGAGGCCCATTGGCCGAGGCTTTGGTGAAATTTCAAGCTCAGGCTTGGCTTGGTCCTTGGGCTTAGAGGGCCACTGTAGTTTTTTTTTTTTAATAATTTATGATATCTAAAGTAGTTAGATAATATATACCATTTATGCTGTAGTTTCTTGATTGTTTTGCATTTCATTGCACACATCTACTTCGGTTTTTCAGATTACATGAATTTTAATTTTTTTTTATTGTTTTTCTGTCATATCTTGATATATGGGGATTAAAACTGAAGAAATGGTTGTACAAAAGGGATAGCAATTAGCAAAAATGTCCTTTAAAATAAACTAGGATCCCTGAACTCAGATTGTTTGTGAATTGGGAATGGGCTAGTAGGGCCTCTGGTTGGATGGTGGGGCTGTGCCTCGGCCTAGTTATTGTAAATATCTAGGCCAGCTGTGGCCCAGCTCAAGCCTGACCACATTTGCACCTCTACTACTATCATTCTCCATCAAGAAATTTCAAGGGGTCAAATAGTTTGACCTAAATAGTATAGTAAGGGGACATTATGTGAAATAATTTTTAACATATCAAGCCTAACTCACCTTATGGATGATCAGATGTGCTAGCATTATATTGTATTGTGACATCAACCTTGATTCCTATGTTAGAATTTTATGAGGAAATGAATACGAAATTAATTTAAATATTTAATCAATATGAATTTGGATGGTTGGAGTTGCATGTGATCTCATATTAGATAAATGCCTGTTTATCAATTGTTTATTGGTTGTCTTAAAACTGCTGATGATTAATTATGCAGGAGCATCTGATCAAAGTTTTCAGAATTTTATTAGATATTTATGGAGGAAAGAATAGAGCATACATAATATTTAACCCCCAAAAGGCTAACCCTACTACTGTAAAGGATTATTGACTAACCTGTTAGGTCATGCGGCATGTACTAAAGTCATTGGAGAAATTATTTCCTGACCTCATTGCTAAGACTTATTGTCCATTCATTTCTAGGAGGTTGATCCAAGATCATATCCATCAACTCTCATTTCTAATTTTCACCTCATGGTCATGAATTTGGACATAAAACAAGGCATATTATGGTAGTGTAAGATGGACGACTACCTTATCCAGATACTGCAACTGAGCAATTTGATCAAGGGATGCATGTTCTTTTCCCCTATATTTTAGTTATGGATCCCCCTGTTCCTTTCTGCTTATCAGAATATCATGCAGGGAAGTACTCAATTCCATCTACTACATCTATTTGTTCAACTCTCAATCACTTTTTCATTTTTCTCCTTTCAGTGATATTTTCCAGTCACTGTTCTGAATGATTTTTTTCTGAGGAGGGCAATAAATGATCTTTGGATCACATATTCTTGCTCTTTTTTTTTTTTTTGGCTTATGATGATGATGTTAACTGCCCTTCTCCCAATTCAGTTTCAACCCCACTTATAGTATCTTAATTTCTAGCTGGCTAAATCCCAGAGCCAGCTGAAAGAGCAACTCCTTTTCTATGGCTGATGGTATCTAAAATTTGATTTCTAAGTCTTTATTTATATTTGGATTTTTTTTTTTTTTGGTGAGAATTCACCACTGTCCAATTAAAAAAATGATGTAAGAAATACAGAAGCCGAACACTTCAGGGAATACCTGTTGAGAATTGAAGCCGGAACTCCAAAATGGAGGAGTGCAACTTTTAAGCTAGAACCAATGGACCTCTTCTTCTAAAAGAAAAAATGGCTGGGCCACAGCCAATTTGATTATATTCAGGGTATTTTTAGGGTGTATTTTGTAGGGGGAGGGTTCCTCGAAGTAGTTAAACTGTTGCTTTTTATCCAAAAGAGGAGTTTAAAAATGTATGTTTTCAGAAAGGTGAACATTTTTTCTACAACTATGGAGTTTAGGTCAATTAGGAGCCTTCTGTCAGTCTAAATAAGTTGAAAAGTAATACATTAAGTAGGAAAACTGAGCCCTTCTAACCTCAAGAAAAATGGATTTTGGCATAAAAAATATGATTTAGCTAGATTGAAGAATCTAAAGGGTTTATGAATTATTTTGAATGAGGTAGTTTCTCTGTGGTAGATTCCACACAAATTTCCTCTACTGTTGACTTTGCACAAGGTATTACATGCAACACTGCTCAATGTTTTGTCAGTTGGCAAGTTGGTCCTTAATTCTTATCAGGACAATGATGCAAACCCAATCCCATCTTTCATTGCTGCTTGGTCTCCCTTGTTCTAGTACTGGATAAGGGAATAGCCTTTGTAGGATTTTTCTATGGTCTGAGAATTGTAGGAAGAGAACTAAGAATCCTCATAGTGTTGATATTTAGGCTGTCTATTCTAATCAGACTGCTATAATGATTTAAAACTTCCTTTAGATTCATACAGAATGATGACTTTAGCACAAAACAAGTTCCTTAGACATGCCCTCAAATTCTTAAGTCACATCATGAAAGCTAAAAATGAGTGATAAAATGAACATTTAGTTCCTATTATCAGATTACAGAAATCCAGAATTCTTAATTTCTCTTGATCATGGTGGGTCTGAAGTGGGGTAAAGAACATAAGTTCTTCGAGAAATCTATTACACTTTAGAACTCTGTCCCATAACTGCTTGCCTCTCTCCCCTTAGGTGTCCCACATGAATTTGCCCTTTTTGTGAGGGCCATAGGTATGGAAGTCTCTCACTTCAATTTAATGCTTTGGAGGGCAGATAACTATTGTGCCCTTAACAACATTTTTGGTAAAGGATTACACCTGTATTGATTTTTGAAGTTCTGAAAAATCAAATGGAGTTTCTTAGCTTGTGAAAAATTCTGGTTGACAGCTTGATGTGGCTTCAATGCCTTCTTGAGCTCGAGTCATGACTCCTGGAGGCTTCATTCTGACACTTCCATATAGGGGCTATGAATTACTGTTTCCATCCAAAACAGGAAAAAAAATGTGTCATTGAAATTTGAATCTCATAATTTCTTAAGGGTGGCAGTGTCTAGGATATTTTGTCACAATTACTTAAACAAAGAGATGATCATTCCAAGTTCTAAAATCACCTGATCACATGAAAAAATGCCTGTTAAATGTTAGAGACAGTGCAGGATTTTATTATAAAACAAAATCTTATTCTTTTCGTCCAAATATATTATATGAAAACAGGGAAGATTGCGATAGGCAACAAACTGGATCATTAGAGTTTTGTGATGTCTGGCTTTTTTTTATGCTGGAAATGGAGGCAAACAAGCATGATTTCATGTCAGATATTATTTTCTTATGTATCTTATCGACTAATGATATCAAAAATTTGGGTGGCCATTTTGTTGTCCTCTCCACCTCATTAAAAAAAGATCAATGATATCAGAACTAATATAACACTTCTTAGTTTAATCAATATAAGGGAGGGGGACCATGTGCTTTGGCCTTGCAAACAAGAGTGGACAAAATCAGCACTGATGTACTAGTGATGTGCTATACCTAGTTTAGAAGAAAGGGAACCCCCCAACACATTGACTTGTACTGGTAAACGGTATGAAACAATGTGATGCAGAGATTTTCACAATCAACAGAATTGTTTATGAACAAAAATGACAAACGGAAATTTGAAGAATTTTTTTTTAAAAAAAAAATTCTTAGAAGGTAAACAAGGAGAACTTCCGTTGAGTCTTTCCTTTTTTTATCTATTTAACTCTTATGGATGATTACAATTTTAACCCTTTTCAGCTTTATCCTTCTAGAATCCAAATTGCTATCCGAAATTTTTGGTCTTCATTTCACATCAGATGAGATCCTCTCATTTTTCAACATTTATTAACTGTTAATTTCAACTCGTGTTTGCGTCCGATATACTTCATTAAGATTATTTATCTTTACTCTATTTCATGTTTTTGGAGAAAGGACTTTTTCTACTTGGATTTTCATATATCTCAGCACTCCTCTCACATGTATGGACTTTGATTGGCAAATAAACTAATTGATTCATTATAATGATCTTTACTCATTGCTATTTTGTTGTATGGAGTTATTTATTGAGACAACAAAATTCTTTTCAGAGGGAAAAAAATCATGAAAGCCACCATCTTATTTATTGTTATTTTTCTACAACGGAGTTATTTATCGAGCTGACGTCAAATGAGCTGAAAATAAAAATCCCCACATTCCCTTGTAAATTTGATGCTGATGATTCTAGTGGCCCCACATAATATTCTGTTCAGAGGATAAAATTGAAATACTCCTAGTGCATAAGACTATGGTATTGTTATCTAATTTCGATCGAAGAAAAATGTTCTTCCATCTCATTTCTAAACTAGTAGTTTATGAATAAACTTTCAGATGCCCTGACAATTTACATAATTTGTTGTTAATTTTCATAGTTGACTTCTAGGAGACACCGTAAACAATAAACCATCTCAAATAACTGAGCCCTTTGTCTATAGGCTTGAATAGATCCACGCATCAAAAGTGTGGGTCTTGCGCACTGAGTATGACATATGAAGTATAGATAAATAAATAAAACGCATCTAATAATCAATTGGTAAATGAGATTATATTGTTTGGACCATGAATTCATGCTTCATGTACATATGGACCATGGCCAGTGTATTGATATTGACTGGCACCAAAGTTAGCATGATGGGATGCCTCCTCCAATGGATAAATGCCAACACCCCTGTCACTGAGTAGACTTGGAAATCCTCATGCAATGCACTGTATCCAAAGCTTCGAGATCCTTTATCATCCTCTGTCTATATGCTCCACAAACGTTACCATCATGAGTCATGCTCCTTAAACGTTATAACTTCAAGGTCTCTTTCCTCAGGTCTCCTCCGGAGACTTAATCAATGGCACATGTTTCCCTCTTAGCTTGGTGGAGCAGGCCAAAACATCACCTTGGCCACTAGTGGATCCCACATCTCTTCCATGTCTACCTGTGCTTGTTCCTATCTTCTTACATTATCCCATGGATTCATCCTAATGGTAAATTACTTAGAGGACTCTACTGTTGGTTGGACATTGCCTCAGCCATGTGGTGTTCTCTTTATCCTAAATTATGCTTTGCACTGGTTATATTTGTGAAGTATTTTCAGATGAATCACACTTACAGAGAGACTAATTCTGCTGCTGCTTAATTTTCATGATCAGCTCAAAGTTATTATAGCCAGCTAAGTTAGAGAGACTGTTGAAGAGACCTGGATGTGAACTTGGTTTAATCTGATGTGGATGTGGTTGAGAGTCAGGATTGAGCTCCAAATATTTTCTAGCTTGATGCAATCCTATTTGGTAAATGGACTGCATGATGAACAAAATCCAAAACTAGAATTATGGGTCATGCGTAGCATGGAACCATCTCAATCAACTTAGCACCTGATAAGCATCCATTCTTATAAAAAAAAGGTTTCAAAATCTAAACTACCTTTGTTATTATCTTAATGAAAGTTTGTAGTGCCCAAAGCTTTTCATCAAAAACTACCCTTGTATAACTTTTTTCTGTCAAAAGGTTATCATTCTATGCAGTGAACTAATGGAACTAGACTCTGAAGTCATGGTTTTTTAGCAAATAGTTGGATGTACTGAAGATTGCTATGTAATTATCAAAAATTATTTCATCTACCACTGAAACTGTGTGTGTGTGGTGGCATAGAAAAATTCAAATTTGTTAATCTGGGAGGCAGTATCCATTTGCAACTCCAATATCTAATTAGTTAAATGGCTTGGGACCACAGTCATGATACAAGAAATATCATTGTATCTTGAGGGGGAAAAGATGACATTCTTTAACTCATTCTTTCCTCCTACCTTCTGAAGGTCTGGAAGTCAATTGCATGGGATGCTGGAGATGGTCTAACTGCACATATATGAGCAACTTCATAACATGTACCTAGTTTTAATTTTCTTCATTTAGTACGACATGGAAACGTCCATTCTCATGAATCTTCTTCAAGATCCAACTTAAGGAAGAACAATACAGAGGAACAACACTAGAAGAGGGATTCAACAAGATAAATTCTTATTTCAGTGGCAAGCATCAATTCACATGTTATTTTTTCATCAAAGACTAAGAGAGGTTCCTTCTTTCCTTCTCTTCTTTCTCAAACAATCATGTCCTTATCAGACTAAGCAAGAGGAGAAAGAAGGATGTCCAAGAAGAGGACACGTGGGATGTTAAGGGTCAATCAATAAATGAATCATTCAATCAAACTGATGAGCTCTATCCATTCCATGACCATTATTTATTGGTGCTCACCCAAAAAGAAGAACAATAATTCATTGGATCGGTTTCCATGTTCAAAAAGTCCAATAAAATCTTTGTCTCTTATGGTCTCTTGTCCCTCAATTCTGAGTTTCTTGTTGATTTAGCTCCTCTTAAATGCCTAGAGCATTCATTTGATGAAGACCACCTTTGTCATATAGGCACTCCAATGAAAATTCTGGGGGGCCAACGCAATTACACGGGTAGCTTGTCACATAGTATCACAAAATGAGTGCAGTTTAGACCCTCCTCTTTACTTTCCACTTTAAACTTATGGTAAACAAAATATTTTGAAATTTAAAATAATTATATAATCTAATCTAATGCTCTTTGATAATATGATGTAATAAAAACTTAAATGGTATGATAAGATTTTTTTTTTTTTTTTTTTGGTTATTCTCATAGTAAGAATGTGTTATATTGCCCTTTCCAAATACCACCTTTTTAAGAATGTATTGCAAGCACCTTCAAAGTGGAATCTTAGTTTCCACTCCATAATGGGTCTCAATTGCATCGAATTGATTCTTTGTGTGACAAACTCCTCTTAAGTCAGACCACTCATGGGAGTTGCACCCATCCCATAAACAAAGTTACCTGTGCTTAAAACTTCTTACATAGTGGGAATAATAGACTCATTTGGTGTTGCTTGGTTGTCTTTTCAATGATCACTGCGGGCTCCAGTGCAAGACCTATAACATCCTAACAATGACAAATCCTTGTCATTATACTCTTTTGTTTACAATTCCTCAAGGCATAAACATACTCCTTTGCTATTTTAAATTCTTGACTTGCCATCAATGCTCCACATGTTCATACATCTAAGACTTTGGTTGATTGGCATTTATGTTTGTTAACTGTTTTGTAGTGCTTTTCAACTTTGGCTTCTGGAATCACATTTTGTTTTCTAGTTTTCATCATGGTTCAAAGGCTAACCTATCACAGATGTTGTCTGCGATTAGGTTTCTGCCTAATAAAATAAAATCATTTAACAGCCGTCGCACTTGTCTCTAGGATTCATAAAACCATTAAGAAAATGCTAGTGGCTATCAATCTACAATCATGAAAAGGTAATTAGCAGGAGACTTCATGATATAACCAATGAAAAATAAAAAACCAAAATGGCCCCATTCTCCAGATAAAGGATGGCTTCAATCAAACTCTATGAATATTTTATTTCATTTTCTTTAGATGCCTTCTATCTTGCCAAGCTTAAAGACGGTGCAGATGACTATTGAAGAGGCCCCGCAGCAAAAATAGATTAGTGAAGAGGTCCATTCTTGCACTCCATCACAGCTACAGTAAGCAAGCAACATGCCCGAACTTTCCGAACAAAACAAGAGTTAGACATGTGATCACATGTGGCACCGAGCCTAGCTGAGTTGGGTTAATACTGATGGCATCTCTTTCCTTCATCTATAAGCTTTTAAGAGGATGGCAATTTTTTTCTGGAAATGGAAGCAAAAATCTTTGAGGAAATAAAGGCCTACAACTAAAGTCGCACCAAAATCATCTTCTTCTTATCATACACCATTTATATATACACATAGAAAAAGAAAGAGAGCAAAACTTGGCTACACTCAAATATGTGTAGCTAAGCTTATATCCGATCATCTTTTTCACTCTTATATCCGAATCTCAAAAGTGAAAAAAGATACATTGACTTCAAGATTTGCATGAATTTAAGGATGAAAATGACGACCGAATTTAAGATTTGACTACATGTGAGTGTAGCCAAGTTTAGTTCTCTTTCTCTTTCTGTATATATAGAGTTAGACTTGGCTACATTTGAATGTAATTAAGTTTAGGATTCAATCACTTCTCCATCCTTTGACTTACATGAATTCTAAAGTTATCCTTTTTTTTTTTTTTTTTTACATTTTTTAATTTTAAGATTTGTAAACTGTATGGATTGTTAATCTAACAATGGAAGAGGTAATCAGTCTCTCTCTCTCTCTCTCTCTCTCTCTCTCTCTCTCTCTCTCTCTCTCTCTATATATATATATATATATATATATATATATATTATATTTGGTCAAGAGAACAATAAAGATTGTATTTGGTTGCATAATCAATGAACAAGTAATAGTCCATGCTAAAGATTGGGTCATTCCTACTAAGTTTATATTTTCTTAACGAGTAAATGTGGCATTTTTTTTTTTTTCAAAAATGTTGCATAACATCAACAAGTTGCATCTTCCAATCGTAAAGAAAAATCCATTTTAAAAGGCAAGAATGATGCCGTATCATACACTCCACAACTTAAGACAGCCTCTCTACGTAATGAAGGGGTTGTTCCGGTGTCACCACCTCATACCTATTTTATAATATGATATGGTGTGCGAAAAAGAATTGCCAAATGTCCTCATAAGTAGACAGATTGCGAGCTTCTATTTAATTGTCTTTGTTTCATGGCTTTATCTTGACCTTCCACAACCTTGCTTAGATGGCATGTGGATGCTTATATTCATTGCATCTCAATTAATATTAAGCCTACATTTCTTTTTTAATGATTCAAGCAAATGCAAATTCCAAGATGATATCACTAAAACAAAAAAACAAAATCCTGGTGTTCATTTAGCCCCAAGTCTTTATCCATCTACGAGGAGAAGAGAAAAAATCCACCCTCCACCAATTCAATCCAATTCCAAGCAATCTATCGAACAAACAAACACGCCTTTAGGCCATGTTGTGAGCCCATTTTTTCTCCATTTCCCAAGCCATGACCTCTCAAACCATGCTTTCATAGTCGCTTTGACTGGTTTACCTTTTAGTTTAATACCTGAGAGGGGTTTACAGTTCAATTATTTTGTACCTTGCGTTTCCCTCTTTTCCTCTTCTTTGGTTTCTTTCTTAGACTTTTGTGGTTAGACTCTCTATCTTATTCTCAAATGGCCCCTTTATCACATGGTATGATCTTGATGGGTCCGTCCACATCAACCATGAGGATAAGTAGGTCCCATCCCTTACATCGTGGCGACTTTTAAGAGCTATTTTATTGAATCTGAGGCGTTTAGAGGGTCCACAGAGCTGGGATCCCTGACTTCTATCCATCAATCCCTTCTTAGGATTCTTATACAACATGTAGGAGATGATAAGACTCGAATTCTGCTTGAATGCTTGGTATCATTTTTATTAATGTTCATTCCACTAGGCCACTAGATTTATCAAAGGTTGTTATCAGGTCTTCAAATGAGCTAGAAATCCAGCCCCTAAGCTTAGCTTGCTAAAGCTCAGCTTGAATTATAAATATATAAATCTTTTTAACATGTACTATATATTATTTTAATTATTATATTAAAAATGATATTTGTTTACTAACAATTAATATGATTTATATATAATAAAATAAATTTAAACTTTATTATTGAGGTATAATCAAGATGGTTAACTCAAAATTTATGAATAGCTAAAGCTTAGCTTAACTACAAAATGATTCTATTATTATCCAAACTAGGAGACTATGACTTAATTCATAAGCCCGCTTCGTAAAATTTATTATGACCAAGCTATTGTGCTTGAATTGGTGAGTATTTGGTACAAATCTAACAAGTGAAAAGGACATCAAAAAAGATATGTGAGATTGGGGACAAAAGAGGCACAGAGGGATATCCATTATGATGCATCCAGAAGACAGATAGATTTATTTAATGAAATGGCATGACATTGCGTGTGGCAAGCTACGAAAAATGATAGAAAACAACAGAATCAAGCACTGAAATATAAGAGATTATGGAAGTTGGTAAGTACTCTTCTAGATACAGTGTTCAACTCACTGGACAAGTGTTTTGATACTGAAAATTTGCTTCCTGTACGTGAATGCGGTGAAAAAACTATGCATTCTTTTCATATATTTGTTGCATATTGATGGATGAAAGGCATTTATTTCTCTTGGTATTTTATCTCCAGATCCAAAGCTGAGGACAGATAGCATTAAGATAATGTATTTATATACAGTAACTTTAAGTGCCAAAACACCATTTTCTTTTGTCAATTATGAAATCTTAACAAAGCTAGGCATAACAAAAGGCAAGATGAGTACTAATTACTGAACTCTATCTTCTAGAATCATGGGGTCCTCTAACAACTTACATTTATCAACAACAATAATGCTTTACAGTTCCTGGTTTGACTCCACAGTCAGATTATATCCATCTGATTGGGACCAGTTGATCACATGGTTGTTTGTGCATGGCTCATTTCAATGGCTTTTCCAATGGTCCCCTCCCTTAGTGACCATGATGGACTGCAAATCAAAATCATTAATATAAATTTCTTCTTGTCCTTGTCCCAATCTAAGTCTCATGCAACCAACTGTTTCTGTGCCTCAACAATGACTTCACATCTTTACAGGATGCCATTTATATGAAAGCTCACCTGATTTGTCTACAATCTACCAACATAGTGGGTCTAAACTCCTAATTGTGGTTACCTGTGGCCACTAAATTAGTCCCATTGCATGGCCCTATTCATGACACAGTCAAGGTAGCTGAAAGTTCTTAAGTGGTCATCACCCAATAAATAGATTGTTTTGTACATAGATGAGCATAGCCTCTCAATTAATCCAACTCTTACTGTATGAAAGAAAAACACGCATATTAATCATCCCTCATAGAAATTTTGTTTTCCATTTCTTAAGTTTTCCATTTAATAGGTCATCCAAGAGGAGTTTCTTGAGTCATTGAGGAGCATCATCCTATTACTGATCTCTCAAACATATTGCGACCCAAACAGTAGGACCAGCTGTTTCATACTTGCATAAATGTCTAGTTTTGTATTCAAGGTCTCTAGAGCATCAACCAAGGCTGAGACAAAGTTCTTGGTATCTATCATTTTATTCAAAGAAATAAAATGAAAATTTGAGAAATTATTTAGGCTAATCCTAGTACCCAAGAATCACAGAACAATTATTCTACCTGCATAAATATTACTAGATGGAAGATATGAGCACAATTACTAATTTTCTACCAATGAAAGATAATGCCTTCAACTGCTCAAAATAAAGTATCTATGGAGTCCCATATTTTTAAGTAGACACTCTTTTCATTTCCCTTCCACTTTGTCCCTTCCATCGCAAGGCAGGGCCAAGAAAAGTACTGCATGCCTGCAATGCTTAACCACTTCAGCACTAATGCACATGCCAACACTTGGCCTTCTAGAACAACAGAAAGTGGGGTGAAAGAACCCATGTGGTACTTGTTAGCATACCTTGAGAGAAGAGGAAACCACCAAAGTAGGACCTATGATGATGTAGCCTTGATTTTACCGAAGGCCTAGCTTCCAAAAGGTGGAGCCTGACACAGCACAAAGCTGGAAAGGAATAAAGTTGAGGACTGTAATAAAAAAAGCCAAGAAGGATGGCCAGGCCAGGACAACAACATCTCAACCCCTTTTCCTTGGTCCAGGTCCCACTATGATTTGCACCACAACCCACCTCTTCTAGAAGATCCTAGAAGGAGAAGAATAGAAATTTGTTCTAGGACTATGTCATATTACACTACTTCTGGTGTAGAATGCAGAGACCTCTGCTACAATATTATCTTGTTCTGGACCCATCTGTATGCCTCCTCCAACCTCTCCAACAATATACAATTTTATAGCACAAAGCCAATGTCTAATCATGACTTTCCCGAGTGGTTGCTTGTTCCACTCCAATTACGTGCTATCATGGTGTTTTTATAATGAAAATCACTAAATTAAACAAGGGATTGTGGTTCACTTTCTCTCTTTTTCTCATAATGTGGAACTTAGATTATTTATTTATTTATGTTTTCAAATCAAAGCATCTTTTCCTTGGTTTACTTTTCATGTCTGAGAATATGGGAATACTGTCGCTTGACCGAGGGAGAACTTAAACTGGATAACCTATATCAGATAATCCTGCCCTCCAATTAGTCTTCAGGTATTATGTCAGGCCCTCCTTTGCCAATTTATCTATCTACCTTGAGCTATCAATGTGTGGTCACATGCAAGTAGACAGTTATCATAGTTTTTTCTTTTTTCTTTTCTTTTTTTTGGGACATAAGGGAGGAGTAATACTTATAAATTAGTTATTAGTCCATCTAAATACTTCTACCTTCACAGGAAAAAAAAAAGAAAAAGAGAGAGAGAAAAAAAAATCAATCCACACACCTTATAACCTACTCCATTTGCCTTTACTAGATCACTAGAACGCATAGAATTCATCAAATGAGTTTCAGTTTTCAATTTTGTTGCAACCATTACAACAGCAGATCAGATTATGGAGAACACTACATGCATGCAACTAATATTTGCCAGCAAAAAAGGCTATAGCCTAATGGCTACATCTCTTCTTTGTTGTGTGATTTTTGATTCCATTTATGTGAAATGATTGGTGGCATCTTGATCAGGGGCCATCAAAAAAAAAATCCTGGCATATGCCATGGAAGCTCAGAAACTAATCTTTTGACCGTGGGAATCACGCAATCCAAGAGATGGCAAGCTGAAGCATGCGTGCCGCCGACCCAGTGACGTAGGAGTTGGAATTGCCAAAGAAACAAGTTTCATAACAAGATGGATGGAATAAACTATAAAGGTTAACTGTACACATAGATCTCCCAAATGGCATGATGTTAACTGATCACCTTGTGCTGCATGCTTTGCTACTCCACGAGAACCATGGAATATGATGGGTCTCTTGGCTTGTTTTTGCCGCCCACAATCATATAGAATTCTGGCTATTTTACCATGCCGTTTTTATTCATGTAGATAGAAGCTAAGTCCTTTTCCAGATGTAATGCCCTGAAAATATTTGATTATTATACATGACCCACTTTGAGGAGCATTGTGTGAATGAGTCTTTCCTTCAAAATTCATACATGAATAAATTGGTGGGGACTTTCCCTCATTTTTCCTTTAAAAAAAGAAAAAGAAAAGTCTTTCCCTAAGAACAAAGAAAAGAAAAGAAAAGAAAAAGCTCATGAAAGATACAAAAATAGTTTGAATACCTTTAGACATCAAAAGTTCTAAGAGACTAAGTCTGTAAGTACCTGTAGATTCTTGACAAGCAATGTTACATGTAACATTCAATACTTTTAACTATTATTACTAACTATTCTGAAAAATGAAACCGCAAAGCTTTTCAGTTCTACATTCTAACTAATTTATGAAGTGGTTGAATTACTAGCCTATATAGCCTCATAGACATTTTTGTGCAGACTGAGTCATTGCTTTACCCCTCAAAAATTTCCACTTGCCTTTGCACTATATCAGTACCCTCAATATGAGATATGGCTTCTGGAATGTTTCTTGTGCTTAATTGTGCAACAAATTCTAAAGAGAAATTCAAATGTGGGCCATCTGTCTTCAAGAATACTCCTTCCCTTCATTGCTGTCACGTTAGTTTAACCTTTTTTTTTTTTTTTAATTCGCTCTCCTCAATTTAATAGACCAAGTCGTTGGGTGCAGAGCAATTTCTACAAGTAAAAACAGCAGAATCATTCTGCCATCTCTGCTGCATTTAAAAGCAGTAGTTAAAACGAATTCAAGCCATGTGCTCAGATATGGCTACTTCTGCCGACCATCTTATTCTTTTATTTAGAAAAATGGAAAAGATCTATATGGTTGTCCCTTCAGAAGATGGGAGAGCTCCATTCTGGACCATGTCTAGTTTAAGTTTGTTGTTTTTGGCTCATAATTTGAGTCAGAATCCTCAGTAGAAATTTATAACTAGGTCTTGGCTTATACCAACACTTGTACCACTGTTCAGTGGGTCAAAGGCTAAGTCAAGCCTCTTATTTTTCATCATTTTCCTGGTCTTGGAGCCTAAAGAAAAAACACATCAAGCAAATACTTGAGAAGCACTGAACAATAATGCTTGTTTAAATAGAGTTTTGCAAGTATTGATCTATGATGCTAGGCTAGTTCAGGCTATCATCTTTCTTCGACAGCAACTCTAATAAACTTTTCAATGAAACAAAATATCCTGCCCCCGAATTTGTCCAAAAAGGTCACCATCGTTGCGACCTCCATTGCAGCAAGCCATGCCTTCACATGCATTTTACTTTTCCCCTTAATTTGACACCCTCAAGCACCGGTTTTACTTTGCCTACCCTATCTTAAAGAAAATGAAAGCAATCAAGCTTACATGATGGCATCCCTCCACTAGGCCAAAACAATCAATTTCATGGAACAACAGTAGTAAGAGAAGGTCCCACTCTGATGACAATTGAAACCTCCAAGCCCCAAAAGATCTGTTCCTCTTTTACCTCCAGCCCTAAACCCATCCTTATCTCTCCAAATCTGAGGTAATTAGATTAAAAGGGACCAACTTCCCTTCCCAAAAAGTTGGCCAAGAAATTATCTTCTACTAACTCGTTCTTTTGTCCAAGGTTACAGCTTCTCCATCATATGCTTCTAGAAGCCTTGGTCTAGTTCCTCCAAAGCTCTTTCTGATGCCATGTGGTCTCCACAACAACTTGCCATTTGTGTCCATCTAGAAACCCTAGATAGCGTCAGTGATGCCTTCCACCAGCACCCAATCCCATCTCATGTCCCAATGCATTAATTTACACAAGCCAATGAAATATATATTTATTTTAAAAAAATAAAATAAACCATTAGTCAATTTACACTACAATGACTCATGGAGTTCCTATCCATAGCCCCATACTCTCTCCCCCATGAATCTCTCTACACCCTCATCCTTTTGAAATTCTCACCACTTCCCCACCTCACTCCTTACAAATACCCCCCTCTCCCTTCCACTTGTTGCCTACTTAAACCCCAACTCCATCCTTCCCTTTGCCAACCTTTTTCTTACCACACGCTTAAAAGAAAGATATTATCAGGAGTTAAGAGAGTTAGAGGCTAAGAGATGACATAGAGTAAACCCCACAAAATCTATATATAGAGACATCTAGATGAAGAGAGAGGTGGTATCAGAATGAGAGATAGTTATAGTTGTAATAAGAGAGAAAGAGAGATGGGAGAAGAAGAGAAGGCTTTGATTCCGGGCTTACCGGATGACATAGCTTTGGACTGCCTTGCCCGAGTCCCCCACCGATTCCACTCGGGCCTCCGACCCGTTTGCCAACGATGGCGCGATCTGGTCACCTCCACCTTCTTTTACGAACACCGGGAGAGGATCGGCACGGCGGAGGACCTGATCTTCCTCGTCCAATCCCTCGTCCCTATAGAGAACGGGGATCAGGACACTGCCGGTGAGGTTAAGGAACAAGAGAAGGAGATGGCCACCGGCGCCGCCGCCATGTGCCTGCCGCCGGTGTACGGGTTGAGCCTATTCAACGCGACGCTCGGGGAGTGGCGCCGCCTGGCCGCGGCGGAGCCGGTGCCAATGTTCGCCCAGTGCGCAGTGGCCGGAGGGAAGGTGGTGCTCGTCGGGGGGTGGGATCCGATGACGCTGGATCCGGTGGCGGAGGTGAGGGTCTTGGACCTGGCGACGGGGCGGTGGCGGAGGGGCGCGGCGATGGCGGCAGCGCGGTCGTTCTTCGCGTGCGCGGCGGCCGGGGGGAGTGTGTACGTGGCCGGGGGGCACGACGGGCAGAAGAACGCGCTCCGGTCAGCGGAGGCGTACGACGTGGCGGCGGACCGGTGGGCGGCGCTGCCGAAGATGGCGGAGGAGCGGGACGAGTGCCAGGGGGCGGCGGTGGCTGGGGGGAAGTTCTGGGCGGTGAGCGGGTACGGGACGGAGAGCCAGGGGCTGTTCGACGCGACTGCGGAGTGGTACGACGCGGCGGCGGGGGAGTGGCGGAGGGAGGAGGGGGTGTGGGAGGTGGGGGACGCCGGCGCTGGAGCGGCGTGCTTCGCGGCGGCGGGGGGGTTGTGGTGCGTGGATGTGAGGAGGGGTGTGAGGGAGTACGACGGAAAGGGGAAGGGGTGGAGGGCGGTGGCGGCGGTGCCAGAGGGGCTGACGTCGATCCCGTGCGCGGCGTCGCTGGGCGGCGCCGCCGGCGGAGAGAGAGTGTTCGTGATGGGGGGCGAGGGGGAAGGGGGGAGGCACGGCGGTTGGGTGTTCGAGGTGGGGAGCAGGAAGTGGACGCGGGTGGAGACGCCGGCCGGCTTCACTGGGTTCGCCTACTCGGCCGCAGCGGTCCGGCTCTGAGAGTCCCTGAACCGGCCGGTCCGATGGTACTTTTGTTAAGATGATGGTATGGCGATAATTTTAAATTTTATATATATATATATATATGATTATGATTAGTAGTAGCTAGAGATATATCTATGTATACAAACATATATATGGTATATGGGAAGTATGCTTATGCCCTGAATGAGGAGAGAGGAACCATTACTGTGTTTATGGTGATGAGGAATGTATGTTTGCTTTGAGCTGTGATGGTATAATTTTGGGTTTCAGTGCTTTCAGTGCTTCGCTACTACTCTCTCCAGTGTGATTGCTTGTTTTCTTGTTCTACTTCCCCATAGGGATATCAGTTGATGTCAATAGATTGTCCACAGCTTGCCCATCTCTGCAGTACCAATCGGAGGAGCTCGGGCATTGCGTCGGATAATGCCAATAACTTGTCGCTTGTGCCGTCCATGTTGTCATAATAATTTGTGTCAGGCAAGGTAGAGAGGTAAGCAGTGTCGGTGCTCGTGGGAAGTATATATTGAGATATATTGTGGCACTGGATGGTACGGCATTAATAACTTACTGGAGGCTTCAACGAAAGAAGAATAATAGTAATGAATTTATTGGAGTGGGGCAGCGCCGCACCAAAATGGGGCAGCGCCAGGTTTAGGCAAAGGGAAGGGATAGCAGTCGATGGTGGCGTCGAGCGAATCGAAGCCAAAGAGGCAGAGCGACAGCAGTTGTCGCCATGATCGCCGTGTAGCCCGGTTTGAATCAATGAACTTGGCAGTGTACGCGTGAGGTGTTCATGGGATAAGGATGGCAATAGAATAAAAAAATTTTATTCTTAAATATTAGAATAAATTTTTAAAAAAAATAAATGAAGATGAAAATAATGATAAAAAAAAATTATAAAAACTCGTTTGATTTAGAACTAAAATAGATGCAGAGTTCTCTATCTTAGAATCCATCTTGAAAATTGATAATTTTCTCTCGAATGATATTGATGTAATTATATACATTTGATCCTTAAGTTGTAGGTTCTTAAATTTATATTTTTAAATATATTTTAAATGTCTGTTAATTTATAACATATTTTGAACTTTAAATGATTTTTTGTTAAAAAAATAGTTGCATTAAACTCAAAGTTGATAGCTTATTTCGGAAGGAAAAAAAAAAAAAAAAAAAACAGTGATTGAGAATTCCTTGCAAGAAATGGTGAACCACAGGGATGAAAATGAAAGAAGAGATCGTTCTCTGTTCGGAGATGAAGCAGGGGTGAGGGTGGGGAACATCCCTCCACCATGTTGCCATCCCTATAAGGCTACACTGGACCTTGTTTTAGGTGGCACTGGTACTGAGCTTGAGTGGGGGACATTTTAACGGTCTGCTTGAGTTTGGTTCTGTTAGTTAAGGTCCATTTCAGACTCTGGTTGCTTGGCTTGCACTACTCGCCTCCTCCCTCCTCCTGTCTTCCCTGTGGCTTCTGCTCATCACCTGAACCTTTTGGGCTGTTCTGTGCTGTCTCTTTCCATTTTCTTCAAAAAGAAGTGGGCAGTAGCATCTGTTACATGGCACTGGCAGGCCAGGCCTTTCAATGCAGCAAGGAATGCAGCTTCATCAAAAGTATTAGATGACAAGAAAGGGTCTTTGGAGGCTGAATTCTATAATGAAATACTTCTGTACCATGTCTAATTTAACTAGCTGCTGGTGATTATCATTTGAGACAGGGACATCAATGTAAGCTCAAAGGATAAAACAAATGCAAATGGGTGCCCTTGTTGGCATCTATGAAGCATATTTTATTGCAACTTCACTGTTTTAGTTTGTTTTTCATGGTCCTACAATAGTGTTTGATGACCAGATGCTCCATGCTGCTTCATAAGAACATACATAATTAAGGCGACTAAATTTGGTGGTAGGATCATGCCTCATGATCAAACAAATTGGTATCAACACCCAGTGCCCATACTGATAAAAATGGCATCCTCAGCATTTAAACAATTATATATTGTGATGGACTTTGGACAAGAATGTAGAGTGTTCTGTACTGGCGTGTTTATGCACATGGGGCTTCCTTACAGAGCTGAGCTTTTTTCTGTCTATATGCATCATGCTATGTCAATGGAATAATACTGAGTTGAGAATGAAGAAAATATTGTGAATGTCATGATTCGATGATGTATTCAATCATTGGGAAGATTATCATGTGCTGTCACCAATATATGTGATGCATGTGTTAGAAAATTTCTACTATATTCTCAAATAATTGACAATGGATTCTGATTTGGTGAATGTTCTGTAGAATATGAGAGATATTTCCATCTTCTCCACTCTCTATTCTTTTAGCTCCTTGTCAAATCCTATATTTTCAAAGCCACAAACATTTATTTTTAGGTGTTAGGAGGTTTGCTTCAATCCTCTCTAACAACGAAGTTCTTATTTCCTTCTATCATTTACCATCTCTCTCTCTCTCTCTTTTTTTTTTTTTTTTTTTTTTTTTTTCTCCCCAGACTATGGGGCAACTGATGGTCTTGTTTATGGTAACTGTTGGTGGTGTTTAAAGTGTGGGAATCCTCCGTAGGAAGCAATCAGAACAATCAACAAGGAGATCAAAACAACTGGGAGAATGTGATCCCCTTCGTCGTAGACGCAAACTGTTATATAATTCTTCTCTTCTTATGTATGCACTGACACATCAAAAGGATAAAATGCTTAGTTGGGCAAATAACAGCACATCTTTTTTAATGTAGACAATGGCTTCAAATGAGATCAGCTAGCAGTGTGTCTTGGCATTTTTGAAATCTTAATGCATTTGTTGCTTCTTACGGTAGGCCAACTGGCCATTGATGCACCATTGAAGATGTTTTGTCCAGCAACCACCACAACAACCGTGTTTAGATGCAAGGAATAAGGATTCTGACCCAGAAAAGATCTACTTGTTTCTCTATTTCTTTTAAGTTCTTATTTTTTAGCTTATTCTAATTATTGATTCAGTCTCTTTTTAAGTTCTTCACATTTGATCTACGTTTTCATTTTAATACAAAGTTACTTTCATGTATTTTATTTTATTTGTTTATTTTGCTATTGCGTTTCCTTCTTTTTTACAGAAATCTCACATTAATTTTGAAAGGTTATTTTTCCTTGCAAGGTTTCAAATTTAAAAATTTGGACAGATAAAATAACCTTTAAAAGAATCTGGAGAGTTAGAATCATGCAACCCCTTGCAAAGCTCCATGGGCTTCCCATATCTTACAGCATCACAGAACAAAATGGCTGCTATCTGAAAGCTGACAAAATCCAACCATCCACATTCAACCAATGTTGCTAAAAGATAATTCAGCATAGCAAAGAAATTTGCTCAGGCTGGCTAATTAGGCCGCTAGTTTCCACATATTTGCAATGAGAAGGGATGCCCAAGAAAATGCCCAGAGTGCATGATGAATACACTGATGTAGGTGCTCTAGCTGCATTGAATTGGTTAACAATCTCTACTCCGAAAACTGAGTTTCAACCATTTTCTATTAAATCCTAATCTTGAGCAATCCAATTTACAAAGCTAGCAGTTCTCAGATTAGCACTTAATGGAGTACAAGAGCACAGTAGAAAAACAGAAGGAGCCACACAATGTTATTTACAAGGCTCCGCGGATGATAAGACCTGAAATCTGAAAAACAATAAAAGAAATCTACAGGCTTGGCTTAACTTTTTCTACCCGAGATTCTCCGTTTCTGAAGCCTCTCACTCCTCAAATTACTCAAAGCAGCTAAGGAAACCCCCCGCCGCTTCCTCTTAGGCTTTCGCCCTCTGCGTTTGCCTGCGTAGCAGGGCTTCAGAACTGTTTGTTGTGGCGCACCAATATTCTTTGTTTCTGGACCTGGCTGGGGCTTCGAAACTTTGGGGGCAATACTCTCCTCCTCAGAGGGGGACTCAGCTTCTTCTTTAACCAATTCTTGAGGTTTCTGTCTTGGCTGACTGACCTTCTCAAAATTCTGAAACTCTTCCTCAGCTGCTTGATTGTCTATCAGAACATCATCAGCCCTCTGCAGACCAAACAAGAAACTGGTGTAATTAGTGTTCAAAAGATATAACTTGCTAACCATCCCATTTCTCAAGAATTGCAGGTAATATCAGATTGTTTTTACATATTTGAGGCTAATCTCACCATTCGGCAACCTCTCTTTGAACCAGCAAACAAGGCACAGAATATTAAATCGAAAAGTCAATTTCATGTTGCAGAATATAAAATTTTGATCACCTAGGGACATGAAAAATTAGATAAGACTTCAGATCCTGGCACCACCTTACAATTACCTGAATTTGTAAAGATGTTTAAAGTACAAAACCAACTAAAACAAATGAAGTTATTGAAAAACACTAATACTTTCTTGGACAATGGCAACAAATTAACTTTGCCGAGATCCATTTCTCTACAGTTGGTCAGTCAACAAGTGAACTTTTAAGGGGTTTGTTCTAGTTTGGCACCTTAATAACTCTAGCATGACATTAATTTACACGTTATTCAGAAATATAGTGATATTTTCTTGTTAAAAAACAATTAACACAGAAACATCAGTAAGCATGAAAAGTCTTACATCTTTGCACAAGTCTCTGATCTGATGCCGAGTCAAGGGGCCATCAGCAGCAGACAGTAGGCCCCTTGTGCTTTCAATAATATCCACATCAGCAGCATCTCCATAGCTCGAAACTGCACTTTCAGGCATCACCATATCTTCCATCTCACATTCAGATACATGGTGGGGTGGAGTACCTATAGCTCTGTCAGGCAATCCATCTCCATTATTTCTAGGAGAATCACTATGACTCTGGGCATAACTAGGAGGTGGATCACTGGAAAACAAATTTGCAGGATATGAAGAGATCTCTGTGGCATTTCTGCATGTGACCTTGTTGAGATGAGTCTTCAGCTTGAGAACTCGGGACTGAACAGCTTCGATGTTCAAAAGAATTTGCTCTAATGGACTGTCACGACCCCTGATGCCAAGTAACCACTCATTGTCCTCAGTGCCTCTAACATTCTCATCTGCAGCAATCAAGGATTTCAGCACACGGAAAAGAATATAATAAGCAATAAAGAGCAAAATGGGCATGCTTTTCAGTCAATTCATGTTAACCATACAATTATACACATTTGACGATAAATAAGGCAAAGAGAAAGTGTACTTGACCAGTTTATTTGTTCCATTTGTCTGCTTAAAGCTTCCAGCATGCATATTCAGATGATGTGGGATGTACACTATGAAGTTTGAATGAAACCAAATAGAGCATGCTTTATATGGTAAATACTCTCTGGAAATTGCAATTTCTAGGAGTAATAGCAACTTTCATTCAGATTTCCTCTCCCGTCTTCCCTGGTGGCATTTCGCAGACATTTAAATAAATTCAGCAGTAGTTCTTGAAACAACTCATAAAATTGATTCACGTTGGACAACATGCATAAGTCTGACCATTTGGCATTTTAAATATTCTTGGACTACTTCTAAAGTAAGATCCCCACACTCTCTGTATATATTAATGGCATTGGAACTAATTCAAGATGCTAGTGTAAGAATAGTCTATGCTAACTGAACTTTTTGATATCATACTCTCCATAGAAATGTCTTCTATGTAGCAATATTTGATTTAATAATTCAGCACTGTAGCAATACAGAAAAATAGCCAAGCAAAGATAAATAAATAATGCCAACATGGTGTCATGGTTATCTTGCTGTGACAAACTCTCCTAGATAAATCTCTTTGGTTCCCAAGTAGTTTTAACATGAATATTTTGAATAATCAAAAGGGTGCTTTGCAGTCTTTCTGAAATCCCAAAGTATCCCTCATTATAAGGCTGAATTAGAACGCCCAAGAAAGTTTCTTGGCTGAATAAATTTGAACAAAGCTGAAAAAGTGAACTTTATTTAGGTGTATTCAGGTTTATTCAGAAATAAGACAGCAACACTAAAGACTATGGAGACAGATTTACAAGGCAGCTTAAGTATTTATTCAACGGCTGAAAACAGATTACCCCTGAACTACCAGTTTCGACAAGGGAGTTACCATCACTGGACAAAAATCCCATAATGTAACAAGTGGATTATTTACCAGAATTACAGATGCAAAAAAGACTGAATTGAGCTATAATAGACAAGTCCAATACCAACATTGGTTGACTATAAGAATCCTATTTCATGGTGTGTGATGCTATCAACAAGAACTGATTTAAATCTTTCCTCAGGATCTTCCAACCAGAATATTTAAGATGTTCATCACCTAATGGCGAAGCTTGTAACTAAGGCATTAAGGCTTTTTTGGTTCTTCACATGCCTATGCTATTTATCCACTTCACCAATTTGTCCTCTTCTTAACAAACTAACAGCCAGCTGGACAGCCAGACAGCTGACATCTGCGCTTCACTTTCACCATTCAACTAGCACTGCTAGGGTGGCTAAAATATCTTTAAAGAAACAGACAATTACTTAAATATTAAAAGTTTGATGTTCTCGAAAAAATAATGCACCATAAAATCTACAGTGGATCAACTAAGATTATAAAATTGAATGTTATTCCATCAAACATCTTTGCTCTTCTACACCATAAAAATTAGGCAAATTACTTGAACATCAAATTTTTCTCTGCAAGGACTTCTAAAAGAAACGCAACATCTCACACAATCTTATGCATTCATATATCATACTGGATCCAATAAGAGACCAACATAATAACCATAACATGCAGATCTTGGCTAAGCATGTCTTCTTCACTTCCACTGATTTATGTTTGAATGAACCAAATAAAAATTATTTAAAAATTTGAATAACACGAGTAAAAATTAATACAAATGGCTGCTATATGTCAAAATAAGAAAACTTTTCCGGTAATAGATGTGTAATGTAACTTCCGTTTAGGGAGTTACATGGGGAGAAATAGTATTGTTTCATTCCTGTGTTCTAAAAAAATAATAATTATAACTGATCATAACTTTGAACCTTAATAAAGTTGTAGGGCAAAAAAATTGCAGACTATGGGCACAGCAATCATGCTTACCTTGTTCACAACAATCATCATCAACGGAGTGACCATCTGTTTCAGCTTTCTTATTTTCTGCGGAAGATTGAAACAGCAGTTACCAATAATATATTCTATGCATAAAACACAGGGCAAATATATGCATATAAATAAGAGATATTACCATAGTAAGAGAATATATGGTGGCTTGACATATATGAAGTTATGTCAGCTATATCCTCGTTTCTTTTTCTTTTTCTCCTCTTCATGACTTGTTTTTTGGGACATCTACCAGTCAGAGGCACTGATCTAGACACAGAACCATCCGGCACATCCATTTTTAACAATAACTCTTTTTCACACCTGTAAGCTGCAAGTTCTTTCTCATATTTTAATGCTTGTGACCGCAGTTCCTTCATCCGTAATTCTAACCACTGGCACCTCCACATCAGAGGGCTGATGAATTTTCTCCAATGAGCAGTTACCTTTTTCTTCCTGTAAAGTTATGGGTCGAACTTATAGGAGCACATAAGACAATAAGACACATGATGCAATCTTTAATTTCCTCCACTCAACATTGAGAGTCAAAAATGCAAAATGACAAATCAAGATAATGGCAAATAAGTCTAGAAAACTTGTTAACCGACCATGATACTCTTCCCAGAACAACCACATGTCCCAGCGTTCAATTTTTCAGAGCATCTTTCTTAACTTAGTTTAAAACCACAACCAAGGAAAATCCTTAACCCCAGATTCCTCTACTCCATTGAAAGAATAACGAAGTGTAGACAAGTGATAAGTTTTATTTAAGTTCCAAATTAACAAAGTCTGAAACAGGTTGAACTATGATTAAAAGGGGAAAAAAATCTTACAACCATAATTTATCATGCAGTTTCCAATTAGGACAAGTGGTTACAAATTCTCAAAGTAAAAAAGGACTTCCTCATCTGTTCCTGAAGCTAAGAAAAATAAATAGATAACATTTAATTGATGCAGTTTCTATCATAGGTAACTAAAGGGAAAAAGAGAAATATGGCAGTGAATTTAGCATGTCATCTCTTCAAAAAGTGTGAACTTCAATCATCCAAAAATTTGCCAACTCTTAAGAAAAACTAACCTTACATGTGTTGGCTTGTGCCAAGCAAGTCTACTGGTGAACATAATGTTGTGGTAACCAGATCTGAAAAGACTCAGCAACATGCCTTTCTCCTTCAAAAAGAATCAGAAGTTATCTTGTTCACCCTTAATCTAGACTCTTTCCAATTTTTAAGGGAACTTGGAGGGCTGCTACATGGTTGCATGAGCTTAAACTGCCACTACTGCATAGTTCACCTGGTTTCTTCGTATTAGGATAATAATATCCTGTTCTGCATTTTATTTAATCTAGCCCATGCTAGCATGTAACATATCAAGCTTCAATGTTGTTTTGCTTGTGAAATATATTTAAGAAACTTGGAGTCCTTCCTGAATTTGTTAGACTAACATGAAATTGTTCACATTTTCAGCTCAAGACTCTCCCACAGTTTTTATATTCACCTTTGTGGCAAGCTTTCATTACAATCTAGACTAGTGGTAGAATATAGGAATATACTAGCGTAGAAAAGGTATTCCATCCAAATGACTCGTATTCTTATTATTTTTACATGATGAACTTAAACCACGTGCCATCCACATATGTTTGACACAGTTTATTCCTCTTTCTCAAACTTTATTCTAGGTTACATGGACATGGGTTTGTTTGTCAGATGAAGGTGCCTCTGTAAGCATCAGGGACTTTCAATTCTAAAAAGCCATGGCTGAGTGCCAAGTCAATGCTAGCGTTAGAATTGGATGCTAGTACCACAGGCTACATCAAAGGGTATGGGTAACACCGACTTTCTTTAACCCTTTGTAATGTAATCATGAGAAAGAAAGCTTAAACAGCAAGTTTCAAAGGACTGGATATGAAACCAGTTAGAGTATAGGCAATAGTGAAATGATTTCATTCACTCGGCTAATAAAGCAAATCCTTAAAATGATGAGGATGACAACAATAAACAAGGAAAAAAATAGCATAGCACTACAAGTTGCTTCAAAATGATATAAATCAAGTTTGCACAAACTACTGTAAAACATATAAAAGAAGGGCAGAAAAAACATATAGGCAAGTGATATGGATTCGATATTTCATTTTTCTCCAAATAAAAATAAATATGTTCAATATACTCTGAAATCACCACTTCCTCATGTATTTCTGATAATGATAAATTCTACTGAGCATGGGTGCAAAAAGCTAGTGCAATTAGCGCAAGAAATCATGAAGGACTCCAAGTTAATAACATAAAAACACAAATCACCAAGCTTCAATAAAAAAAGAATATATATATCTGCCTGATAAGAAACTCACTTAAAAACCCTGTTAAACCCTGAGTCCACTTCAACATCACTCTGGTTAAGCTTTAACTCATTGTCGGACCCCGAGAACGTGCCCCCAAACGAGCTCGAGTACTCCGTGGCATCAGGGTCTTCAGCCTTAACCTTCTCAATGGCAACACCATCATCACAATCAAGAATATTGACTTCCTGATCCATGCGATCATCCACCTTTTTTTGGTTACATGATAACTCGGCATAGAATCCACTGTCTTCGCAGTTACTCGCACACACCAAACCTGTGGTCTCATTCATCATCACCTTTTCTGCACTTGCCTCCTCCACTTCAGATTTAACAACAATATCAGGTTTTCTTTCTTCATCGATACCAACTAATGCTTGGGCAGGAGCCATGACACGGAAATTTCAACTAGTATCGGGCTCTGAATTCTTGAGAACCAAATCTGGAGAAAAGACGGAAAAGGAAAGATGTCAACTTTGAATGAGATTTGGTGAGTATTCATTGAATCCTGTAAGAATTCAATGCTAATTAAAAATATACACTTGATTTTAACAGGAGAACGCAACTATTGCTTCAAAAGAAAAAGGGGAAAATAAAACATGGAATTCAAAAACACTATTATACCACCATAACTGATTAAAACTCTAGAATCTCCCAATTTTTTTTCTTTTTCAAAAGAGACTGTTTAAGGCCCGAAACCCTCAGCTCTACCCTCTATCCCAAAATGATGTTCTTGATTCTAACGAACGAACTCAATGCCCTAAAGATCCTGCAAATCCCTAAAAAATGGGCCAAAAAAAAAAAAAGGAGTTTCAAAACCTAACACAGCAACCTTCACCAAAAAGAACAAAATTTTAAAAAATAAACGCTTGCCGTAGTCTCGAAATCCAAAACCTTGTATTGATAAGCAAAAGTTCACACGAAAAAAGGGGGAAATCTCACCTTGGAGAAGAGGGGCTGCTGCTTCCCCGCGAGCGAGACCAGGGGAAGGAAAGGCCCCAGAAACCGCCACCGCAGGGATCAGTGACACGTGCGAGGTGGCAAGGGGCGCATAAGGGCCGGGTCACGACCGGTTTTCGGCGCTGAACCGGCTTCGAATTGACCCTGGACCGGTGCCGCCCACCGGGTTACCGGGGCTTCTTCTGTAAAAAGGAAAGAGATGCGGAGCGATCCAGCACTTGAACCGCTGGGTTCGGAGAAGTCATCTATTTTTATTTATTTATTTATTTTTTTAAATCTAGGGGTTGTACAAGCTGGAAAAAAAAAAAAAAAGTTGGCTCGGATTTCGAGGTTAAATTTAAGTTTAATTAATTACATTGGCCGTGTGATTCACATGGAGATTTTGGCCATACCTAGCAAGCTTAAGTCATTTACCTTTCGTGGTACAAATCCAGTTGTCTATATTTTAAAAGTAATTTAGTAACCTTTGAAAGGTAAAAAGATTGAAACCGAACTCCTACCTTAAGTGAGGAGATCACTTAAAATTTCAATCATAAGTAATTTAACGTGGGGATTTCCTTCATACAAGCATCAATTCATGTCTCAAGCAAGCTTGGGAAAGTAAGATTTTTATCATTTATCAAAAAAAATTTATTTATAAAGTATTATTTAAGTTTTTATATAAGTGTTCAAAATTTTTATATAATTATCATTGTAAACTCTCATATACTTCTCTCATTTTAAGGTCTAACATACTCGCTTAACTAAAGATCCGTATCAAAATTTACATCTAATTTCAAACATAAATATATAGAGACCATTTGTAGTGTTTCTTAGTTCGCGTGAATAATCAGTTGAGTTCATTCTAATATCATTTATCACAACTCAAAATTTTATTAAAAAAAAATCTAACCAAAAAATATTATTTAAACTTTTTGATTCTATATAAGAATTTAAATTTTTTTTAGTATATAATTAGTACGAACATAAATACTTATCAGGATAAACTCTATGAGAAGTTTTAAGGATATTTATTGAAATATTTATCTTTATTTGCACGAAATTTGGCACTGCATGTATCTCATGGCAAAGGTATTGTCCAATGAATGATACTGAAAAAGCTCTAATTAGGTGAATTAAGTGCATCCTTGATCAGGGCTCAATATTTAAATTATGGGTTTCTCAAGTGGAAAGACCAAGACCAAGATCAAGACCAGAGCCTTTCTAGGGAAACCAAAAACCAAGAAGCCTTTCTAGGGTCCAAGAGGAGCCCCTCTCCTATGATCGCTAACGTGGATCTAGGAGAGAGAGTGCACAATACTTGTTCCTAATTTTTTTCTTCGTAATTTTTTTTTTTTTTTGCTGGCACGTTCAAGGAGATCTTCAGGATCACAGTAACGATCGTTTTTGGTAGGCTAACATTTGTTTGATTTATTGTCTTGGGAAAATTGCGTTCACATTTTATATTGGAACCAATATGAGATAATAGTCAAGCATATATATACATAGATATGCATGCATGCATGTAAGCTGTTGGTGCTAAAATTCGATTGAAGAACTTTGAATATAGAAACGATGAGATGGATAATAAGTTAAGAATTATGGCAGCACTTGGTTTATCAAAAAAGAGCTCCGCACATGAGCCAGCATTTCAGAAAGGATAAGAGACCAATATGAGGAATGTCATAGTAGTTTAGTTAATATCTTTCGACACTCAAGTCAAAGGTAAATCTTGTAGCTTTTTCGTTTTAGAAAAAAGATGGAAGAGAACCGAATGTTTTAGGACTTACTGCTAGTGGAAAAAGAAAGATAGAAAAAAAGAATGCCCACCCTTTTGGATGGGGTTTGTTTTGTAAGTAGGCTTGAGGTCGAGTGCTAGAACTTGCCCATACCTTCTAGCACAAGCATGTGTATGAGCTTAGTAGCTATCATGTTATATTTGCAGCTTTACTAGACAGTGATCAGAGGCTCTGCGGGTTGTGCTTCGACATTGTTCAATCATTTTAGGTGATGGGGTCAGCAGAGAGAGTGACTTATTTGTTGATGGAATGCTGGCGAATACCCATCCCAATTTGAGTCTATTATATGCATATATGTGCTCACATATAATTACTTATACATAAACATACATAAAAGTATCATTTTGTTAGAGCCCATGCTAGCATATATTTAATTTCATTTTGATTGTGCACTAAATAGATCTTAAATACTTATATAAGATCAAAAAATTCAAATAATATCTTTTCTTTTTTTTTTTTTTAAGTTCTAAATTATTACAAATGGTATTAAAGTAAACTCAGTCTCTAGTATATGTGAATTAGGAAACACTACAAATAAGCTTTTATGAAGTTGACTATGGGTTGATCATGATATATGTGATGGTAATTGAGTTTGATTGGAGTTGGTTTCGACTCTTAACTTGGTGAGAACACTGGTGCTTAAAATAGAGAAAGTATATGGAGCCCATATTAGTGTCCGTTTATTCTCACATCGACTATATAATAGGTGGAAACCAAAATATTAAAATAATATTTTAATATTTTTGGATAAGATTCTTGGTTATTATATATTTCTTCTTTTTTGGTTGGTTATTTAGTATTTATTGGTTTTGTAAGGCCTACCTTAAGGTAGAATGGCAAGTGGAAAAGAAGAGTAAAATCTGTTTTCCTATTCCCTTTTATCAAGAGACACGCTAGTGGGACTGCCTTTACTTCTAGTCTCAGGGCCAGTACATCGTACTAAAATCATGTTATCCTAATATAAACACTTATGAACCGATTGATATCGTAGCATATAAGTTATTTCATCAATTTTAATTGATTGGTATAATATAATGTTAGGAATGCAATACTTTAAAACATAAGAAATTAAGTTATAATAATTAAAAGTTGGAGTATTAAAATAAATTTTGAGAAGAAACTTGAGGATCAAAAATATAATTTCACCTTCTTTGTGATACAGAACTCAGCTATCGTATTTTTTTAATATATTTTTAAAAAATTAAAATTTAATCCCATGTGTTTAAGATCATCATTCAATGCTTTTTAAACTTTATTCAATATTTTTATGCTTTTAAATTTTTTTATTATTTATGATAGCATCTACGTACAGTGAAAAACCATCGTAATAAAATTTTATATTTCTATCATGGGGGTAGGATCGAGTTGGGTCAACTGTTTCCCTCGTCCGTCTTGGGGACCGGCATGGCCCCCTAGATCCTCTCCCATGTGCCACCCGTGACGCCACGCTGGCCATAAATTCCGGTTGGATCGGGTCAAAGGAGACGTACAACGCAGTAGATCGCCCAGGCCTGTTGGTCAACGGGAGAGTCCTTGGTCAATGGTCAGATCTGCACCATTCCCGTACCAAATTGAATGCATCCAACGGTCCTCCATGTCCGGAACCAGTGGACCATGGTCCATTAAAAACCGAACCGGCCGAGGCACCAACTTAACCTCTCTTTATAAATGCTATGATGCAAAGCAATAATAATGCGACCCGTGAGGACTTTAATTCGATGGGCATATCCATTGAAGAGGTGAACGTTTTTTTGTTCATGCTGTTGCCGTGACTCTCGCTGTAGCTTCCTTCAACCGTGACATCTAAACTGTACTCACATGGCACTGTAACAATGGATCAACTTCTGAGTCACATCTATCCTCGTGAATTGCACCAATCTTCGATCTGTTGTTGTTCCTTTGGATGTTTCTAGTTTGTAAAAATTGAATCCAAGTTGGGAAAGTCATTTGAGTTGCATGTAGACCTGTTCTCTGATTTCATAATGATATTTTGAGCATATGTAGTGAGAGAGCCTGCAGGCCATGGGACTTACAGTCTTCAGAGAAAAATAGTTCTCTATCAACTCTTGCAATCATTTTCAAGCAATGTTGTACAAATAAAGTGCTCTTTCCATTCATCAAAAAATATGATGGTAGAAACAAAAAAAAAAAAAAAAAAAATTAGATATCAAATATTTCATTCGTCGATGGTATCACAAATAATCTATCTCATAGTTTTTGACTTTCTTGAGCCGCATATGATGTTTTATTATAGCTCGGTTGGTTCATTAAATGATCGTACATTTTTTAAAGTAAATATTAAGAAATATATAAAATTTATCGAAAAACTTAATTTATAAAATAACAATAACAATAACATTTTATCTATTAAAATAAAGACTAACAAAATACTTTTCAATGTTAACCAATAAAAGCTTTTTGCATTATTTTTTAAAAATATTTACTTCTAGTAATATCAAAGTCAACTTATACTGCAACATTTATAGTACTCAATCCCGACTAGTTATTTACAGGCATCATAAACAATAAAAATTTCAAGAAATATGGTGAGTTATGATAACTTCAGTAAGAATTCCTTGCATATCTCTTACGGATCGCTTGTATATTTTCTTGTAAATATCTAATTAATGGTAAAAGACTTCATCAGGCCTTGGCACAAAGACCTAGTACTCTAAAATAGGATTGAATGCAAAATAGGCTCTACAACACGAACTAAGAATCTCATGACAGCAATAATACGCAATGCTCTAGGTTTAGATCCATATAATCTCTTCTTCCTACTCGTCATTTTAATTACAGTTTTTTTTTTTTTTTTAAACTTCAAAAGAACAGGGATAGCAGCTGCCCATTGGGTTGTTTAGATGCCTTGATGGCTTGCTAGAGGAATAATTCATACACAGCCAACATCCAGAGTTAAATGGTGGAAAGAATCAATTTTATAGACACAAAACACTTTGGATCATATAATCCTGACAAAGATTCAGATGCTGGAAATAACCTTTTATGAGGAATTCTTTGCAGTTTTCTTTTTGGGGATCATGTGGTCTGCTTTTGTGATTGCCTCGCTCCTCTCATCCATATCCTTTTCCTTTTGTCAAGCTTATCTTCCAGACAAGCAATGATTCTAGCTGCTCTACCATGATAAAATGGAGTACTACCATGCTTGCACCATTGAAGGGTAAATTGATGCATCTGTGGATGCAAATATGAAGCATCTTGTGTCCTTTTTAGCATTTATCATATATTTATTATTATGTATGATTGTACATTTGTCTTGGCATATATGCATGTATGTATGTACAAAAGTACATATTTAAGCTACATTTAATGGTGGAATCAGCATCATAGGTAAAAGCATCTCAGTAATATGCCCTTATTTATCTATTTCTTTTATATTTGACAGTGCTAAATGCCATTCACTTTTTATCTTATTATTACCCTCACTTTCACCCTAAACTCACAGAATTTTTGTCTTCAGACTTTTAGAAATTTGCCTAATAACTTTTGAATATTTCATAAGCCACCCAATAAGGATGTCCAAATGACCAATAACTCAGTTACTGAATATGTTGCAAATAATTTAATTAAAACAAGAAAGATTTTATTTCAAGCAATGCCCAGTTTTTTGAGCAATAAAACAAGAATAAGTACCAAGTACAACTAGAGTTTTTTTTTTTTTTTTTTATAAAGAATTTTGAGGAATTTGGATATTATGATGTGCAGCTAACTCCTTGGGTACATTTATCAATGAGAAAGCTTCCTTTCATTGAACATCATGATCTTTGGCGTTTGACATGTATGCATGCACTACTTAACATAAACCCAGAGTACAATTAAGTAAAAAACTCTAACTGAACCCTATATTCTCCACAAATATTATGTGTTTTTATTTATTTCTTGAGCAAGTATGTGCTTTGGTTTCCATGCACAAGATTCAATGCAAACATATTTGTATGATTCTACTCTTAAACTTCATGAAATCCAAATAATCCATAGAATTCGATAATTCTCAACCCTATGGAAGAGAAGATCAATTGTCCTATTTATTTAAAAATGGAAGTCTCAGTTAGGAATGGCCATTAAATTTTTAGTTCCTTTAGATGTTTATAAAACGAGACAAAAGTGTGTGTAAAATAGATTAGTGTGCATAGAATAAGCATCCATAATGTACACACCAGCGGTTTAAAGTTGAATGAAATTAGCTCCATAAAAAAAAGCTAAATGGAATAAAGCTGGACCTTAAGTGCAAAATGGTAGTCAATTATTACCAAGGTCCAGTAATTAAATTTTAACATCATGCTGATTCCCTCTGTAACTATGGCCCGATTCTCGTCCCACCAAGTTACTATTTTTCGTGCCAAGTTAGTAATTTAAAGCATATCACTTCACCTTATGACTACCGTATTCCGCCATTATTGGAGGAAAAGAAAAGCAGTGATTGATTTTACTGGCCTACAATTCACTTGCTGTCACATATTAAGATTTTGTTTGGATTAGTTATTGATCAATAATTATCTCATATGGCTATTGAAAAACAATTATTTAAAGATATTCAATAGATAATTCAAACAAGACCTAACTCTTTTTATCTAAATCAGTGACATAAGGAACCAATATGAGTACCATATCCATTCATGCTATTTTACTTGTTGTGCAGTTTACATGAAATCATATGAGCAAGGACAGTGTGATGCAACTCATCTTAAAGTTGACCCATTCTTTGTTCCTTCACTAATGTGTCCCTTTCCAGAAGGATCCAAGACGCTTCTGCTGAGTGCAGCAGGCCTAAATAAACTATCATTCAGTGTCAACTGACTTTAGTCTAACTGGAGAAAGAAAACAGTTTTAGACAACTAAGAGAAGATGCTAAGAACAATTGATTATGATATGCATATGAAACATGTGGCTCGGAAGAAATACACGAATTTTTTTTAAAAAAATTATTTACAGCTCCATTCCTTCATAAAATTTTAGCTTAAATAAATAAAAAAAAAAATGGTGCCCCTAAGCTAAAGATATCAAACGGGCTGGGCTATGCGGGCTGGGCCTGCCCGCATGCCAGACTGCGTGCTGATCATGTAACGTTTCTAATATTACTTTTAAAAAATATTGTATACATACCTTTTGTGGGTAGGCAAATGGCTTATCGCAGTTGTATAATTCCATTCTTTTTTCATTTTTTAGCCATTTAGAGGAAAGTCTTCAATCTTCTAATCTTCATCTTTGTCTTTTGTCTGATATAGTCTGTGCCCTAAGTTGTTACGCCGGATGGGCCAAACCAACCTGCTAAATAAATTTATATTTATATTTATTTTTATTATTTTAAAATTAATTTTAACGAAATTAAATAAAATAAATTAGATGTACTTATATTTTTTTGAGATATATTATTGGTGCGACCTATCGCGATCATTTGTCTTATCTGTCCTTGAGGATTGTGACGGATCATGTTATCTTCCATCTTTAATTTTCTATTGCTCATTATTATTTAAAGGTTACTTTTCGTTATTATTCTTTTGACTCTATATTCTCTTTTTAGCTTCGTACCAGTCTTTGAGGCAGATCAACATCTCTACCGTATCGGACCTTAATCAGCTCCTTCTCTGGTCGAGTACCCATTCTCTTGCACTGAAAGCGGATTCCGATGCTACCATGGATACCGAATGGGTTAATAGATTATGGGCTATGATGGAGAGCATAGGATAATTATTTTCTTATGCTCTTTATCAGAATAAAATATTAAAATTATCTATTTCTTTCCGAGTTAGAAAGTTTATAATATTATTAGTCAAATAAATATTTAATTTAGTGGGCGAAGATGATAAAGTAATAGCTCTTTGTTTTTTAAACAATAAAGACCATGCATCCATAGCATCTATGGTGGGTTCTGAGGTAGAAGACCTTTTACTTTTCTTATATTTTTAATCATATAAATAAATATTTTATTTAATAAATTTATATTTTTTAAATATATTAAAATTTACTTCATTATTTATATTTTTAAAAGTTGCTTTTAATATTATATATGAACCCTCTAATTTAACTCTAGGATCCATAACTAAAGCTAAATAATAAAAATATAAAATTTCTTTTCAATATTTATTAAATTTTATTTCTATCGGTAAAATTATACTTTCAAAATTATCACTTCTCCTATATTTTGAAAAATAATTACTAACATCATATATTTGTTGCAAAACAAAAGAAGAGGTAGAATAAAAAGAACTAGATAAAATATTAGTAGCTTGATAAAAAAAATGTAAAAATTGCATAATAACATTAGAATTTTGCCAATGATATTCTAATAAAGGTTCACCAGAAAAGTGATTATTATGAAATATAGTAATAATATCTTTATATTTCAAATATGATTATAGCATTAAGTATGTTGAATTCCATCTATGCTTTACATCTAATAGAAATTATTTACATTTTAATCTATAGGCACTACATACAGGTTTAAATTTTTGTTTTCTTGATCCTGATGATTGTATATATTTAATAGCATCCCTAACTCTATCTATATATGATTCAATAACTTTTAGTCCATCTTGTATAATTAAATTTATAATATGATATGCACATTTAATATGAAATAATTTTTTATTTAAGATGAGATACAGATGCAATTTAAGTAATTCAATAATAATATTATTATTAGATGCATTATCTAAAGTAACTGAAAAAATTTTATTATGTATGTGGTACTTATATACCATTGGCATGATATGGGCATGAATGGTGAAGGCAGTATGTGGATATTCAATTAATTTAAAATAATTTATTTTTTGTAATATTCAGTCATAATTAATAAAATGAGCGGTAATACATATATAAGATAATTTAACTACACTTATCCAAATATCAGACGTAAGTGTTATTCTACCATCAAAATTTTTGAAATACAAAATTATATTTTCTTTATAATTATAAAATTATTTAAAACAACCAGATTTAGCAGTATTTTGAAAAATGCTTTATATTTGCATTTTTTATATAAAGCATTTTTCATATAACTTTCAAATCTTAAACTTTCGGCGAATGTTAAAGGCATTTCATTATCTACAATAAATTTTGATAATTCTTTCCTATTTAATTCTTGAGAATGAGAAAATTTTCGTAATTCACCTTCCTCGCTAATTTTAATCTGAGTTTAGGTGTTGTACTTTCATATTTCTTCTAGTGCTCGGCCAGGTGATCGGTGCCCCTGAAATGTTGTAGTTGTATTCCTTCCTGCAGACTTTACAACTTGCACGAAGTTCATTACCGGTGATATCCTCGATGTTGAAGTATTGCAAGACTTCAAAGGTTCTGAGTTTAGCTCTGAACTTAGCAACCATTAATGTGCCATTGATGGCAGTAGTGGGCCTAGGAACACTAGATTCAATCTGTGACTGATGTGCCATATACTTCATCGTATTGACGTCGAAGTCGAACTGCAGGGTTGGTGAGAGCTACTAGCATCAGACATTGTTGATTAGAGAGATTAAAAAATAAGAGTACAGAGTAGAGAGCAAGGAGATTAGGATAGTTAACTAGAAAGTAGGGAAAAATTAAGATGGCTTAGGAGAATTTGGAAGACTTGTAGGTACATAAGGACTTATGAGAGCTTTGGAGAGCCTTAGAAAGGTTTGGAGAGCTTGTAGTTTGGTATTGGGTGAGGGAGAAGGGTTGGAGCCTATTTATAGATGTTAGGGCTTTCAAATGACCCAAATAACCTTAAAAACTAATCATTTATGGCCGTCGGAAAAGATAAATAGGTTTTCTTGATCAAAAGATCAGAATATCCTTAAAAACTAGCTATTTTTGTCTGTTATGGAGGTTATTTTGAGAATTGAATAAAAATACCCTTCCAAACTAGCTGTTTTTAGCTGTTGGGGAAGAACATTTTCATTCTTTTCCAATCAGGCTTGTCGGCGCATGTATGGCAAGTCATGCCTCGCATGTTAGTTCGACGGGTCAGCCCAGCAGGCTTAGTGTGCTAGGCCCACGTTTTGGGCCTGAAACGCCCAACAGGCCATCCTGCGTGCCGGCCCATTAATGGACCATGGGTCGTGCTGTGCTAACCCATTATGGGCTGCCATGCCGATATGGCCCGTAAGATGAACTGTACTGCACCAGGCCTGGTTATTGTAGTAGCCGTGCCATGATCAGCATAGCCTATCTCTACTAGACCAAGCTAGGCTTGAGTCAATACGATTTACAATCTCTATCCTAAGCATCTCTCTCTCTCTCTCTCTCTCTCTCTCTCTCTCTATGTTTTAAAGGAATAGGAGGGACTGGGTCCCAAAATGAACAATGAGTTACTCTCCGTCTCTTTCTTCTTGGTTATGGGAGGCCATCACCCGAATACAAAGGTCTGCATACTACCGCCCAAGAGTATACTCCACAGGAATCACGAGATGGCAACAAGTCACCTAACCAAATGAGAGACTTTCTTCTTGAACCCCCCAAAAATGAGACCACCACTCTCTCAGCTCTTCACCACACAACCTTCCCACAAAATTAGCAGCCAAAGAGGCGGTGGAGAAAATCACTAGAGAAAATAAGCCTGGAATAATGCGCCTGCGTCACGTTATCATACATTTATTAAGAAAAGCTTATGATAATAATGGTCGTGCATCTTGACAGAAATTATCAAGCTACATTTAACTTTGTTATGGAAAAACACATGATGGTAAAAGCCAATCTTAAATATCTGAGAGATAAGAGTATACTTATGATCACTTGAACAAGCTATAGCTAATTAACTTCAGTTTGCTTTATGGTATCTAACCAGCTTTTGTTAAAATCTAACACACCTTATCAAGAAAAATATAAGATCACAGTTACTACACAATTTTATCTACTGAGAATTCTCTCTCTCTCTCTCTCTCTCTCTCTCTCTCTCTCTCTCTCTCTACCCATCAAGACATTTCACTACGAACATGAAATGAGGTACAAAGCAATGCTGACAAAGAATTCATTTTTTCCTAATTTTAATTGAAAATCAAATAATTAACAATTCAAAAGAAACATAACTGAGAATGCTAAAATCCTCACATGCACATGTATACTCATAAACATCAACTTATCACTCTTAAGATTGATGAAAATTACATAGTTTTTCAAGAAAGAGAAAAAAAAAAAAGAGCATGGTATCCACATATATCCTTTCTCCTGTCTGCCGCATGGGTCCCAAGTAGCTCCAGAGTTTGGGACTCTTGGAATATCTAGGAATACTATTTTGTTGATTGTTCGAGAACAGTTATTCTTCACCTACTCTATCGAGCTAACTTCATCTCACAGTACCACCCCATCTCTTCTTATTTTACCATGTCACAACAATGCATTTTGACCTGGTATCAACTTCTGACAAGGTCATAGAAGTGATGTTATAACATGGCAGCATGTCTGAAGATGGCTGTTAGACCACTGAAATCTATCCTTGCACAATCTGTTCTTCTTACAAACAATTAAAGTATGGGGCCTCCAAGGACCAGGATAACTTAAATAGCTAGAAGTTGCTAGCAATTATAGCTAGGAGGCCCTTGGCCATTGTTAGTGATGGTGCTAGGATGCAACGAAAGGACCCACGCACCAACAGGAGTGATGATGACAATATTAAACGGGGAACAAAGGTATCTGCGCGCCAAGCAAAGGACCCTCATCCAGGTCGAAGCTTTTGCAAGAAAAAGACGAGCATGAGGGATATCAAAGGTTACCCTGTAAAGATCCTTTAATATTCAAGTTAATGAGAAAAAAAAGAAGATGATTCATAGAAGACCTTATAACCGTACTAATGAAGAGAATGAAAGAGAGTGAAGTGCTCCGAGCCTACTATCGCTTCTTAGGGTCTAGGGGTACAAGGAAGGAGAGAGAAAAGAGAAGATGCCTTTTGTCTTTAGACGAAGCATCTTATTATAGACGATTTGAAGATCTAATGATGAAATCGTTTGGAGTACAGTCACGTACCTTAGCATGATAGAATCAACTATTATATGGAATTGCTTTGATTGTTGTGGGCCATGCCCTTTGTAGGTGGTTGAAAGCTAAAGATGTGCATGTTCAGCCCTATGAAACTGGCACAGCAAGCTACTTCGTTGATTGTACGTAGCCATTGACTTTATTGGTTACATTCCGTCATTACAGACTTCGATGATGTTGGGCAGAGGCCCATGTGTTGTTTGGCTTGATGCTAGCTGAGGTTTGGCCTTTATGGGTTACCATCTCATTTTTCCAACTTGCCTTGATGCTATTATAGCTATAGTACCAAAGTCCTAGAAGTTAGTAAATCAGGCTCTTGAACTGAAGTAATCTATGGTTGACTGATGCATTTCATCAATTTGAGGCATCACATTGTTTCACAACCAGGTGTAGCAAGAAATTTGAGATAGCCCATTAGGACTCTTTAATATGCCTCAACAAACTAACAAGCCTTCTCGACGAGAATTTATGTTCATAGATTGTAAAGTGAGCCCTTGAGACTTTAAAGCAGGACTGTAAAATATCTTGCCTCATACGTTTCAAGACTTCCAGATGTTATGACGATGGTTACAGTGTGCTCTTTATTTGGATATGGTACATAGGAATGCTGCTTCTCCATTGCTAGAATTTTGACCAGCCAATCTAAGCTTTGCGTCATGCCGGTGTTGATGACATGGAGATGTACTTTACCCATAGCCATTGGTTTCAATTTTAATTCTAGCCGGAAGAAAGTTAAAGTTTGAAAAGTACTTCATAGTCTGATCACTAGAATTTTTTTTTGATCATCAAATGAAGCAAAATAACCTTATATGAAAACCATGATAACCACAACAATTATGTCAAATAGGAAGACATTACTTGATGCTAGAATTCTGCCGAACTTGAATTTAATGAAGTGATATATATATATATATATGGCCGGTCGGCTGTGAAGTTGTTGTCATCCCTAAATAATACTGAACTATAGTTGATTTGGTTAAATTCACATATTTTGTTAATGACGCATCCAAAAACTAGTTGCATCTGTGGGCATGGGTAGGTAGTACATTGGATGTTCTCAGATAAATCAATCGGCATTTAAAATTCTGACTTTTAAGTGCACTAAATTATTCTTAGAAATCTCATTTGCCCTTAATTTTATAAACCAAAAATTAATAGAGGAGGAGTGTTAACTTTGATTTCTAGGAACAAAGGATCTCTCTCACTTCAAACAACCTCTTGACTTTGATAAATATACTAGCTCCTAATTATAAGAACTGCAAGATCCTTTCTCTTTTTCTTGAAGAATACAAGCTGCAAGATGTCACCTCAGATTTTTTTCATCTTATTTTCAAGAAGTCAACATTTTGCAAACTTAGGAATATATGTTCGCAATGGTGAGCTTTTTGAGGGATGTTTGCGGATCCTCACTTGTTTCTGAATATACTCTCGTGATTCCTCATAGGACCCATATGCCAGGCTAGCATTCTAATCAGACGAGGCCTAGTATTTTTCCCCAAGAGAGAGCCAATAAGATTGCCATGAAGAGATAAGGTCTGATGGATGCATAAGCGGTGGAAGAGGAGAGGAGAAGGAATCAGCAAGGAGACGGGGCTAGTGCGAAAAGGGCTTCATGGGCATATAGTGAGGTGAGATAGGTGTCAAGATTAGAAGAAGGAAGAACACAACATAAATTACTAGCTGGTCCTCTTAGTTTTCATCAACAGAAAGTGATCATAGTTTTTACCTGACACCATAACTTTCACCACACCTAACAGCAATTTTTTCCCCAGCCCCACATGCACATCGCATTCGCTTTAATTTGTCACTACAGGAGTTTTGCCAGAGACTTGAGAATGCATTTATGATAGTAACCATAGTATTCTCCAAATTAGCAAAATTAACATCTAAGTATTCATCTTATTAATTGACCTAATGACATTTTGGTTCCACTATGTAGTCTGTGGATCTTAAAATTATTCTTGTGTCTTTCAGAGGGAAAAAAGGAGTTTTTGTACATTATGGAGTAAATGATGTCATTTGTTTCTTCCTTTAAGAAATAACTGATGTTATTTTGTTTCTATTACCTTTGTTTTTTTATCATATTTTTTTTCTTTAAACTTTGATGGCATTTTGGCATTTTCCTGCATTCAAAATTCTTTTCATTCTATTTTGTGACTCTGTAGATGATGCTTAATAAAAGAAAACTTTGAGCATGAGTTTAAACCAATTCTAGATAGGCCTCAAACCTTTGAGAGATGTGCAGGAAAAATTCCTTTGACCTTCAATAAAAGGTGGGGGGGGAAAAAAGAAAAATATCCTTTGACAAGCATCTTACAAGGGATCTACGCTCATGTGTATGCTTCCATGGTTAAGGGATCCTGCATGCACGCATGTCTTTCGATGCCAACATACATTCATGTATGTCTGTATGTATATAGTTCGATGCGGATGGTTAAGGTTAAATATTCAAATGCCTGAATTAATGGGCTACCCATATGAATTTATTTTTTCATGTAGATTTACTTTTTCTTCAAGGATACAAGGGAGGCTTAGCCACTCAAATGGATGGAGAATGGATGTAGGTGTAGTTATGCATCTATGATTTGTGGACACATACATGGAGAATGAAGTTTGCGAGGAAAGATAGGGTGGAAAAATGATAGAAGAGTTGCAAGTTTGCAAATGAGTAGAAAAGAGTAGAAGCAGTCCAAGGAGAAGAAAGGAAGAAGAAAAAAATATATGCTCGTAGAAATGCCAAGAGTTCAGGAGTACAAGGTCACGACGAGAAGGCCAGGGATCCAATCACCTCCAAGAGGCCACCGGCCAAGTTGTCCTCAGCTTGGAGAGTCTCTTTCACATCTTTTTAACACCGGCATGCAGCCCTCTCTCTCTCTCTCTCTCTCTCTCTCTCTCTCTCTTTCTCTCTCTCTCTCTCCTCCCTCCCCACGTAGGCCCTCACCACTACAGTGATGAGATCTTTCTACAAACCCTCCTCTTCTGTTTTCTTCTTCTCCCTTCTTTTCAGAGAATAGGGAGAGAAAAGTATAGAACAATAATAGTGTTACTACTAGTAGTCCAGTAGCAATCACAATTAATAGCAACTCATCCTCCACATTATCTTCTCCACCACTTGCACCAGCCCATTAGGTAGACGCCACTTGCAAGGTGAAGGGTAAAGACTCTGACGATTCTAGAGTGCTTCATTTCATGGCAATCCCAGGGGCGATGAGCGGAGAAGACGAGAAGAACGAGCACGAGCGCGAGCACGACCTACTGATGCCTGGCTTTCGCTTCCACCCCACTGACGAGGAGCTCATCGAGTTCTACCTCCGCCGAAAGGTGGAGGGCAAGCGCTTCAGCGTTGAGCTCATCCCTTTCCTTGACCTCTACCGCTTTGATCCATGGGAGCTTCCTGGTTTGACGACCAACTTTTACTAGAAGAATTCTCCATCTCTTTGAAGATTTAGAACTTTAGATGTTATGTAGAGATGGTCATGAGAACAGGACTACTCTTTGATGCAAATCTTAGTCCACTGATTTGTGGAGTGCTCTTCTCTTTTCAGCACTGGCAGCGATCGGAGGGAAGGAATGGTTCTTTTATGTTCCTAGAGACAGAAAGTATAGGAACGGCGACAGGCCAAACCGGGTGACAACCTCGGGCTACTGGAAGGCCACTGGGGCTGATCGGATGATTCGGTCCGCGAACTCGAGGCCCATCGGACTAAAGAAGACTCTTGTGTTCTACTCCGGGAAGGCACCTAAGGGGATTCGAACGAGGTGGATCATGAATGAATACCGTTTGCCACAGAGTGAAACCGATCCGTATCACAAGGTAACTTCTAGAAATTCTTGTACACACGCATTATTGGGTCTAGTTCTCAGACAAAGAAGAACAGTCATGGGGTTTTGATTCCTTCTAATCTCAAACAGTAGGGAAAAAATAGCAAATAGTAAAAAAAATGAACACAGACTTCCTTTTGGTGATTGAGCTGCAAACCTTCTTGAGGAGATGAGTCATCCATCTCTCCTTTTATCTTCTAATATTACAATTGAAAAAGTTTAGAACTGCAAGTAATTTGAAATTTCATTTGCAATGCATAATCACACTTCTAGTCTTAATACCAAGAAATTTTTTTTTTTTTTTAAACAATAACTGAGATCTGAAGTTGGACCTCCCCTAAAGGGGAGGCACTTGGTGAGAGTTGCCTGCAAACTGAGCTGACAAGAGTTGGCCCTATTACTGATGCTTCCTATTATTGTCTACATACTATTGCATCATATTGCAGAAGCATAGCTCCTTCCTTTGGATATTTTGCTTTCTATAACGAAAATTCTCTTTAGGCATCCAAAACACTCCTTATAGAATTGCTCTTCTTCTTTACCTCTTCTTTCCTTCCTTTTAGAGTGGTTTGCTACTTCTGTTTGAATTCGAGAGTTGAGTTGGGCAAGAGCCAGTGTTTCTTTCAGGGTGAGATCTCACTTTGCCGAGTCTACAAGAGAGGTGGGGTTGAAGACCATCTCTCTAGCATGCACAAGCCGTCCTCCTCCAAATCTACCAGACCTGATAAAAAACACAAGAAAGTTCACCAACCATCTTCTTTCTTCGCGACGCTCGCTGGAGATTCCTTCTTATCAGAGTTAGAGAAGATCCATGAAGTGGGAGTTTGCAGCACCACAGATGACATGCCAGTTTATAGCCCAGCAGCTCCAGTATGGGACATGAAAGCTTCACTTAAAGAGGATGGCACTTCACTGAATCCATCAAACACGCTGCTGCCAACACGCACACTCCTCCCTTCAGCTTCTTCTTCCATGGCCACCACCAGAGCCGAAGAGTTCAACAAAATGGCAGGCTACCTCCAAGGCTACCTTAACCAAACCGATCAGTTCTTAACAATGCCATCGCTGCCACAGCTGCTTCCCCTCAACGGGCTGCACAATTCACTGGCAACCATTTCAGACAAGCTTTGGGAATGGAATCCACTCCATGAGGAAGGAAAAGGCTTCTCTATTTTCAAGTGATTGACTGCATTGCACATAGACATAATCCATCTACGGTTGATATGTTTCTTTTGTTTTTAGCTATGTTAGCTGCAAGCTTAGATCGACTTGGATGGAACCATGCATGTGGTTAACTAGGCATGCAGTTCATGAAGTTTTAGTTAATTTCCTGGATAATTCTCTTGTTTTCTTCTTTCTGGTATCTCTTGTCTATATGCTGTAAAGAAAAACTTAAAGAGGAGGAGAAGAGAGCCGTCGCATAAAATTGAATGTTTGGTGTGTACCAAGACATCCAATAATTGTGTCATAAGACTTACAGAGGCAGCTGCTCAGAGGTTTGGACATGGGATGCGAGTACCACTGCAGGCATGTGATTGCTACATTGTCCGTTCTTTGGGTGGTGGTGGAACTAATAACTAACCCATAGCAAGCATTCTGACTGTCTTTTTCCCTGTTGTGATTGCAAGATCGGGGCTAGATATTGGAAGTTTGAATTCAGGTTATCTTGAAATTTGCCATTGCAGTGGATCTCACTTTTGTAGTTTGTAATGGTGTTGCAGATATTACGAAGATGTAGAGCCCATGATGTAAAGAGAGATCTGAAAAATTCTGCAGTTAGTCCAGAGGTAACCCACACAAAATGTAGTCGGAGAGTGAGGATAAAATAAATCCAAATAATAGAGAACAGGCTTGATGATTATAGAGCTCTTGCTGTCCTCTTCTTGCTAGAGGAGTCAGAATACCAAAGTACGGCTTGGGACAGGTTGTGTTTTGTAATTGAATGCAATAGCATCTCTTCATGCACATCAAGGAGGACCTGGCTATGATGCCATGCCTCTGGCATAGCTGGAGTTATTGCATTGCAGTTCTATATAAAAACCAGTAACTAAAATTTCTTAGACGAGAGCATGTGTTTTCAAATTTTAGAAAGCACATGAAAAATTTGAGCTGGGCCATTCTAGGAGATGGGAACAATCATCTTTATATTGAGGAAGAATAACTGCTTATTGGCACGTTTCTTCTTTCCATGATTTAAGGAAAGGCTTTTATCTTCACTGGAATTTAGCTTGAATTTATTGGGTTGGAGGTTTTTTTACAGTGTTTTCTTATTGAGATATAGCTTGTTTTTTTTTTTTAATATTGATATATATATATATATATATATATAATTTTTTCTTTCAAGATTTTGTTTGAACTCCTTATTAGGTTGGGATGTGTTTTTTTTTTAATAATTTTTTTTGTTGCAATTTGCTTGGAGAATAATTTCTCATTCCATAACATGTAGGTTTGATCTAGAGGTGGCAATGTTCATTTAACTTAATTCAATCTGTTTAGATCAAAACAAATTGTCTATTTAATAAAATAACTAGATTTGGATTTGAATTTTTAACCCATTAAATAAATAGATAGAGTTCAGGTTGACAAAATTTTTACATAACATGTATTCGACCTAATCCGACTTAATTCTATCTCTAATTTAATCCGATCTTTGGATAGGTGAGTAGTTTTGAGTAAGAGTAATTATATGTGAAATTTGTGAGAGTTGTATGGGAGTTGATTAAGTGTATTGGTTTCGAGTTTATGAGAATGAGAGTTTTTTTTTTTTTTAATTTTTATGTGATGATTGCAATCATCTCTATTGATATTAGGTTATTGCGAAATAAGCATCGGTCGAACAATGAATCTCTCTATAATTTTATAAAGATTTGGTAGAGAGCAGCAATCATTCATTTCCGAAGTAGGCTTCTGTTCCTCCCGGGATGACTCTTTCAGTTGCATTTAAGTTGGCTGAAGCTGGAAGCAGCTACATTGTTGACATAAATAAATAATAGATTTCTTTACCCAATCAACAATGATTCTATAACAGTGCCAACCTCTACAATTAATAGAACATCGATCGGAAGTAAGTGGATGGCCCTCTCAATGCCAGAGTTCTCTACTAGGTATTAATAAGGACCTCTGTCACCCTGGAGCTTGCCAACACATGCTTGTATAAGGCTATGGTTGCTGATTGATTGCGGATTGATGGGCTCATTCTTAACGTACATAGCTAAATAAGGGCTCAGTAAGATACTCTTCCATCATTTTTTTAAATAAAATTATTTTTAATATTCCAATAGGTAAACCGACAATCTGATTAGTTGATTTTTTTTTTTTTTTTTTCCTGATAGTATTACATGCTGTTTCCACTTTTGATGAGGGTTTTTTGGTTTTTTTCCGAATGGATTCGATTCCAAAACAAGGCAAAGGCAAAGAAAGAGGAAAAAATAGAAGAATCATAATCCTTTCAATTATTTTTAAAATTAAAATTCCTTAAAAAAAAAAACCTATCCCTAGTGAGGTTTTCGGCTCTTCATCGAACTTCGATTATTCTTTTTTATCTTCTTTTGTATCAATAGCAAACCTAACTTCGTCTTCCTTAGTAGTCTTTGTCCAATCTTCTCCACCATAAATGCTGAGAATTAAGCAACGTCTCGCACTACATATTCCTCATAGTCATATTCCGTAACAAAATCTTCTTTCTTTTATTTTAATTGCTTGTACCAACCATGCATATTATAGATTAAATCAGTTATCCAATCACTTAATTTGGTGCACTAAAAATAAATGATCAAAAAAAAAATTAAAAAATAAAAATAAGTCCTCAAATCCGTAGCAACAACCATGTAAATATTCCCGATTCAAGACATTTGCTCAATAAACTTTCATAAGAAAAGATGGCTATTCCAAGTCAAGCTTCAGTCTTCCTTATAGAGGTCGAACCCTTAGAAATTGTTCATTTGAATGGACTAATGGCACATTTAGCACATATGCTACATGTTTTTTTATATTGAAATATTTTTTTATAATTTTTTTTTTGAAATTTGGTTTGAACTCGTTACTAGGTTGGGATGTGTGTTTTTTATAATTTTGTTTGTTGTAATTTGCTTGGAGAATAATCTCGCATTTCATAAAAAGTAGGTTTGATCTAGAGGTGGCAATGCCCATTTAACTTGTAAATCAAATCAGATTATCTATTTAATAAAATGGCTAGGTTTAGATTTAAATTCTTGATCCATAAAATAAATAGGTAAAGTTTAGATTGACAAAATTTTCACATAACATATATTCAACCCAATCAGACCTAATTTCTATTTTTAATTGAATCCAATCTTTTGATAGATGAGTAGTTTTAAGTAAAAGTAATTATATGTGAAATTTGTGAGAGTTGCATGTGAGTTGGTTAAGTGTATTGATTTCGAGTTTGTAGGAGTGAGATTTTTTTTTTTTTTTTTTTTTTTTTTGATGATTATAACTATCTCTATTGATATTAGGTTATTGCGAAATAAGCATTGGTCGAGCAATGAATCTCTCTATAATTTTACAAAGGTTTGACAGAGAGCAGCAATCATTCATTTCTGCACTAGACTTCTGTTCCTCCCTGGATGGCTCTTTCAGTTGCATTTAAGTTGGCTGAAGCTGGAAGCAGCTACATTGTTGACATAAATAAATAATAGACTTCTTTATCCAATCAACAATGATTCTATAATGGTGCCAACCCCTACAGTTAATAGAACATCCATCGAAAGTAAGTGGATGGCCCTACCAGTACCAAAGTTCTCTGCTAGGCATTAATAAGGACCTCTGTTGCATAAGCCTATGGTTGCTGATTGATTGCCGATTGGTGGGCTTATTCGTAACATACATACCTAAATAAAAGCTTACTATAGTACTCCTTTATCATTTTTAAAATTATTTGAATGATTTCTTAAAATAAAATTAGTTTCAATATTTTAAGAAGAGAAAAAAAAAACGTTACCCTTTCAATTATTTTTTAAAATCAAATTTTCTTCCAAAAAATATCCTATCTTTAGTGAGATCTTTGCCTCCTCATAGAGTGAAAGCTTTGATTGGATTTCAATTATTCTTTTTTATCTTCTTCAGAAGCAATGGCACACTTAGTTTTATCTTTTCTAAGTCTTCCCCCACCATGGATGCAAGGCATTCAGCAACGCCTTGCACTGCATATTCCTCATAGTCATATTTCATAATAAAAACTTCTTTCTTTTATTTTAATTGCATGTACCAATCATATACACTACTAATTAAACTAGTTATTCGATCACTTAATTTGATGCACTAAAAATAAATAGTTAAAAAAATTATAAAAAAATAAAAAATAAATACTTATGCTACTGCTAAAGACCTTCGTCAACCTTGCTCCTTTATCAATTCTATCTTGTAAGGAAAAAATAATGAGAACTGCAACGCTGCTAGAACAAAAACAATGTTGCTATGATAGGACTCATTTACAGCATGTTTTCACTGAATGAGTCCATGGAAATTCAGCTGAAGTTTTTTTTATTAAAGGGGGGAAAAAAATCAAGACAGTGGAAATCAACTACTCATTTTATTGATGCAAAATGGGAGAAAACCTGATATTATGTGTCTAATGTAGACTGAATCAGATAAGGTGGATTTTTTCAGGGCTGAAACGTGGAGAAGTTTTTTTTTTTTTTTTTTTTTTTTTCAGAGGAAAAAAATCAGTACAAGATAGGTACAGTCAAACAATATAGAAGCACCAGCAGAGCCAGTCAAGGCATTCTTCTACTAAAGAAGATTTCTAATCTTGAATAGCCAACAATAAATTAGTCCAACCAGACAACTATTGTTTCAGCACTTATCCAGAAACTAGCACATGATAGAACAACTCAAAACTCTTTCTACCATTTATTAAGCAACCCATCAGTCAGTGTCCTGTTAACAGTTAATGGGCCATGGTTTAATTGTAAGCTCAGATATTTGATGAAATCACATCTGAAATGAGAATATGAAAGTGCTAGATGATGAGTTTGAATACAAATTTGCTATTTGTTTTGTGAGATAGCTGTTAAAGCTTTCTATATATATATATATATTATTAGATTTACCTGCCAATTTGTCTTCCTCCTTTGCGATTTTTGATCTCTTCCCACCAAAGTGCTAGATGATGAGTTTTTGGAATCCTCTACTGTCATTCAAGGTTGAGCCTTCACTGGACTGCTAGCATGGAATAATGTTTATAGAGGAAAATTAGGCAGAAAAGAGCCTTGGAACATTGTGAGAGTGCACAATCTGCCTCACCAAATATGAGATATCAATCATCTGCTTTACCAAATATGAGATATCAAGTATATGCTTCTTTGTTCGGCTTTGCACGGTATTTGGTATTGCCATCTTCTCTTGTGAGAAAAATTTACCATCTTCAAACTTATTTACACTATTTTGTTGATTTAGAATTTTGATAGTTGCTAGCTTGTAATCTAGAGAAGTGGAGCATCATCCATACCGTGTAGGGAAAGCTCTGAAGGATCAGAACAAAATAATATTTCACAAAAGTCTATTTGCTAATGAGATTTGTTCTCCAAACAAATATTAGTGGGGTTTGGAAATACATAAAATGCAATTGCTGCTTATGATCTAAGAAGGCTGCATTATAACCATAAAGCAACCGTTTAAGGGTTTCTACTGTGGAGTTTTTAGTATAACCATCATGATAAAAGAAAAAACTACCCCCAGCATAACTTTTTTCTTTCAATGCAAGTACAAAAGCGTTGGTTAAAATTCCATTTCCTTTCAATTAACAAAAAGGAATCCTTTTCTCGAGGAAAAATTTAGGCACCAGAGTGCCAAACCTGTGTTTTCATTAAGATGATGAAACAGAGAATAGAGCAAAAAGTGCATGAGAAACCCTCACAATAGATTACAACATGAGCCCCCATTTTTCTAAAGACTCCCTCCATCTTTCCCAACTTAATTCTAGATGCCCAAAGGGCCAAAGCCAAACAAAAAAAGAATTTTGCTTAAGCTTAATCTTCTACAAGAGTAGTTAACACAAAATTCTTAATACGGCCATGATATGAACTATAGCTTGGATGAGCACGATCTACATTCATCAATATGAAGAGCCATTATTCATATGTTCATGAACTCTAAAGGTAGTTCTTTTTTGTGTTAAAATTTTAGAATAGAAAACAATATTTAGATATTTACATTTAGTTGTTGTTGATTCTTTCATCAAAGGTCTCGTGTTGGATGGGAAAACTTTGCTTGATCTCTAAAAGATCATATCTCAATAGATTTTGACCACAGATACATGCATACCAACATAATGATTGAAAAAAAAGAAAGAAAGAAATCTAAGGTGTTTTTTCTTCTGAGAGAGAGAGATGCAATTTCACTGATACATTTATGACTTAATATAGATCGATATATCCGTTGTAAGGCTTATGAGTTAAAGGTGAACTGTTTCTAGTCAAAGTATTTAATGTGATGTTTCAACAGCAAATCACTAAATATGCAAATGATGGGTATCCTCAGTCATAGGAACTAAGATTTTTTTTGGCTTTGTAAGATCTGCAGTTCCATCTGTGTGATGGACATGAACACCTTTATTATTTACTCTCTTTTTTTTTATAACAAATACTCTGTTGTTTCTTAACAATTTGGTTAGCTGTTATTCTTTTTTTATTTTTAAATATAAAACCTGTACACTGTTCACAATTCAATAAAATTTTCACTTAACAACAAAAAAGAAACTTAAAGCATAAATTCACTTAATTTTGGAAGAATCCAAAAAATAACTAAACATATCTCAGATGAACCTGATTAACCAACCATGTGACATATGAATCATTGGATCCCTCAAAAAGAATACTGATGAATCATTGGAGTGGAAAATGTTTAAACAAGTATTTCATGAATTCAAACTAGCAAGCCAATCTTGAGTTCATGGTTTTCTCCCATATTTATCAATATGAAGACTCCGATATCGAAACTATAAAACAATGCAATGAGTTTTTTTCCAAAATATCAATTGTTGAAATCCCCTGTTAGACTATATGCAGTTACAGGAAAGATTTCAAGCACCCTGAGATAGAGGATTAGACAAAGGAAAAAAAAAAAAAAAACTTGTGACAAAGTTATCTAAATGATTTAAAATTACAATTTCTACTTCAGAAAAGTAACACTTTTCACAGCTTCTAGTAAATACCCTGTCTGTGCAAGATGCCTGCTATGACTCACCAAAAGACAGTTTCAGCAAATGTCACATAAAGAAGAGTCCCTAACCTTTCTGGTTACCAAACATTAACAAATACATGCTTGTGAATCCAATGAATCTGCAGATTGAATCATATGTAATTAGGCCTATGGATGTGGCATATATAATATGTACTCTTGGGAATCAAAACACAAGACTGTACATAGAAGAGAATTATTTTGGCTAGCTATTTATAAATGTAGGAGAGAGGCCTTGTGATTCTGTTACAAAGACTAGCATTGGATTTATTCCTATCCACTAAAGGAACAGGAAAGGCATCCTTAAACTGCATATAACAATCTGCACTTAAGTGTATGATAGAACAATTCAAAATTATTTTTTGAAACTTTCTCATGCCTAAAATTTCATGAAAGGGACAATAACATGGTAATGACACTGAAACAGATAAATCTTGACATTTCATTTCAATACTTAATACCAGACCACAGGTAACAATTTACTGGTATATAAAATATTGAGAAAAGTATGTATCCAATTAAAGCTATAAAGTTTGTTGTTGACAAGAATGGCTGCGTCCAATTACAAGGATGACCAAGTCAACTAATAGCAATGCACAAAGGGTGAGACATTTATCAACCATTAGTATGAAAAGGAGTACCATTTGTAAAATATAGGATTATTCCACAAATAAGAAGACCAAGTCCATCTGCAGCCAATGCTTGAGCCTCTCTGAATGAACCTAAGAGAATAATGGATATGATATACCCAAGTATGTTTTACTCAATATGTATGCATGCATGCATGCCAGCCATAGTTGTCACCAGTGTCATAAAAGGAACTTTTATAAAATAACCTAAGTATATGATTTGCTTACTTCACATTCTTTACGAGTGATTATATTAGCAATCCATTATCATTGCACAAGTTATTCAAATCTGTATATGCCATTTAAACATAAATTAATATGCTGAAACAGACAAAAAAGAACCTTAAAAGGGATCAGAACATGCCCACAATGGACCCCAATGACTCCTGAAAGGATGGCTGATATTGAACTGAAAACAATGATAGGCAACAGTTTCAGCTCACCAGGTACTGGTAAGATACAGCTGGTATACACAAATGTTCCAATTGAATTTGTTTATTTGAGATGAGAATTTAAGCAAGCCTCTGCAGTCCTACTGGTTCAAAGGGAGCAAGACACCAACTAGGAGCATCTTTTCTCAGCGGCCCTATATTTGGTGAACTATTTGTACAGTCCTTGACAGTTATCCAGGAAAAGATAAAACAGAGAATAAGCTTTTTGGGTGGTACTTCGATTGACCTAAGAGGCCAACTTAAATAAGACATAACATTGATTGTATCCAAACAGGACGTGTATAGAGATAAATTATACCCCAAACTTGCCTGTCTACATAACCAACTGCATTGTAAGCAGGACCCAAGTGTGCTCTCACACCACATTGGACCTGAAAAAAAAAAGAAACTACAACTGCAACTAGGTTGTTGTAAGGATATGGACTTAATAGGGTTTAGATTATTGTGAACTGAGAAAATTTTCCTTAACATACGGTGAATCCTTTTCAATCATTCACATTACCTGTGTTATGCAACACAAAACTCCAGTCTGGTACATAAGTGCGAAGGTTGTCACCATGAATATCACAAATGCAATGAGCCCAACAATCCTATGCATCATAAACAAAGAAACATAAAAATCCAAAATACTTGTTAACAAAAGTTTGACGTAATTGTTGTTGATAGATATGCATCAAGCTTGCTTTAGCAATTCGACTTGTATTCTTTTTTTGACAGCTGGATGTTACTGATGAGTACAACAGTGAATTTTCTGCTTGCTATTACTAGATCATTGGCCAAGAACAAGAGAGGATTTCTACATGTCTGAAGACCATTGATTTAAGGACACCTGAAATAAGATTGTTCTGGAATAAAATGAACTTACAACAACATATTTAGGCCATTGATTTGGTATATTTCCTGGTCAGACTTTCTAAGTTGTTAACATACAGCCACCTGACAATTTCAAAGAAAAGTGTATCCACATTATGAGATTTTAGCTTAATGCCTTTTAGCTTAGTGCTTACATTCTATGCTTTCTTGTAATCTTAAGTACTTATGGAACAACCATCAAAATGTTGATTGGATTTGTTGCCATTGCCAATTATATGCACTGAAGATGGCAACAGGACCCAAGCCTATGACAGTCGGACGTAGTTTTGTATTCAGAATATCTGTCAGAGCCACAATGAAGTAAACCAACTCTATTCTCCGCTCATGCCACACCAAGAAAAGAAATGATATAGCAATAATGAGCAGATCCCACCAATTTAAAATCAAACATAATGTGATAGATTAAAACGAAGAACCTGAAGGATGCCACACCATCTGATGTGCTTCATGTCAACACAGTGGGAGAGGTCATCAGGAGCATTGGAGGCTCCACTTTCAATGGACCCAACAATCCACACTTAGAATGTTGTGTGGATTTTAAGAAAACAGTAGAGCAACAACAATGCATCAATTAACAAACATAAGAATATGCTACAAATAACTAAACACAACTATGAATGCATCAAACAAGTGAACAACCCACATTACAGTATGAATTGAGAGAAAGCACTAAGAACTAACGAAGTTACAACAGGAATCAAACAACTCGTATGTGGCATGTGTTAGGGATTGTAAGTAAGTGAGTGTAAAACATACACCAAATGCATCAAACAACCCACAATTGGAATGTAATATGGATTGTAGTAAATCACTAGACCAACCACTCTAAAAATCACTAAACCAATCATCAGTATGTCAAATGACCAGCAATGATAATGTTAGGTAGATTTTTAAGAGAAAAAGCTTTGGCTAGTGATAGAAGATAACAACTAATGAATGCTCACCTTGAAAGCACACGACAGAAGAGAAGTTTGAGCTGTATTATGACAACTTTCGTAATAGCATCGGAGACCTTTGGAATCCTCTGCAGTACAGTGAAAGGATTAGGAAGTTAGAACAGGTTTGATAATAGGCCTGGGTCCAAATAATGGATCTATTTACTGATTTAGATTGGGTCTGAGTTGCACCAAACTTGGATACTGTCAAGACCAGTCTTTTATGCAAAATATCTGACCCGGTCCTGCAGACAAGGTGGACTAGATTTGGATCAATACAAACTATTAGGTGCACCATTGCTCTCATTTGTTTTCAAGTGGATCAAGTAGGCCAAAAATGTCTTCATCAAAAAAAAAAAAAAAAAAAAAAAAGCAAAAAATGGGGACCAGATTTCAACAATGCATTTGTCCTTCATTCAAAAAAATAATGCAGTTGTCCTACTGTCATGGCCCCATAACAAAAGACTACCATCATTTTCATTCTTTTGTAATGGAAAGAAAGACCATTGTTTGCCCAATCCAATATTTGACCAGAAAATTTTGAGTAGAACATAAGAATTGTTATGGCAGCTATTTTTAGCATCAGAATCTTTTCTTTTGTGTTTACAAATTTTGAGAACTAGGATGGGAGATTAGCCATTTTAATCAGCATGGCAGATATTAATTGTAGTATAAACAGCATTATTGTACAAAACCAATATGCACATAAACTAATCACTCAATTTATTTTAATAAATGTTAGCATAAAAATAATATTATAAACAACTAAAAGATAAAAAAGAGTCACTAAAAGTCAAGTAGTCATTCATGTTTTTTGAGGAATTCTACATACATGGCATTTTTATTGAGCCCCTGAACTTAACAACTGTTATGGCATGACACCACCGCATAACTCCTAAATTTTACCCCAGACATTATGCAAGATTTTTTTTATTTTTTTTTTAAAGTTCTGATGGAATTCGGTGCGCTGATATGATTGCACAACAACAATATTGAAATATGATATAAAGATTTTAACGTATTCTTTTTTAAAATGCAGTCACAAAACCCATTTGTTTTCTTTTTGGCTGAGCTCTTAATTCTTGAGAATTATGAAGAAGCATAAAAGAAAGCTTGCTACGGGCAAGAGAGCAAATAGATGGAACTAATTCTTTGCGACTTTTACCCAGTTATCCCTTCATCTGAACTGATTACCAACATGCATTTCCGATGGTTACTATGAAAAATTAGCAGTTGATGACCAAAATTATAGAAACAGCATGTGAACGATCAAAGTCAATGAAAGAAACTTGGGATTTCAATTCTTTGATGGAATGCAACGGGACAAAAAGGGTCCTTTAGCCCGGCTAACCATCGAATCGCTGGTCCTTGCTCCTACAACGCGACGGTCGGCCGCCAGGGGCGACGTCTCCGCCGTGGCCTCGTTCGCGTGCGAGGAGATCGCGGCATCCCCGTCCTTCGCCTTCTGCATGAAGCTCGCCGCGGACCTTCTCCGCTCCGCCTGCCTCACCCCCGATTTCCGGGACGCCGCCCTCTCTGGCGTCCGCTCCAAGCTCGCCTTCCCTGACCCCGACGTCGGCGCTGCCGCCGCCTCCTCCACAAAGCCAAAAGCGAGACAGGGGAGCAATAATGGACATTTGAATATCGGAGGCAAAAAAAAAAAAAAAAAAAAAAAAGCAAAATAATTTCCTTCTCTTTTCTTAAAAATTAAAAAAAAAAGTAAAATTTCTCCCTACTTATAAGCGTTGTAGAAGTTTTCATCAAAGAAATGATTAATATCTTTGAGGTGCTTATTTGATTGCTCATCAAAATACAGCCAAACTAAAATATATGACCATATTATATCTTTTAAAATTTGAATTGATTCTTGCCTTATGAGATTAAAAAAAAAAAAAATAATTCAATAATGAGTATCTAAGACTGCTATCTAACTCATATTGATGATTAGGTTTTATTCATATAAAATTCAATGTTAGGATAACGTGGTCATAAAAGATCCCACTAAAGCCTCTTTTGCTTATTATAATGCTTATAAATATCACTACTTGCCCACCTACCTAGATCTTAATTATCAAGATTTTAAAGTAATAATAATAATTTTTTTGTTATATTAAAAAATAACGATAAGAAACAAAGGGTAAAAATCATCTATTTTCAAATAAAAAAATATAACAAGAAAATAATTTCTAAAATAATTTATTTAGTCAATAATGCAAATTATATATATATATATATATATCATTTCCTATGTCTCCAGCGTTTCATTGGTTACAATTATTTTTGGTTATTTATTTTATAATATTCTTCAAATAAATGCCTAAAAATTGATAAAACATGAGTATTTTTCAAAAGAACCAATCAAATTCTTTAAGAAAGAGAATAAAGCATTTTTTGATTAATTCTAAGTGAAAACCTTATGTATTATTATATGTATGTATATATATATATATATATATATATATATATATATATATATATATATATATATGTATGTATATGTATATGTATATATATATTATTGAACGTATTGGATAATGCCAAACATATTATTCAACTAAACAGGAAATGTATTAGGAAGAGGAGCTTTGCTGTTTGTTTAAATATTTTTTTGAAAAACTATGCTGAAATTATAATCATATTTTTATCTTTCAATCTTTGATTATATATGACACCAGCCATCTCGAATCGGCACCATTATACAAAAAAATAAAAATATCATAAAATTATTTTCCTTAAAAAAGTCTGATCAACTTAGCTTATAAGATTAGGGAATAGATTTTTTTCACAAAGAATATATTTTTTAGTCTCTAAATTTTCATTCAAAATTTATTTTGCTTTTCAAACATTTAGTTTTTTAGAATTTAATTCCTCATGTACTACGTTCTCAATGCCTATTAAAATTGATGGATTAGTTACCGTATAAAGATTTTTTCATAAGGTATTTCATCTATTTTAACCGATCTATATTTTTAAAATATAAAAGGCTTGATTGTAACAGCAAAAAAAGTTTGTGGACCGCAACAATGAAGTTGAGAAAAGAGGCAGCGATTTGGACCACCAGAATAAAGAAATAAAGGGCGGATGGGTCCCCGAGTAGTTTGGTTGGCTCCCCATGTCACGCTGAAAGGGGTCGGGTGTCTGACCGGAGCTCCGTACCATTGCACAAGAGATGCTTCCGTATTATCCCGCGATCCGAAACTCCGCCGAATATTTTACGCCAATACTGACCGCTTTTCCTCCCCCGCTACCAAATGGGCTGCCCAAGAACTGACGCGATGGCCGCAACGGCAACACCACTGGCGGCGGCGGGTGCGCGTCGCCGCCGGGGAAGGCTTCCTCGGCTTGTGGCTGGTCCTCGCCCGCATCGCCAAGGGCTATACGCCGTCATCGCCACAATCGAGCACGGCACCAACGCCACCCACGGCGGCGGCGAACCCTCGACCGGCGTCTCCTGTACGGTCGATGCCGGAGGTGCAGAGGACCCTCAACGTCCCGGAGGCGGCGCGAGCCGCCGGAGGCCGGCGGGTGGTGGTCACCTCCTCGATCTCCGCCATGATGCCCAATCCCCGTTGGCCTCGGGACGACCCGGGACGGCCCGTCGACAAGGAGTGTTGGACCGATCTTGATTATTGTAAGGTTCACAAGGTGAGGGTTTCTCTCCGTCCTCTCCCAAAACTAGGGTTAGGGTTAGGGTTAGGGTTAGGTTTTCTCTCATGTTGTGTTCATCTTCACCTGAGAGGAGTGTGCGCGATCGCTTCGACCGTGACGTAAGCAGAGTTGTTACTGTAACTCGTACGAAGTTGGAATTGCCGAAACCGGGGATCCGGTCACCGCTTAAGTGTAAGGTTACCGGAGCCTGATGCAGCAAAAGGCTGCTTCTGGATTTCGTATTTGATCTTTCGTTTTCCATGTGGACTATATTATGATGCATGATTAGGTTTCTTCTGAGTTCTGAGTTATCTAAGAGTGACCATGAATGGCTTTGAATACAAAATGATAATAATTGATATGTTCGACTCCTGGCTGGATAATTATGGCGATGTTTTCTATAGCTGATCACTTGTCATTGTGTTTAGCTATAATTGCTCATGTCTGATCATGGCTGCCCACGTTTGGCTATAGCAGGACTGGTTTGAGAGTGGGTCATAAAGTTGTATGTGACATGTGAACTTATAGTGGTTTTGTTGGCTGATACATATGATGATGGTTTTGTTTACTGATATATATGATGATGCATCACCTCTATTGGTCATGAATCAAGATCAATCATGATTTTACCCTGTTTGGCAATAATTAATTGATTTTCACTTATATGGGGACCGATGGTTGGACCACAAGACAACTAAGAATCCATTGCTGTTCATGATGATGACATTGAGCTATTAAATCATGGTTGGTCGATTTTTATTTACTTGGATAAAAGTTTTGTGCTCATATTATTTGGGTTTTCAGTGGAAGATGCTTGGATTTAAGTATACCCGAATGTACAATTGAGACCTAAAAATTGTAACATCCAGAACATAATATCCTGGCTAAATTTGCATGTAATATTGCCATCTAGAACTCCATAGTCTTACAACTTTACAACTAAAGGAAAACAGTGAGGTGCTTTGTCATGTCTTTCAAAGTTTTGCCAACTCATGTTAAGTTCCTTGTGCAGGAAAACATGAGACTCCTAGATGATTCATGAATTGGAAGGGAGAGTCATCTAGCATGGACGCTTATTCTAATATAAATGTTCAGTGTCTCTGACATTTGATTATGAGAAAATGTATTAACGCAGTCTGTATAAAAGATTTCATGTTTACAATTACAGAGTTATTAATACCAAAATGGATTTCTGATATTGACAGCTATTAACTATAGAGATAGATAATTTTTAGTGTTGAAACCAAGGTAATAGCTAATTTCTACTTGTAAATGCAGCAAATGAAAATTAGATTATGAGATAGGAAGGATCAAATCCAGCTTAAAAGAAATGATATTCTTTTAATGATGTTCTGATAAAAGAAAATCATTATAATATGTGAGTACATGAATGTTCTTACATATGTAGGTATTGTGTGGCGGGAGGAAGCTAGATATCTGAAAAGAGTGATAATCAAATAACAATAAACATTGCTGGTAAAGAATGTCTCACAAGCGGATCAGGAAGAATTGAGATGGCAGGGTGGCAGGATAGTGTAGTTTGGATACTATGTATGAGCTCATCTATGTTTTTAATATAAGAAAATTATTTATATGTAAGAGAAACAAAATGTGTTCATCAAGCATGTTAAGAAAAACTAACATGTTAAATCACATCTTTGTTTGGGACAATATAAGATTTTCTTGAGTGATACATGTCTTTTGAATAATTCTTGAAAAATCCTCCTTGATATGAAAATCAGACAAAAAAGTAATGCATATGTCACCATCTTTTTGTAGGATGATAATTCTTTAATGTGGGAGAACAAAATATTTTGACGATGATAATATAGATCACCACACAGCTAAAGTCCCTAATCTTATTAATGTAATGTCTAGTTTTGATGCCAGTAATGGGAATGCAGAACCAAGGTTTCAATAATGCCTATATCCCCAAACAGTGGACCCCCTTGAGCCTGTCATTTCCTGTTATAATGGGAACAATATCCATCATTGGCAGATATAACAGGAACAGGAAACAATGGACGATAAATGAAAATATAGTATTCATGCTCAAATCACTGTTCAGCAAATAAAAGAAATATTTACATTTGGCACACAGGTTTGATTTTAAAGTGTATTATTTTGCAGTAAAAATTGAAATGGACAATTCGTACCACTGCAATGGACCAGGTATGTATGCCTGGGGTCCAGGATGTGTCCCAGGGCCTGGCTTTTCTATGGTGTGGTGAAATACTGCCGGGATAGAGTGGATCCTTGGTCCTTGCTGCAAAGAGATGGTCCAACATTGAGGACAAAAGCAAAACTGGAGAAACAGTGATTGCTATAAGTTTTAGTTTTAGTCAACTTTAGATTTGTCTCTTAGGATATCTAGAGGAATTTAGCGAGGATTTTAATTGTTCCATATAACAGTATTACAATCATGGTGATTTATCTTTAAGACTTTTCTCATCTATTTAGGATTCCAATAGTGTTAGAGGTGTCATGTTGCTAAGAGATGTTGCTGATTCTGTAATTACTGATAAGAAGAAATATAATGAGAGTTTTATATGTCAATCCCTTAAAAGACCAAGGAGTATAATCATGCTCAAAATGATCAATCCGTACCATCTTCGAATGCCCTCATCTATGGATTTTGTTGTTTTCATTGATCGCTAGTTCTGGTACTTGTGTTCAAGCAAATATGAAACTTGAAAGCATCATTATCATGATCTCAATGTTCTTCCCTCAAATTTAGTTACCTTTTTTTTTTTTTTTCTTGTGCTGGTTAAATTTATTTTCTCACCTAGAAATGGTATTTGGCGTCTAAGACAATGGCAGAGAAAGCAGCATGCAAATATGCAGAGAAGCACAAGTTGGACATGGTGACCATCGACCCATCCACATCCGTTGGCCTCCTCTTGCAGCCTGGTCAGAATGCCGGCCCTGCCATCCTCCAACAACTCTTACAAGGTCTGTGTTATTAACATTAAATTTTAACTCTTCACTGCATACATAATTAGATTATGGTGATTGTTTCTTAATCAAATAGGGCCAAAACGTACTCAGAACTGTCACTGGCTCAGCTGTGTGCACGTGTGTAATGTTGCTACTGCTTAGGTCTTGCTCTTAGAGACACCTAATGCATCTGGGAGGTACCTATGCACAAATGGAATATATCAGTTCAAGGGCTTTGCTGAATCCATCGCTAAGCTTTGCTCTGGGTGAAATATCCATAGGTAACTAGCTATAACCTGCTCCTCTCTCTTAAACCACAATTTCTCCCGTTGATGCGGTAGGCATCTGGAAATATGAAAAGATCAAGTTATAGCTCACAGGTAGCTTCCAAAATCCTCACTGGCTACTCAACTCTAATTGAATGCAGTTCCTAATTTGCATTTTAAAATTATTAAATAAGAAATTCACAATTTTTATCTAAAAAAGGTACATTTGTAGGCATGATTGTCCTTATTTTCATGGGGCAAATAAAGCTACACCACTTTGATTTCTGTCTTTGAAAAAAAGAAAAAAAGGAAGCAGCTTAACATGCTCTCAAAGCAGCCAGCCTGAAGCTAATAATAGTCTGCCACAGTGGTGCAGCAGCAGTCATCGGGAATCTGTGAACATGGAGAGAAGACGGTGTTTTCTTTTCCTCTGTCAGAATATTTTGGTCTGAAAATAACTTTCCAGTAAGAAGATTAGAATATTATGTAAGATTGGGGATCATTTTGTAATCTTGATATACTTAAAGACTCATGTGAAGACAGCCTAGGTGGTTTCCATGTTTAGCCAGTATGAGTGCAAGGTCCTGTTATTCACATCCACTCAACAAGACATTGACTTGAACCCTACAGTGGCAAGCAAGCAATTTTGGTTATCCCATCCGTTGTCCCCTTGCCCCTCCATGATTGTCCATGCTATTGGCCAGAATGGTGAGCACTTATTATTGTCCGTTCCAAAGTTTGGTTAGTTCTTGGAGTTCAAGGAAAGCAAGGGGCAGATATGTTTGATATTCTTCTTCAATGGGCCCATAGCTACTTCTCTCTGAGAAAATAAAGGCATCCATTTTTTGCTTAGACATGTCACATGGTCTACAAGCCTTCTTTTTGTCCATTTATTGTTCCTTTCTTTGCAATAGCATAATACTAATTTTAAGCTATGCAGTTTTGTCATCTAAGCTAGTATCTTGAAAATTATGTTGTATTGCAAGCCTTGACCACATGGAGTCATAAAAATGTATAATATTCAGAATAAATTTAAGGACAAATTTATGTTCTGCATTTATTAAATCTTTAATTTTTTGAAGACCAGGTTGACTACAACAAGTTTGTATTGATGTTTCATGTCATTTGATTCCAATCAATGTAGAAATATTTTATGAAGATAGGCAAGCATTATGATCTATATATGTAAATGCTAGCAATTACATACTACTTGATATTACCATTTATTTTACAGAGAAGCACTCTCAAATTACTAAGAAATCCTATTTTTCTCCTCAAAAAAAAAAAGCCCCATGTTTTTTCCTCATAGAAATTAAGCATGCTCCATATTTGTTAGCATCTTTTTTTTTTTTTTTTTTTTTTTTTGTCTTTTTTCTTTTTTTAAATCTTCAGTTAAGTAGAACACAATTGATGGTAGCCTATCATGGTCATATTAAATCTTTAAAATCTGCAGGCATGTCTATGTTTTCACACCGGAAGTTGTTTATATGGAGAGAATTAAAAAGAATCCTGCATTTGCCTTTTTTTTTTTTTTTTCGAGGATGACCATATGCTTTGATCACGAATGCTATTTTGAAGCCAAATTTCCTTATTTTTGCATAATGAGATTTCACTGTTAGGTTTCAACATGTGGCCTTTTATCTTGCCTAGTGAGGCAAGTACCAAAATTGTCAGCCTTGGCTTCAAAGAGTGAGAAACTTCTTATTGTGTCCAAAATTAATGGTTTTGCCCCCTATATTCTGCTTTGATAAACCCAGAATGAGAAGTTGTGGTGACAAGAACAATAGCTGCTGACGTTTTAATTAGATATCACATTGGAAATTTTACCACAACATTAAGGGTGATACATATCATCTCTTAATGCATCCTGAATTGGCATGTAATTCCCTCCGTTCTGTCTTTCATGCTATTACATTATTGAGCTTTCTTGCAGTATTCTATTTTTTTCTTTAATTGTCCGTCCATATGTGAAATTGACTCTGATGTTTGTTTTGCCCCTACAATGTGCTTCAAAGGCCTTGTCTCCACCCTCATAGACACTGTTATCTGGTAACCTATGCACCTGACTGGACTTCATGTTTTATCCAAGGGCCAGCTTGGTCCAGTCCACAGTGCAATGTATGCAACCTCTAAAATATTTTATAGATTGTCATGAATCTGAATTATTTGCCCTCCATGCTTCAACTAGTTTCATACTTTCCACTCTGGAACTGTCACAACTATGTTGCATTGTTTAACAGATCTCTAGGCCAGTTGCTAACACAGCTGTCGAACAGTTTTACCGAAGAAACTCTCTTTTTTTTTTATTTTTGTAGTTTTATTGAAGAAACTCAAGCCGGGACCTGTGGCATGCAAGATGTGGCAAAGAAGCTGTCTTGGCCTGGCCTTCACGCCACTTGAAGAGGCAATAAAGACATTGAAGCGAGCCTGAAAGCAAAGGGCTTCAATGGTCAGCATCAGCTACAAAATTTAACATGGCTAGTCTCCATGTTAAGCTTGTGAATCACCACAGTTATAAGCTAATAAATGTTGTAAATGCCCAATCCCCCTTTCTTTGTGCTCTGTCCTTCCTATCTCTAACCTCCCTGTAAGAATCTGGTTCTAAATAAATTCTTTTTCACCAAAGAGGGAAATCCTTTTTTGTGTGCTAAAGAGATATATTCCATTCTTCATGTGCTGTGGAATGCCATAAATGTCCTATGAAGTGGCTGTCACTCTCTTAATTTAGCTTTCTACCTTTCTAACAGTTTGGCATCTTGCATCACCAGCCCCGCTAAAGCACAATGGAATAGCTTTAACAGTCAAAGCTTCTAAAGAGCATTGGAACTTGATAGCCACTTTCTGGCTATCCTTTTACCAATCACTTGCCCACAAGAAACAACACTTGAAAATACATGTAGGGTAGTTCTCATCATCACAGTCCTCTCAATAATTTATGTGATGAGGTATTGGGTATGGATGAGTGGTCAAGGAAACACGTGGCCCTACCATGTGTTCCGATCGAATGAGCTGTGGGGCCCGACGGTCGTGGGGCCTGTCTGACGTGGCGGCCTTGGAAGCCACCATGTGGTTGGGGGTGAATGCCTGTTCTGAGGTGGCTTTGTGCTGCTAGAGCCCCCCCCCCCCCCACAAAGCAGGCAAACATCTAAAAAACATCAGCTATGCATGCCCTTTTGGCTTGGCTCCTAGTTTATCCTTCTTCCTTGTGCCCTCCTTCCCATTCTTCTCTTTTTCCAGGTCTCACCAACACTCCATGTGCTTCACTTCCCCCACCCTTTGCCCTCCTCCTCTTTAAAGAAAAGAATCTTTCTTTAATGTGGCAAGTAAGGGAGAGCACGTGCCAAGTCCCATCATGGAGGTTCTTCTACTGGCATTGCATGTGATCCAATCACTCCAAGCTCACACCCATAACCTGCTCCTTTGCCTCCACCTCTTTCCTTTCAAATACTCTCCATACATCAACCACACTCTTCCTTAAACCTCTCATCAATCCAAATGACACAATGAGCACCTCCTCAACTGCCACCACCACAACTTCTCGCTCCTGGTAACAATCTAGCACTCTTTCTTTGTGATACACTGGTCATCTGTGCTCCACTCTCACACTTATTCTCTTCTGTCACTTTCCTTGTTCACAGGTCTGTCAGTGAGGATTCATTAAGAAGGTATGTATCTTATGCAAGCGAGAGCTGCATTCAGGAGCTGCTCTCTGCCTCGGACTCGAGCCGGGATGGAGGTGGCGATGGGTGGAAAGTGTTGGCATTTGGGAATGGCGTCGAGATATCGAAGCGGTGCTCGGGCTCGCTGCATGTCTTCCGTAGCCGGTGGCTGCTCCGTTCGGTCTCGCCGCAGCAGTTCATCACCGTTGCAAACGCCATTGACGCTGCTAAGGTGGTTTAAAATTCTCTGCTTTCTTTTCCTTCCTTTTTTTTCACAGTATCTTCTGATGCTTAAAACTTGCTTCGAAGTGACAAAAGAAAAGAGGTTAAATTTTCTGGCACTGGCAATGTAATTTAATTAGATGCTACTTTGGAAGTCGTTATAATATTGGGTTTGAGCCGTACGAGGTCATAGAATTTTTAGCAGTTGGCGCCGCCCAAGCTTTGGTGCCATTCAACTACCAAAATTTATTGATAGCACACTTCTTGTCGGGGGAAAGACATTGCGTCAACCAGAGGATGACAGCAGTAACGACAACCAGAACAGGAAGGACAACACATCATTTGACACTTTGGAAATTGTTTCAAGAAATGATCAAAGAAAAAGAGAGATTTTTTTTTTTTTTTTTTTTTTTTTGGAGGAGATGAAGAAAAGAAGAAAACTTTTGTATAAAAAAAGAGGAAAAAAAAAAAGAAGCTTGTTGGGCTCTTGACATGGGACCCTTCCAACGTGGCATTAATCTGCTGGTAATCCAGCACATTATAGCACCCATGAGTGGACAACCATGAAGGGCGAAATGTAGAGCCACATATGCTTTGCTAGACAAAATTCAAGCGCATATATATATATATAAAATGTTACGTATAGCTAGCAGATGAGAAACAAAAGAGACACATATATATGAATAAGTTGCATTAATGGTGAACCATTGGGCCATAATAGACTAGATTCAGAAAGACTTCTGATTATGTTCTAGATGATGGACGACTGGTGGTTTCCTTCTGTCTTTTAATTAATTGGAATGTTTTCTGATAGGCATATGCTGTATATATCTGAAGCTTTTTCATATCATATCCTTTTTGAAGTTTTATAAATGACTTTCCCATGATTATGAAGGTTTTGCAGCAGTTAAACCTTGAGCGTACTCCTAAACATAAAGCTCATTAAATTACTCACTCAACATTAGCATCTTACTTCTCGAAAAGAAATCTTAGGTGATTTGGTTTTTCAAAATTCACTTTATATAATATAAGTATATACCTAGCCATTCATATGTGTGTGGATGTGTAAATATATTGGGGTCAAGTTTCATATATGCATTCAAATCCAATTACTATCTAGAAATTTGGGCATGTACTTGGTGTTGCACTTGCTTTAGAAATCGAGAAGAAGCTAGAAACAAAGACACTTTTTTGACTTTTCCTCTACTACAAGAACTTTTTTGATGATGTTATTAAATATTTGTTTCTTTTTTCTTTTGAGAAAGTACTTTTCTGTTTCAAAAATCACAAAGACACTTTTTCTAAGCAATACCGAACAAGTAATTTGGTTTCTTCATTTTTTTAAACTTCTTTTCTTTTTTTTTTTTTTCCTTTCTCTTAAAGCACAATTATCTCCATGTATTTGTATTACATATATCTACTGTTGCAAGTTTCTCATTCCTTCCTCTTTCTTTCATTTTCTTTCTTCTTTCTTTCTTTCTTTCTTTCTTTTTTCCAAAACCTCTTTCACTCTTTTCCCAATTCGAAACTCTCTCCTCGGTTTTATAGGTAGCCATTAGAATCATGCTAAGGTACTGTTTCCAATGATGAACACACCTAGCAGTTTAAAATAACTATTCCTGTTATATTAAGATATCAGACTCGAATGCAGAATAGTTTGCTGTTTCAAGTCAAACATGCCTGTTATTATTCATAACTTTTTCTTTTTGCTACTTTCATAATTGCATTGTAAAATTCTAGCCTATCAGTGGAGAAATCTAAAACATATTTACTGATTTGAGTTGGCAATTGCCAGAGTATTCACATTAATATGACTTCTGTACCAGCAATGGGATCCTGATCTAGTGGAAGCTAACTACATAAAGGACCTCAATGATAACCTTAGCATTATTCGCCTAAGGTTTGGCGATGCCTCGAAACCACTCTTCAAGAACAGAGAATTTATAGTCTACGAACGGCGCGAGACGATGGATGATGGAACTCTTGTAAATATACTCTTCAAACTTCCCAATGCCTAAAACCAGTGTTCTTTCTGACTACATTGTGTTATGCAACTGAATGAGAAACTTGTTGGCTTAGGTGGTTGCTGTGGCATCTCTACCAAAGGAGATTGCTGCAGGGTTGCAGCCTAAGAAGAACAATGCGATTCGAGGGCTGTTGCTGCAGTCCGGATGGGTGGTTGAGAAGCTTGAGGATGACTCTTGCATGGTGACTTATGTGGTTCAGGTAATACTATCTTCCAGAGCATCCATCTCTCATGCATCTAAGTGTTTTCAGAGAAACCAATTAACAAAAGCCATAGAAAAGCCTTGAAATGGGACAATGCATAAAGAAACATTCAATAATGCAGTAAAAACTATTAGGTAGCAACAAATAAGCCCATCACTTTAATGGCTTCTATAAATACCAATGCATGTGGCTTCAAATGTTACTCTGCTAGCACTTGCATGTCTCTCAGGGTCTCATATATATGATAGGGAGAGTTACATGCAGATTAAGTATAAGACTTCAGATTTTTCAAACGTCACGGCTTTTGACAAAATTATTCATTGTGCTGTTAATGTATGTGGTCGTTCAGAAAAATTAGGAGCAATTGGAGGACCGGACTTTAATGTTCAACCCTTGTCGATCAGCCACGTAACATTACAATATCAATTTTTTTTTAATTTTTAATCCTTCTCACTGCATAATAATGGCATGCATAGTTATGTTTATCATGTATAGTAAAACAATAATTGTGTGCAATATAAAGGTAACTGTGCAATGAAACGAGCCCACAAGATATAGTGAGAAGTATTGTAAATTAAAGAAATTTGGTATAGTGGATTGGATGTTATGTGGCTAGTCCACAAGAGATAAACGTTAAAGCCTGATCCAATGAAAGATTAGACATCAAGTTGCCTAACTTTAATGTGCACCTAGGTCAATTGGCTAGGTTCAATTAGATCGCAAAATCCGTATCATAGATAAGGTTGTAGTTGTTGGTCTCCGGCCCAATTGAATATGTGGTTGGACTTTAGTTTAAAGTAGTTTGCATTTAAAGCCCTTAGTTGGCTTTGGCGTGAAACCATCTTTTTTTTTTTTTTTTTTCCCTTTATTTTCTTAGTTTGTAAGTGAAAAAGAAAATAGAAAAGAAAAGAAAAATAAATCAGTGTCTCACCTTGCTCTTTTATTTTTTTGGTATTGTTTTTTTGCAGTTAGATCCTGCTGGATGGCTCCCCAAATGTTTTGTGAATAGACTCAACACTAAGCTGGTCATGATCATCGAAAAACTTAAAATGTTAGCGCAAACTTGTCCTATGAATGGTGCGATGTGAGTACGTTGTTAGACAAAAAGAAGTCTAAAAGTAATATATGTGAGCAATCCAATATACATATAAGATGGTAATGAAAAGCAACCTATTTCTTCAACTCATACTCTTCTTTTATTCTTTTAGTCATCCAAGAAATGAATCAATGATAAAAAGATGTTACTTTGAAAGAAACTCCCATGGGCATATATTTCATTGCAACAAATATTTTGGAGAAGAAGGGGCTGTGCAAATTGGGCACATTTCTTTCTTTCTTTTTTGAGTAAATTGCATCCATCTCCCATACGTATTGCATAATTGCATTCACATCCCCTTGTTTCAAAAATTATGGACACCTCTCCTGAGATATGGTATAATTAAGTTTGCATTCCCTCTCGATTCAAAAATTACACTAAATTACATTTAATAACATTGTAGCACAAGCATTCTAAATCTAGTTTTATTAAATTAGAATTGAGAGAGGAATTCAAATGTAATTATGCCATATTTCAAGGAAGATAAATGTAAAATAATAATTTTGAATTTAAATTTAGTCTTACCTTGCATGACACCATCTTTCCATTTACATTTTGATAGTAACTTAATGTAAGGGTTTATTTGTTATCGCAAACTATAACCCAAAGAAGGTGCTTGCAATTTTTGAAACAAGATGAATTGCGAATGTAATTATGCCATGCCTCCCAGAGTTGGATGTAATTTATTCTTCTTTTTAAAAGGTCTTGACAGCCCAAATTTTGTTTTAGAAAAAACAGAAGTTGCATACAGCACATGATACAATTTTTTCAAGCTCGAGAGAGTAGAAAAAAAAAAAAAAAAAGTCTTTTGAAGGTAGCAGACAAAAGGAATTCAGAATCAAAACAGTTAAGAGGCAAGCTCAAGTATGTAGATTGAAATATGAATTCAGAACTGGAACTTTCTCGAGAATATAATAGAATTTCAAGTTCTAGCACGATTAGACCAGCTAATATTGAAAGATCAAGCTAATATTTTGCTTGGAATGTTCTTTATTTTATTCAAAAATTGAGCCAACGCAAGAAGGTCAGACCAAGGCTCAAGGCTCAGATCAATTAAGACAACTGTAGCAAAGGAAGATATTATATCGAGAAATATTTTTAAATTTTTTTTTTTTCTTTCTTTCTTTTTTTTTTTTTTTTTTCTCCAACATGCCCACAAGATGGTAGAGAAAAGCATAAAGTCAAAGGTTGAGTGAGTGTCTCTTGTGAAGACTTTTTGTCTCCATTCTAAGCAGAAAACAATGAATCCATTTGATGCCTACAGTATTCCTAATTTCAAACAAATCGCGTTCCAAATCAACGAGAGAAATGGATAGTTAATAAAGATATGACTCGCTACTTTAGAGGTATTTTTATGAAGAATATAACCCTTGAGATGGTTCCCAAGCTTTCTATTTATTTTGTCTCTAGGCTCCAGCACTTTGCTTGTTCTTTAAACACGGCCACATGAAGCACTTGAATTTTTTTAAGGCACTCTTTAACTTCCATAAGGAATTAGCATGATCCCATTTGATGACTTTTGTATTTAAAAAATAATAGAGCGATGCAGTGGAGAAGGTACCCTTGTTATCTTGGATCCACATAGGATGATCTGGCTTTGAATTTAATTTAAGTAAACACTATCAAAAGGCAAGAAAATTTGACGAGTTCATCCTGATCAGTTTTCATCGTTAGGGAGATTCCACCAAGCCAATTTTCTATGGAAGAAGAAGAAGGTGATGGAACCTTATCTTTTCTATTCGAGTTCTCTGCTGTGCATCGCAAAAGTGCAGTGCGATATGCATTCTAACCCTTCGTTCATGGAAGAATGGATATTTTTCACCCATGGATTTATCGGTCATCCATAGATAAGGACCTGGAATGTGCACCGCAGAAGGTCCCAACTCTTTTTATTCTAATCAACGTCGGCTGATTAGATTTGCTTGCTGGATTTATTAATGGGTAGAGATAAGGGTAACTGAAAGGCAGGCAATGGGATATATTGGAATGCATAGAAATATGCATTGGATGGAGAACTTTGATCTCATCAAACAACAAATTGTTCACAAGGAAAATAAAGAATAAAATGAAATAAAATACTATCAAGAAAGAATTTTACGGACGACTCTAGTTCTGGTCCCTTTATCCTGCTATGATCTTGCCATTGCGATGCATGCGGTACATTTTAAGATGGCTGAATGGTGCAAAGATGACTCTGATTCCATTGAAGTTATTGGTGGAGGACAAAGGCGCATAATTGACTATAAGGGAAGAAATTTTTGATGGACATCCACCATGTCATCAGCAGTAATAATGCTGAGATTATTCCTTAGTTGAATAGATAATGGTAGAAAAATGTCACGAGATTGATTCTCACCTTCACTAGGTTTGGGGTATCAAGGAACTCAAACTCATATCATTCCAAGCTTTTTCTCTATTTTTTTTTTTATAAAAAAAAAAAATTTCCAATGCAAGAAGCTTCAATCATTCTATTCAAACCCTTGACACTCACAGCCCAGGTTTACGCCAAAGTCTTCTTTGGTGCAAAGTTTCCGGTCCATTCTTTCCCTTCTTCCATGGCAAGTTTTATTGGAAGTTATTGGAGCTAAAACCACCGTTTGAATTATGCGTGACTGAAGCCATCTAAGAAAGAGTGATCGATAATATATCACCATCGCTTTTGATGCTGAGGAGCAAATATAATAAACAAGGTGGCATTGGCACGGCGCATGTGAGGGTCGTAATAGCTTCAATGGTACGAGAAGTCAGCCGTCCTTCAACAAGTTGCTTTTAAGAATTTGTAGAGCCCCCCCCCCCCATTTCTTATTCCAAGGTTGACAGATCCCCACACCTTCTCAGTGGGCAATGGTAGAAGGAAACTGATGACCCCCACCTCAAATTCGGTAGGAATGAAAGGGATGGAGATCTAATTTTGTTGACTTCTCAAATAGTACGTTTTTTTTTTTTTTTTCTTTCTTTCTTTTCCTTGGTCTTAAACAATGTTGCTTGGGGACCACAATGACCTATTGGCACCAGTAGACTTAACTACTTGATTGGTATTTACTCATGAGAAAAAATTTTCTGAAAGAAAGAAAAAACGTAATCAAAAAGTAATATTATTTTTTATATAATATTTATTTTTTGATGAAAGAAAGAAAAAAATGTTTGTAGATCTAATGCATAATTTTTTTTTCCTTCTCTAATTAGATTATAAAAAAAAAAAAAAAAGAGAAAGCAATGATCATACCAATCTGCTGTGCCATTTGGATAGACAAGGGCTCGTCCAAATGATCATACCAATCTGCTCAATAGGTAGAGGTTTTAGAATCTCAAGTTGTGTATTTTGAAATATTGAACCTAAATAATTATAGCATAGATAGCTTTTTTTTTCTTTAAATTCAAAAGAAAATTAATTTTAGTGATGAACTTCAATAATCGAGGATGATTGGGACTCTGAGTCAATAATCGAGGATCCAATCATCTCTTTTATCCTTAGATTTATATAGATTTTGGAGCCATCTCATCTTTTCTAATTTTTTTATCTTTATAAAATGAATATAAGGTAAAGCACATGATTAGATTTATATTTGACTGCATTCAAATGTAGCCAAGTTTAAATCTGAATGTAGATAAGTTTAACTCTCTCTCTCTCTTTTTCTTTATATATATACATATATAAAGAGAGAGCTAAATTTGACTACATTCAAATGCAGCTAAAGCCTAGATCTTGTTACTCTTTCCATCGTTGGATCTATATTGATTACAGATCCCAAGGTAAAAAAAGTAAAAAAGATGGAGTAGCTTTGGACTCTGAAGAATGGATTTAATGATGAAAAAAGTGATGCGATCCAAGATTTGCCTATATTCGAATGTAGTCAAATTCAACTCTTCCTCTATATATATATATATATCAACACATATATATGTAAATGGAGAAAAGATGAAAAAAAAAAAGGTACTTATGCTTATTGGAAACACAAATATACGAATTAAGATTTTTGGTTAAGAAATTGCTGAAATATTGAATAGTTATCCATCAAGAAATAAGAAGATGAGATCATTGAGCTAAAACTTAATTGGCAATCCATAAAAATATTGACTTGTGTAAAAGTTATGTTGCTTATATTTGCATTTTGGAAGAACCGTACTAAAATTCATTATAAAAATAACATACCTGTTGAAGTAAACATTAAGTCATATGAACATTATTGCTTCAAAAAATATGTTCTAGTAACAAATGGCAATTAAGTACGTCTAAGCTTGCGGACTAAGTTATAATACCGTGGTTGCTCCCTCTTTTGTTGGAGGAGACTTCATGTTTAAACTATGAAAGAAATAATTCAAATGCATAACATTGATAGTTTTTCAATTCATTGAAATAATTGGCAGCGTTTGATTTTTTTTATAATATTTATATTGCAATTAGGCTAATTCTTCTTAAACTTCAGCCATGAACTAGCATCTTAAAATATATATACTAGAAAATTTATAAAAACTCTTTGAATTATGAATTTGAGCTGCCTTGAAGAAACTCATAAACTCATTCCTGATCCATAATTTGACCACTTTAACCCATTCTTTAGGCCGTCACTTTCTTCCTACCATTAATAAAGGTAAGAAAAAATTACAACGAAATCTTCTCAAATTTAATCGATTTATACATTGATCCCATAAGTAAAAAAAATTAAAAATCCTAAAACTTTCACTTTTTCTCTCTCTCCATCCTCACGAATGAAGCACCAACATGTAATAACCATATAACATCAATTTTTTAAAAGATAATACCAATATTATCTCTCAAACTTAGTTTTAAAGTCTGAATGAAAGTAAAATCTTTATAGATTTAAGAGGATAAATTTAATTTTTTACTCGATAAATAGTTGGAATGCACCTTTGTATATTAAAAATAAAAAAAATTTGATTTTTTTTTTTTTTTTTTCTTTAAGATAAACGTGCAAGTCGGTGAAGGTTGGGAATATCTAACATTCCGATGTTTAGATCCTTTTTCACCCAGCGCTGAGGACCAGAACCAGCAATCTTTCTCCTCGATTACTTGCCGAGTCAACCCTCGCATCAGATCCGCCCATTGACCAAAAACCCGGGTTGGTCGGATCTGGGCCAACCCCGACTCCAAATAAACTACCATCTTAACTTGTCCTCTCTGCCTAACGCCGGGTCACACTCAGCGAGGAACAGAACCACCGCGCCGAAATATTATTAAACTAGCCGTCGCAATCTCCAACAGCCAGCCACCGGACTTTGAATTCAAAAGAATGATTTAGTAATACCAAACTAAGAACACCTCCCCCAGTCCATGGCGTTAGGCAAGTGTGCACTCCCTCCCCTCCCCTCCCCTCCCCTCCCACCGCTGTTAAAACACGAACCAAACTCCCCCTACTCTCCCTCCATGGTTCCATTCCCATCCTCTCCCCATTGAGTTGTAGAGCAACTCCTTTCTCGGCCACAAGCAGTCGCCATTGACCTTGTAGAAGATGGGCAGTGATGAAGCAGAGGACTACCAAAGAAAGCATGGCCAGCAGCGGAGCCAGCTCCGGTCGAAGCTCAAGATCCTCCTGCTCGTGATCTCGACCAATGTGCTCTCTGTCTGCCTCTTCTCCGGCTCGTTCCATAAGAAGTGGTCGGAGAATATCCACCTTTGGGACTCCAAGGACATCCTCCGAGAGCTCAACTCCACACAAGACAAGCTCTCCGTCAGCCAAACGCAGCTCGTCGACCTCCACCGCCGGCTGTCCGTCTCCAACTCCCTCCTCGAGACCCTCCTCGACGAACTTGGCAAGGCCCACGGTGACAAGCCCCGGTCGAACGATCTCAACGGCTGGCAAGACGAGCTCCACGGGGAGCTCAAGCTCGCCGTGGGACCCCACAAGCTCCCCCTCGGTTTTTCCCCCAACCTCGACACCGACGAGCTCTACCCGACGCTCGGCTTCGCCTGCCGGCGATTCCAAGACGAGCTGGTCGAGTACATGACGTATGAAGTTGGGAAGGACTGCCCCAGCGACGACGTCTTCGCGCAGAGACTGATGCTCAAAGGCTGCGAGCCGCTTCCCCGCCGGCGATGCCATCCGAAATCACCGGTCGGGTACGTCGAGCCCACCCCGTTTCCGGCGAGCCTTTGGGCGATCCCGCCGGACACCAGCATCGTTTGGGAACCATACACCTGCAAGAACTACGACTGCTTGGTGAACAGAGGCAAGACGAAAGGATCGTACGACTGCAAGGATTGCTTCGACTTGAATGGCCGGGAGAAGAGCCGGTGGCTCTACGACAGCGGCGATCTCGACTATGGGATGGACACCGTCTTAGCGACCAAACCGTCGGGGACCATCCGAATCGGCCTCGACATCGGCGGCGGCAGCGGCACGTTCGCGGCGCGGATGCGGGAGCGCAACGTGACCATAGTGACCAGCTCGATGAACTTTGACGGGCCGTTCAATAGCTTCATTGCGTCGAGGGGCCTCGTGCCGATACACATCAGCGTCGCCCACCGGCTTCCCTTCTTCGACGGCACGCTCGACATCGTGCATTCGATGCATGTGCTCAGCAACTGGATCCCGGACATGGTGCTGGAGTTCGCGCTGTTCGACATCTACCGGGTGCTCCGGCCGGGGGGGCTCTTCTGGCTCGATCACTTCTTCTGCATCGGCACGCAGCTCAACGCCACGTACATGCCCATGTTCGACCGCATCGGATTCAAGAAGCTGAGGTGGAGCACCGGCCGGAAGCTCGACCGGGGGAACGAGTTGAATGAGTGGTACGTCTCTGCTCTGCTAGAGAAGCCCATGACCTGATGATTGAGTTCATGACCAACCACTTGGTCTCTCGTTCTTGCTGATTCTTTGTTTCTTTCTAATGCATCAAGAGAATAATTTTGGCACATATGGGCAGTTTGTATGAGTTGTCAACCAACCGATCTGAAAACAAATTGCATATATGGGAACTTTAAATTTCAGTAGCTTTTCAGTCTTTATCAAAGAGAGGGGGGGAAGAAATTAAAGAATCCAGTCTCTAATATATATATATATATATATATATATATTTCCCTTGAAGAGTTCCTAGTTCTTACCACTGTCCCTGTTTTCATTTATCAAGAAGAGAATAAAAATGATGAAAGCATTCTTCATTTATATCACAAGTTAACAAATTTACATATAATGGAAGTCATATAAGTTCATAGCGCAATTTGACTTGCAAAAAGCACCTCATGTTTTCAAACAAACCCAGCAGGATAAGAGAATCTACATCAACAGAGAACAATGGCAAAACTCACTTAGGTTCTATCTTAGGAGAAAATGGCCTGCCACTGTAATCGGAGGAAGAGTTGCTGCTATATGGATGCCTTCTAGTCCTTGTTGTTGTTGTTGTTGTTGATGATGATGATGATGTAGGGCTTTCAAAAGCCGAAGTGCATCTGACATGTGGGTTCATGCCAGCCAGCAGCATGATGTTCTCAATCTCCTTCACCACCATACTCATTAAAGGCCGATCGGTGCTTGATTCCTCCACGCACTTCATTGCCAGGTCGATGAATCGTCCAAACCCTGCTGGTGTTGTGCTTGATCCAATTATAGGATCAACAAACTCATGGAGACCACACAGCTCCTTAGACTTGTTTATAGCAGCCCTAACCTCCCTTACAATGTATCGTCCTCGCTCTATAGGTTTCCTTGCAGTCACCAGTTCCAGAAGTAGAACACCAAAGCTATACACATCACTCTTCTCTGTCAACTGCTGAGTCATATAATATTCAGGATCTAAGTAGCCCTGCAGTAAAAATGACAGAGTGGTTATGCACATAAGAGCTCTTTTCTGAGATTAGAAATTGTTGCTTTTACCCCCCAGCTTGTCTTTGCTTCTGCAATTGTCAGCACAATAATCCATCTTCGTTTAGAGTACTCACCATTGTCCCTTTGACTTGAGTTGAAATGTAACGTTTGTTTCCTTCGCCCAATGGCTTAGAGAGACCGAAATCTGAAACTTTTGCATTTAGACCATTGTCAAGAAGGATGTTGTTTGACTTGATGTCTCTATGAATTATGGCGGGGTTGGCGAGCTCGTGTAGGTAAGTAAGACCCCTTGCTGCACCAAGGGCAACCCAAAGTCTCTTTTTCCAATCTAAACGAATTCCGGACTTACCTGCAGAGTAAATATTAAGAAGCATCACTTAGTCTGTAGAAATTACTGATGCAACCAACTGAAATGCATTCAAGTTCACTTATAGTGCTTGAAATGCACGAACCTGGGAGAACAAAATGAGATGTATAAATTGGTTTACAAAGGCATCATTTTAGCCATCAGCAATGTACAATAACCTACTTATAAACCTGACCAATAGAGAGCTTTTGCTAAAGACTAGTGAAGCTGCAGGTCAGCTTGAGGGGCAGCAAACATGGTGGACGAGATTGGAAATGTGTGAACTTCTTCAGCAACTTTCTGCAGGCTTCCCTGGATGGTCTAGACGTTTGCAATAATTTTCTCTACCAGGGGGAAGAGGTAGAAGCACAGAAATTGGATGATGATTGAAAGTATAAGCCAACAACAACATCATAGACAAGGAAAAAAAGAAAATAAATTTGATGGAGTGCTAAATTAGGTAGCCCACAAACTTGTGAATGGAAGGCTTAAATATGAGTCATGGTGTCCTGATGTTGTTGCATTAGGAGTTAATGTAGTTGTCAACAATTATCAAGTAAGGTTGGGAATCGTTCTTTAATGTTAATTTTGGGGTGCCTTGGGTGCATGGTATTCTGTAACCCATATCCTCTTTCCCATCCTTCTCTCCACAATATCAAAATGTGAATAGCATTATCTCCCCCTTACTCATGCAAAGTTGTGGTGCAATCTACTAATGCGTGCACACGACCAACTTACAAGCGTGCATGAATAATATACATGTACATCGAAGTTGTTTTTCCCAGCTTTCAAGTGAAAGGAAAAAATCCACAATGAAAGTGTGAATACCTGAGAGACTTTCCTTTAGAGAGCCATTTGGAACATACTCATAGACCAACATTTGTTCACCTTGGTCAAAGCAAAAACCGACAAGACTGACAAGGTTCCTATGGTGAACCCTGCTCAGCGTCTCAATCTCCGATTTGAATTCAAGACCACCTTGCATGGATCCTTGTTGAGCTCTTTTGACAGCAACGAATTGCCCATCAGCAAGTATTCCTCGGTAAACCTGTGAAGGTAACAACCACCACCATCATTACATCATGGATAATCTATAGATGACAAACTTTTTATATGTTTCCAATGTATATATTTGTTCATTCACGGGGACATCAATGAGCAATACTTTGATCCTTTGGTAGTCAACTTTTCTATCAGGCTGCATGTAATCAAAGCCAATCTTCTGAATGTTCTTCAGCATGACAGCTGTGTTACTAGTAAATTTGAAATGGTTTATAAGATCATTGAATTTTTTTAGATGCATAGCTCTTTACCAAATCACCAGCATATACATTAACTGCTAGCAGTTTCAACATACTAGGATATAATTTTCAGGATGAGTGGTACATAACATTTTGTCATACGCAAGGTTTTAAGTATGGATCTTCACCAAGTATACCATACCAAACTGATAGGGAACTGGGACTCAGTATATCCCTTGTGTGGAGACTATTCTCTATTTGCCCGCAGTGGTCATGTGGCACTATGGGGTATATACCAGTCCATGTTATTTCTGCCAGTAACTGAGGTCCTATGAATCCATTTGCATTTCAGTGTGCAGGATTATAGGTTATTTCTGAAAGGAACTTGGAAAAATCACTGATAACACATGCTCAATTTGAATTTGAAGCTGCATCCGGATCTTAGGGCGAGCATATTTGACATATTTAAGTTGTCTCGGTAAGAATCAAATTAGACAAGGCATACTTGGTCACATTATTGCCATTTAAGTGTTCAGAGTTTCAGAAAACAAGGAAGAAAAGAAAATCTGCTGCAGCTCCTCCTAGGAACTGTCAATATAGTCCATGCTTCTGCTTGCACAAGCTGTATTTATTCTTTATATGAATTCAAGTGATGAATAATCTTATTATACTGGCGAAGACAACATAACAACATCAAAGCCTCATATCTGTATTTTATGTAAGACAAAAAAAAGAACTACCTTTCCATAGCCACCAGTTCCAATGTCATTTTGCTCTGAGAAGTTGTCAGTGCATTTCTTCATTTCTTCAAATGAAAACCATTTTGGCCCTTTCAATTCGGGAGCACTACCACTGCTTTTGCTTGGGTCCCAAGATCCTGCCAAAATGATTGAACATTGATGCTTACAAAACACAGTTTTATAGGCATGATAAGATAAACAGGAAAGACAGAAGAGTTACAAATTCAGTCTTCCACATACCAAAAGGCTGACTTGATTCTACAGCCTTTGCAGCCTTTCTCTTAAGTTGAACTATGAAAATGATTAAAATGACAATAGCTGATGCAAGAACCACTCCACCAACTGTTGTTCCAACAATCACTGGCACTTTTCTTGATTTCGAACCTGATGCAGGTTCTAAACAAAATAGGAAGAGATTTTACTCTGTCAAACCCCCCAAAATAGGAAAGAGTAGCAGGGGAGAACAATTTGAAGTTAGGTTACCTGTGTATGGTAGTGCAATGAAATAATAGGGCCCAAAATCTGATGGGGCCTTGAAGGTTACATTGCTGAACAAGTTTGAGATTTTAGCAACCTCAGATGCATCAAAACGTAACTTTCCAGCTGGAAAGAACCAGAAATTAATTTGAAGGTAGTTGTTTTCATTTACTTGTGGGTTTCGGACAGACACCGAGTCCACCAGAATTTGGTTATCCTTAAATAACTGGGTGAGACCTTCTTGGAGAATCTGATAATATGTTGCATTATCTGTGTTTGAGAAGGTAATAAACCTGAAATTTATGGTGCCCATATATGGATACGAACAGTTGCAGTGGGGACTGAGTTCTTGATCTGAAGGACAGACAATGTTCCCACAATTCTGTGTGGGGGTCACATATATAGTGGAATTGGATTGTGGTGAAACTGTGCAATACTCGTTGTTGCTTGATCCTTCTTGGTTACAATATGGATTGCCATCAACATTAAGTCTGTAAACATGAAAAAGTGACAATGCATGGCTATCAACACCAGAATACAATGAAAAGAATCCATTGCAACAAAATTTTAACTCCGGATTCTCTTTAAAAAGTAAATAACTCTATTGAATACAGAGATCCCTCTTTTGAACGCTGAAGGTTTATTGTTTATGTTATAATTCATATCACCATTTGATAAATAGAACTAAAACTGAACATAGCTTCCCTTAATTGAAAGCATCTGATGAGTAAAAATTATTCGTAACGTCTCACTTTAGTCCATTGGGGTACACTCCATAGTTGAGTCTTTGAATGTCATTGTTCTCCAAATCAACAAGGTGAAGCTGGCTGCTGCAGTTAGTGCCTAGATCCAGAGTGCCATTAAACCGGTTGTTTCTAAGCCTCCTGCCTCCACCATTTCAAGTCATCAGCATATATATAAAAAAGAGAAGGATTATACAGGGTGCACAGTTTTCATTTGAATATGCTGGGGTTAAAAGCTAAATTTGACTAATTTAAATTCGCAAAATGAAAAACAGTACCATTTTATGTAAATCATACTCACACAGTCTGTAGTAGTGGAAACTCAAATAGAGATGTAGGTATTTTCCCTTCAACTTTCAAGCGTTCCAACATTCTGCAATTGACAAAGAATTCAAATCTCAGAAGCAATACCTTAAAACTACAGAAGATGACTAAGCAAGGTTGTGCTGTGATGCAAAGCAAAGAAGACTATTTGTTGTTGATGTGTGAAGGGACCAAGTGCAAGAGTAGAATTGCCTCATTTATGTCATATAGAAGTGGCCTTCCAGTCCTCTCAAATTTATTATTGTTGTTGTTGTATGAGAAGGAGGGTGGAGGCTCCACCTTTATGTTATTAGATAAAGCCTCTTGTATCAACACAGGAGCCTTTATCCAAAGTTTTGAACTCCTGCTCGCACTTCCCTGACTATAGAGAGAGGAAGTGGGGTGGGAAGAGGGGGAGAGAGAGTGGAATACATTGTTGTCAATGCTGACAAAGTTGAAAACCAAGGTGGAACTTCTGATGCATCAAAACTATTGTTGCTCAAGTCCCTACACAAGAACTTGTTTGGTTAGTGCCCAGAGAATATCATAACAGTTTTCCCAAAACAATTACTCATTACAGTCAGAGATTCATCACAGAAGTGAATCAAAAAAACCACTGAAAATGACCATCAAATTCAATGTACTGGAAATAAAATTTACATGGTGCAGACATGCCTTAGATAACAACAGAGAACTATTTACTGACAAAGAAAAACTGCATTCCCATGTGAACCGATGGGAATCCACACAGTTGTTTTGGTGGTCCCTATAGACAAAGAGGCCACTTTTGTTTTCCTTTCAGCCCCAAGAAATGTATCACGGTTTTAGTATGCTAAAACTTAGTTGCATGTTATTACTTACAAATACTTAAGTGCGCTCATTCCAGTTAAGTTTGGCAAGGGACCTGTCAGCTGGTTGTTCGATAAGTGCCTGAAATGAAAAGGTCACCATCCTCTGACACTAGTAATAAAGAACAAAATAAATTTCTAACTTCAGAAAGAAACACTCACAATTCTATAATGTTGGTTAGGTTATTGAGGTTTGAAGGAACATAACCACTTAACTGATTCCTGTCAAGACGACTGTGTCAAAGAAGCAAAGACAAAAGGTTAAAAGGTTAGAAGCAATGCCAACATGCTGAGTGTTTATGCCGAAATTAATTCAAGTCAACTTACATAGCTGCCAAGGAATGCACAAGTCCTATTGTGGAAGGGATGTTTCCTGTCAAACTATTGCTATCAAAAAGCCTGAGCACTAAAAATTGTTAGTAGAGGAGAACACAACAACTTGTCCATTTTTAGTTTCCTAAGAGATTGACTCCATGAAGTATTTCATAATTCATATACCATGTTATTCATATAAATATACATAAAATAAAGATGATACAAAGACTTTTTGACCATGGACTTCAGGAGCTTACACATGTACCAGAGACATGTCTGAGTGGAAGAGTTTAGGTGGAATGGCTCCTGAAAGATTGTTCTTGCCAAAATGACTGTAATCAAATAAAGAAATGCTCATTAAATTGTTAGAAGGGCAAGAAATAAATGATTTAAGTGCACAGAAAAGAATAACATCACATACAAGTGCTTGCACATGGTCAACATATCCAGACCGAGATTATTTTCACTGGAGACAGGAATTGGTCCAGAAAGCTCATTCTCGGTTATATCTAGCCAAGTCAGTTTCGACAGGTTACCGAGAGAACCAGGTATGGATCCACGTAATTTGTTAGAATTCAGAGATCTGGGGAAAAGAAGCACAGTTGATTAATTTAATTTAGACAAATGCCAAAAGGACTGAACTGTATTAATGGTGCCTGGAAAACGATTATTAGGTGAACTTATTGTAACAGCACTTGATGTCATATGTGCAACTCTGTAAAACCAAAGTAGATGGGAAAAATCAAATTTATTAAAGCTTTCAGACTTAAATCTAAATTTCATATCTTTCTGACACAGTAATCAAGGCAATGGTCACAAGAGAATATCATGATTATGTATTTGTGATGAATTTCTGGACATCAATGTAGTGTTTGTTATATGTCACAAGGCATATAACATTATCCTCTAATTTTCAAGTTTCAGTCAGCCATGTTGACTTTTGACCTCTCTCTCTCTCTCTGTGTGCGTGTGTCTGACACACACACACGCACACCGAAAAAAAAAAAAAAAAAACCCTCAGTAACTCTTCATGCAAGTTTCCTCTTAATTTGATGACAACTTTAAGAGAACAGAAGAAATGTTTACCCAGCTGTAGAACTTACAAAAAGGTGAGACGTTCTAGGTTGCCTAATTCTGATGGAATATCGCCTACAAAACCGCAACCAACAAGGACCCTGGGAGGAAAAAGAAAATTGAAAAGGTTCAGCTCCAAGTCATGATCCTGCTGGCCTGCACAGATCTATGCCAGTTCAAAGAGCAAGAGTAGCTCACAAGTATTTTAGTTTCATCAAATTCCCTATAGATTTGGGAATTGGTCCAGTCAAATCACCATTGTAAGACAGGTCCCTGCACAAATCAATTTATAAGAAGACTGACAACTTAAAGACATATTAGAAACATGCAAATCTTGGTGGCTACAAAATATTAAATTAAATATAGATAGTGTGCTTCATGCATTATATTTTTGATCTTATGACATCCAAGATAGTAAAGCAGAAAGCATATATTTTCTAGCTATTAATTGGTAACTGGGCTTATCCTTTCTGCAGAATAGAGTAAGAGACCCAGAAAACTCACAAAGCCACCAACTCAGGAAGATTTTGAATTTCTCCAGAAAGAGTGCCACTAAGTCCCAAACCTGGTAGTGTTCTGAAATACATGAATTGCAATTAAGCATTCCAAAAATTTCAACTGTGTTTTTCCTGTAATATTTAATGAAATTTTAAACATGCAGAACTCACATGATAATGATGTGACCATTGGAACAAGTGATTCCAACCCAATTACTTCCACAGGGATCTGAGCCAACCCAGCTTTTAGGAGAGTTGTGCCAACTTTCAGCCAGCGCATAGAGAACAGCAGCTATGCCAGGAAAAGAAAAGATACACTAACGGTGGGTAGAAAATAGTTGCAGGCTCAAAATTAAATAAATAAATAAATAAAACATTCTGTTAAATTATTATATATAGCCCCTGCACTTATCCACAAAAAATAAAATAAAAATAAAAATCATGCACCTCGACAAAGGGCATAACCAACTAATGACTATGTTTATCAGCGTCAAGAGGATAATTATATTTCAGTTAAATATCTGCCTGCCCTAATGAACCAGGTTATTTCAACTCTTCAAGTTCTATCCATGCATTTTTCTCAGTATTGCTTCGGAAATATTTCTATATTAGACAAGCTTTTTTCTGCCTCTGTGAGGCTTGGATTCATCCATGACCTCCTTAACTGAGAGAGCTATTTGACCGAACAGTTTAAGAAAAAATGGACTTATTTTTTCTCAAATAAGTATTGTCTTCCTTATAGCAGTAGATGATACTTTGCACATTAATGTGACCAATATGAGGTGTGACTAAAGTTTTCTTCATTTATGTAAAACGATTGCATTTACAAACCATAAACACTATTAATTTTGTAGTAAAAACTTAAAATTCATACTTTGATAGACTTGCAAAAATAAAACTTCATGGAAACAGGCAAGGAAAACAACATGAAATTGCTTGTTCAGGCATGCATGCACCCATGCACACACACACACACACACACACACACACACACAGAGAGAGAGAGAGAGAGAGAGAGAGAGAGAGAGAGAGAGAGACCTTCCTCAGGAAGTGTATCTGCTGAAATGATCGAAGTCAGAAAGATTAGACTCAGCAAGCACATCCAACATCCTTGTCTCATTAAGCTCCGGTGAATCATTGAAACTAAAGAAATAGCTTCAAGGTGTTTAAACTTTGGCAGAATAACCATAAACTGGGTCTTGCTTTTCTTGGATCAACTTTTTATAGAATCTAAGAGGTCCAAAGAGGACATCTTCAGTACAATTGATACCTGTTATAATGCCCAAGGAGCTTGTTAAGTGCATTTGAAATTATATCCAGGGGCAGAGGCGTGTGAAAATTTTAGAAGCCAGGCTTACGCTAGTTGCAAAAAAAAAAGTCTCTTTATTTCTTTAAACTGAGCCCTTAAGAAAAGTTCAAGTACTATAATACATAATAAAAATAATATGATAATGACTTTAGTTAAATAAAATAGTAGGATCAATTTCTAGCTCTCCAAAGCAAATTATAGTATTTCGCATCCAAGAGAAATTTATTGGCTCTGCCACTGCTGACATCTGATGCCGGTAGCAGGTTGCTTGGGTGGCTATTAGAAGATCTGAAAAGTAACTGTCATGCCATCATCTTTTTTCCTAAAAAACCAGTTCTTCTATGGCAATGCTCCAAACTTTACATTTTGTTTGCTAAGCTTCAGGATACCAAACCATTATCATGGCAATTGTGGAGCTTTCAATTGTCAACAGAAGTACAGAAATTCCAATAAACACATCAGGAGAACCGATTCAACCATAGACCTATTTCAATGATCTGTCAATTTTTAAGGTCAATTTTTCCTAGTGTAAATCAAAAGAACTCCTAAATTCTATGTGGTTCCGGTAAGATCTTTTATAGTTGACCAAATCTTGCCAAAAAATCTGAATCCCTTATTTCAGTTTGTATTTAAACACAATTGAGATGAGAAGAAACATTCTTTCAATATTCTTTTTTTATAGTTCTTAGATATCATATCCCTCTCATGACCTCCCACCAATAAGTCAAGCAATTGACTTGGCCAATCTCTCTCTCTCTCTCTCTCTCTCTCTCTGTATATATATATATATTGTAGGTAATTTTTGAATGCCTCAGCATCCCTCCTCAGGTTTCCAATCATTTTCTTATTACCAGTGCCACAAGAAGAAAATTAATTTGTGCCCTCCTGTCACTCCAGACCAGTATGAACGTCATTAGCCAAGCTTGTGTATGGTGTACCCCCCATTAATCCAAGAAACAGGTTCTGACCCCAATTTTAAAATAAGATGCTCCAATTGTTAACGCTTGCTCAATATTGGAGGTTATCAATTGTTAAATCTACCATAGGATGGGAGCCTTACGGTTCTTTATCTGAACATGTAACTGGTTTGCAGAAACAATAATAAATAAACTGATGGCAAAAAAAGACTGGTCTAGTGTGAGAAAAGGAGTAAGTGGACAAGGAAATTTGATGCACTTCTAGGATTAATGCTTATGCATGATGACAGAAGACGCGTGGATCAGCAAGGAAAGGATAATGATACAAAAAATGGTGGATGTGACAGTGATGACAATAATTGTGAAGTTAATTATTGTCATACAAAAAATAGTATTCCTTCGAATTTATGTGGTGTATTAGTAGGACTTGGTCTATGATGTTAACCAAAATAAATTTTATCACACCTTAAACTTAAGGTTCGAACTAGAAGTCACGATAACTACCGCATACTCATAAGGAGTTTCTTACAAATATGCAACTCATCTTACATAATATTACAACTCAACAATATAAAGTTCTAATCATCAAATTTAAAAGTTCCTCAAGCAAAAATAAATAAACATTCAGTTACAAAACCATTATTTAAAAACACTATGTCTCAACAACTAATTAATAATAATTTTGTTTATTTTTCTCGCACATCTAAGCACTCTTCCAGTTGTTAACCCATGCAACTACTGAGCAGAATCTGAAAAAAATAAAATAAAATAATCATAAGCTCTACAGCCCAGTAAGCAATGAATAGTCACCTAGAAATATAATATAATATTAATATACAGATGAAATTTAATAGTTTAAAATAAATAATTTGTATCTTTTACATTCTTAATTCTTATTATGTCTTGTCATCTAATCCTGTTATACTAGAATTATCTCACCAGTATTTAAACCCCACAGGCAGAGTATCAACCAAGGTATAGCCCCCAAGGTTATGCGTATCACCAATATTTAATTCCCATAAGTAGGGTATCAACTGAGTATATCACCCAAGGTCATGGGTTTTCCTATCGTATAGCCCTACTAGTAGGGTATCAACCGAGTATATCCCCCAAAGTTATGAGTTTTCCAGCGTATAGCCTAACTAGTAGGGTATCAGTCGAGTATATCACCCAAAGTCATAGGTTTTTTCAGCGCATAGCCCCATTAGTAGCGTATGCAAGTCATCCAGCATAATCAGGTTTAGAATCTTTAATTCAATTTCATCATCTCTCATTAAATCTTATTCATGATCAGTTTAACATCTTTATCAATTCATCATGAGTATCAAATAATCAGTATCAAATATAATCATGGCAATCATGGTTAATATGCAGGCATACAATATTCATAAACTAAGCATCACAAGGGTGATAAATATTTATTTATTCAAAAATATGATAAATTCCAGAAGTAGCCAATCACTACTTGTCTTTTTAAATAAAATTACTAGAAACTAATCCTCAACTTCTGATGCTCAAGGGTTCCATCAACCCTCTTGATCCTTCAACCTTCATCTTCTTCACCCTTCTAAACTATTGATTTGATATCAAAGGACCTCCATTGAGCCCTATTTATAAATAGATTTTCTAGAGATAAGAGGTTCCCACTCCTCAAAGGGTTCTAATCTCTTAAAACCAATAAACTTCTCAGTTTTTATAGGATTCTGATTTCTTTAAAAAAACTAAAAAGATAAATATCTATTAAATATTTAAAGTTAAATTCTGACTCAAAACTAACCTTTAACTTATCCAACATAATTTTTCAAATATAAAAATTTGGATAAAAGCACCCAAAAATATCCTTATCTTGTCAATGGCATTTTCATAATTTATCTAAAGTTTATCTCTATGTTCATTAAATTACTCCTAACTTCCTCAATTGAACTCTGATTTGAGTGATTTAAGATGTGTTAGAAAGTTAACTCAATACTAAACATTGTGAATATAGATTCAATCAAAATTTTTAATTATATTTTTTTATTATTTTTTTAACTTAATTTGATCAAATTGTATCTTAAGTGAGGTAGCTTAAAAGGATTGGGTCTCACAAATTTGTAAATCATAATGCATCCAAAATAGTTTGATTACATAAAGACATTATTTGTAGACAAGATTTATTTTAATTTTCTGTCAGCATATGCATTTTAATTGCACCATATTATGTGTTGAGTATCTTGAAGATATGATGGTGAAAAATATCAGCAAGGTACCAAAGCACCCAAAGAAGCATTATTCATGGCCAAATATTGTCCAAAATACTGTGGGCCTAAATAGTTAGAACAAGAATAAGGAAAGGAAAAGGCTGGCTCGTGACCGGTATTTTTTCTCAGTTTTCAGTTGCACTGCATACAGCTCAGTAATTGGTATGATCATTTGTTTAATTCACGATTAGTTAATGTCCAAAATTGTAATATTTTAGACTACAAGTCATCATTAATGCAATCAAGAGTCCTTATATTTGCATTTATGATTTATTTATTCAATATTTCCCTTTTTATAGGACAAATTATCGCATTTAAATTATGTGCCAGATGTACCAATACCTTATCCCATCCCTCTAGAAATCTTGGTTCAAGTCCTTCAATGTTGGATCCAAGATGTTCCCTCTTTACATTTATTGAGGTTCTTTCTTCACGAATGTCATCATTGGAATAATCTTATTACTCCAAATAATTCTATTTTTTTTCAAAAGAAAATAAAAGACAAATTCATACTCATAAAAAACCTTACATAATAATTCATATGCTAGAAGGTTGTCGAAATTTAAAAGGGTTGTATTTTATGGTTTATCTCCAACCACATCAAAAAAAGACAATCTGGTATATATTGATCTAAATAATGGTAACACCAGCATCAAGATGATTAAAATTCTTATATTTATCCGTTTTCATAACATCTAACATTGAGTTTACTTTCCAACACATAACAAAGCATCTAAAATGTTGGTCGAAAGAGGAAGTTACTAATGATTTATCAGCGACGTATAGTTAGTGGTGGACTTCCAAAAAAAATAACCAGAAAACTAAAGAAATACTATTCCACAATCCATGATTTAAAAGATAATTTTTTTATTTTTATTCAAATTTTTAACTTTATTTCTTCTAACAAAAGGAGCTAGGAGACTATTTTTAGATGATTATTCAATATTCATCTCTTTAGTTTCTTTTGAAAAAATTGTATCATATGAGAACCCATAAAACTTTTAAGGGATTTTTTTTCTAAAGTTTTTGAAGTTTTCCAATTCTTGACTTGAAATGATCTTTTTGCTTATCATAGTGTAAGACCACAATCTTATAAAAAGCGAATGGAGGAAGGCCAAAAACTGTGAACATTCCCCAAATCATCAGTAATGTATGGTCAAAGACCCCAAAGGAATTAGCATGAAGCCAATAGTTATCTCTTTTGCTATGCTACTTTGATCTCATGAGGAATAAAGAATCCTATAGAATCTCTTAGCTGCATCAATCACATTAGAGGAATCCCTTAAACAGCAAGGAAAAATAGGTATCACATTTAATGTACTGAAAGTTAATTATGAAAGATATATCATATATTAGATTCCTTTGTAGCCATAAATGGGGTTCTATTATATCAAAATAGAACAGATAAGAAAATCACAAGATCCATGTTTACGAATAACAATCTTGAGATCATAACATCTCTCAATCATCATTTTAGAAAATAAATTTATAACATTATAATGGTTTTTCTAATAGTTTCATGGCAGCTCTCTTGCACCATTAACATATTAATAGTGAATGTTTTTTATGGACTATGATTGATACGTCCTACATGATCATAATGGCATTATACAAATTAACCATCCTTGAAGATTCTTTCACATATGCGTACATGCATCCATCCATGTATGCATACCTACATATACACATACATATATACACATAATTACGCAGATACATACATGCATACATACCTCGATACACACACACACACACATACACACACACATGCTACATTTATGAATAAAATCAAATGATATTTATGACACCAGAAATCACAGATATAATCTCTTACAAGTCAACATAACAATTAACATTGGTTGCCACAATCATGCAATTTCTTTTTATTTTAGAAGAAAATAGTGTTCAAAGTGGTTATTATCACTGTATAGTGGTACATACCCCACAAAGTGCAAATATTTTTCAGCATGGTTTTTCTCAATAATTAAGAATAGTATTCAGACAATATGTCCATCAGTCTGTATCAGATGCCATATTACTTATAAAAGCAGTTCATTTAATGTATATGCAAGCAAATACACAAGCCAGTGGAAAGTAGGCTTAAAAATAAGTGCAGAAAATGGACTTGAAGTTGGCTGACTTAATGTACAAACCATTGTTATGTTACTACAGAATGAAACTTGGTTCCTAATGGAAACACTAATGCACAATATGATGCACATTAGCTCATTTAGGCCCTTTTTCACGAACATTTGACCGATATCTACTTGAATCCATTCATTACAATCAAACCTATGTTCACCATGAATGGGCAATACAACTAGAAGGAATAACAAGTAAAAGAAAAGCGCACACAACCTTAAAAGGATACCAAATTTACATGGTTTGGCCAAATCCAAGGCCATATCCATGGAAGAACAATGCAAAGGTAGTTTCTACCATCAACAAGAGGAGATCGCAAAATACAAGGGAGGTATCACCTCAAATAGAATGTAGATTATGAATACAACCCTTCATTTGCTCTCTAGTTTTCAAGAAAATAGGGAACAAGAACAGCCCCTCAAAGATGCAAGATCTTCTCATTGTAGAAAGACCTCAAAAGTTTCAAGAGAAATCTTGGAGAAGTGCTGCCCTGTTTCTTCCCCTCTCCCACTTCTGTTCCACACTCACCTATTGAACCCACAAACTGCCCCTCAAGTGACCAACCAGCAGGGAAAAATATCAGCCCTTAGATCAAAACCAAATCCAATGGCTAGCATACAACATGGGTAAGTTACTTGAGTTAGTAGAGAGGGAAGAGGATGAAGCTTTACACATGGACCAGCCTAATATAGCTCAACAAACAATTTCCTAGAAATTGTACATACAGAAAAGACCACTGCAGGCCATAGGACAAGCTGGTTGGCACCCCTCTCTTCTGGGGTAAGGTCCTAATTTTTGGATATGAATGGTGGCATTACCATTATGTTTTTCAAAAGATGCATACATACTCCAGTTTGCATTGCCCTCTTATATGAAGACATTGAAGGGCAGGATACACTGGACTTAAGACTAACTCAATACACAAACTAATCCCCTGGAGGCTGCACATAAAGCAAGGTCTACCATACAAAATATTCATAATGTTATGATGGCTGTTTTAACAGTTTCAGAGAACCTCTGTTCAATAATTAAAATATATAACAGAAAGTATTGAACAAGCATTTGACAATTATGTGCCCTATGAGAATCATAATTGCCAGAACATGAATCAGCTCTTCTTGAAGATTCTTGCATTTGAATTATTACCTCAGTGTTTTTTAAATGTATCTATAAATCAAATATTAAACTTTTTTTTTTTTTTTTGTTTACAGAGGTTTTCAGAGATGTAAGCTGTTATCTGGTGTTAGATTTTTTCAATGCAAATGTTGAGAGACATGGTACAGTTGCTGATTAATAACAATGTTATTCCAGACCTGTCCAGAAGAGAAGCTCTGCCACCTTGAGAAGCAGCATGCAGATGCGTACACAATCATCCACACAAGGTGGTGGAAAGAGGACCATTAGGAATCAAATTCAAAAGAAAATATCTTTTCTTAACAAGCTCAAGCAACAAACAAGAAAATTACATTCTGCAGCATAAAAGAAATTCAAGTGAACAGCAGATACAGCAGACTTAGAAGTTGACTGACATTCTACACAAACTAGTCAACTAGAATGTGCACATTCAACAAACTTTGCCAAAAAAACAATGACACTCCAGTTAACATTGCCTCTTCAAAGTAATCAGCCACAGCATGGTGGCTCAGTAGACCAGTTGAAGCAATTAGCAAATAAAATCCACAGCATTCACATAATATACATGGTCCTGATCTTGGTCACTTCTCACCTGCACAAAGGTCACAGAGTTCATATAAAAATAATATAGAAGTGCAATTTGTGCTTTCACATTCTCAATTGATTCAACCTAAATATATTAAAAATGTACATTAAAATTTACAGAGCAAGTAAGAGGAAAATAATAATATCATATTGGGACATGCATTAGTATATACAGTTACAAGGCTGGTACCAATAAGCATTTCATCAGATCCATATTGCATATATGGGCACAGTGATGGTACAAACAGGGCAGATGGTGAGGTTTACACACACCACACACTACCTAAATTACTTAGATACCTTTCGATGTTCCTAAGAATTAAAAGCTAATCATGAGAAAGAAGAAGAAAAAAGAGGTCCTAGGTGAGCACTCACCAGTGTGGTGTCATATTTACAGGCATGAATCCTCAGTAATTATATGGTGATTGCCTTGATGTTCTAATGGGATATGACGTTTCTTAGGTACTTGTATTTTAGATTTAAGTCGTTAAACTGCATAAAAAGACAAAGTAACAGAGCATATGGTGCATCTAAGAACTTATGGTGGCATTTTGAATTGAAGCATGCCACGCTCTCATAAGAAAACTATTAAAGGAGAGGTGTAACCTAAATACATGAGCATAGATCGTCTACAACCAGATGGAAGGCTGTAAAAACAATAGCAAGAGAAATTCTGAAGATTCCACAAGTAAGTGGCATATGCTAAGAATTTCACTGAAAAGTGTGCTCTTGAAGAAAAATCCTCAGTACACAAAACAAAAAAGAGGGAGGGAGGGAGGGAGAGAGAAAGAGATGGTAACTACAAGACCAAAAAGCAGTATACCATAATCTATGTCAAGATTCAGCTTTAGCCGCACTGAGATGACTACTGGCAAGTCAAACAAGGTAAGGGGGAAGAAGACCATAAACATATATAAATGTGTGCACACGCACACACACATATATATATAGAGAGAGAGACTTGGCTAATTCGCATATAGCCAAGCCCAAATCTGATCGCTGGCTCCACCATTAGATCTACACAAAGGTAAGCAGAACCAAACCAATCAAAAAATGGTTCAATTTTGCATTTTAGTTTAGTACGGAGCCCAAACTGGTGTGAACCAGCTTGAACCATACTGAACTGCTTGGTTCAGGTGGTTTTTGAGTGCCCGGGGAGCCCTAGGTGGCACATAGGCTCTTGTGAGCTCACATCCTTTCTTCTCTCTTATTTCTATTCAAAATCATATCAGTAAATATCATTCTTTCTTCTCTTTCCTCTTTTCTTTCCATTTACTTAAGATTTCTCATAAAAATAAGGGCAATATCCTCCATTCGATTTCAATAAAAATATCCAAAAAATCAAATTCTTTAAGAATAAAAGTCAACTCTCTCTCTCTCAAGAACAAATTTGAAGAATTTCAAAAAATCACGGTTTAGCAAATATCAAGTTAGGGTACTTCTATTTCGGATAAAAATCTCATATAATCAATTTAACTTAGAAATGATTAGAAAATAAAATATCAAAAAATTACCTTAAAATATAATTTGTAAGGCTTTAGTTAATATTTGGTCAAACTTGTAAGGTTTTCAGACTTAGTCAGGATCATAGTAATAGTGAACCTCATATTGACCTATGCCGACTTAATTCACAGTCCACTAAAACAATAAAATTATACTTTTCCTAAAATCTTAATGTTAGAATGTATTTTTTAATTTTATTTTCTCATCATTTCTTAGTTAAATTGTATTTCTAAAATTTTTATTTAGAGTAAAAGTACCTTAATTTGATATTTGCTAAATCATGATTTCTTGAAATTCTTTGAATTTGTTCTTGAGAAGGAAAGTTGAGTTTTTATTCTAAAGGAATTTTATTTTTCTAATATTTTTGTTGAAATCAAATGGAGGGTATTTTTCTTATTTTTATGAGAAATCTTAAGTAAATGAAAAGAAAAGAGGACAGATGATGAGAATTCATGAGAGGCTCTCAACCTTATATACCATATAAAAAAAATAAATAAAAAACTATGAACAAAAATAAAAATTATGAAAAATGGCAAACTGGCCCAAATTGCCAATACATTGCTGGTTCGGTACCGAACTGAACTGAACCAGTTAAGTACGGACCTGAAACCAGTTCACAGTTTTGTCTACATTGATCCACAAAGATCTTAAAGCTAAAAAGTCACCCATTAGCCACCATTGGCTACTTCAAAACAAATTTTGATCGATAAATAGAAGCAGGTAATGAATAAACACAAACATAATGGATGTAAACACTATCTCTTTTAGCAACAATAATAAGCACTTATCTCATAGAATAAATGCTAACATGTTCAAAATAAACAATTAGCCTAAACGGATAAATACCTAGTCTAAGGTAGTAAATAAAAATGTTGTAAAATAAACATAAACTATTAGACACATGATGCATCCTGAGGAACGAAATGGATTTATAGAGATGAAACAAATGAGAAGGGCTACCAACGCCTACACACCACATATCCAACCTTCACATGCCTCATTCCTCGGGATGCGCAACATGCCGCAACCATGACCTAATAGTTTCTGTTAATTTTGCAGTGTTTTTATTTACTACTATAGACTAGGTGTTTATTCTGGACATGCTAGAGTTTATTCTGTAACACCATCGCATCTAAGAGAGTTAATATTTACTTTTATTGAGTTTGTATTTAATCGTTACCTATTTCTATTTATTCTATTAGAATTTTGTTTTAAAGCAGTTAACAATGGCTAATGAATAGCTTTTTGATTTTGAGATCCATGTAGATCTAATAGTAGGAGCAATGACCAGATTTGGGCTTGCTACATACTAATATGGCCAAGTCCAACTCTCTCTCTCTCTCTCTCTCTATATATATATATATATATATATAAGTGCTTATGCAACCATTCCAACTGTTCCTATTAGCCATACATGCATCTTATAAGCACACACATAAATACATTATGTCTGTGTCATCTTAAAAGCAGATAAAGTGAAGAGAATGCCATCTGGTAAAGTGAATTTTGGCCAAAAATCCATTTAATATTGATTTTGTAAGGTCTTTTTTTTCTTTTTAAAGCTCAATGCACATTTACGGATCCCTAGATGATTTTAACCTTTCATCTAAGTACAAGAAAGGTGGTACGCAAATGAACACCGCCTAAAAAATATTTTCTAAAACCCTAAGACGCATGTTAAATATTTGATACACATTATTTTAGTCTACCATCCATCTTGTACAGGTCCAATGGCAAAATCAAACAAGGAACCCTAAAAGTGTATTGAGCTTTTCTAAAAAATGGCCTTTTTCCTATGAATATATATGTAAAGTAGAACATTCTACAAAAAAAAAAAAAAAAAAAAAAAAAAAAAAAAAAAAAGGCATTGTCTTGCAAAATCAATAATTAAGTAGATGTTATGCAAAATCTACTCCAGCAAAAAATCGGTAGATTTAAGAAAGAATCAATGTCTAGAAATTGAAGAAGCACGTATGAAAAACTAAAATATTTTTAATGCTGCCTCAATTTCAGAAATCAAATATGCTCTTCATCAAATGATTGAAAAACAATTTGAATTTTGAGCTGATAGAAATTTTCTAATAGCCAGAATATCTGAGAACTGATAGACAAACAGTAGCTGACAACTACTTACTTGGGTTCCAGTTGGGAAGAAGGTGGCCCACCACTGTAGTCAAAGTGGCCTTCATTACCATAAGGATGACGAACAGGGCTCCTGCTTGAACCCATGTAGCTTAATGAAGCCGATGCAGAGTCAGCATTTGGGTTCAGACCAGCCAACTGCATGATGCACTCAATCTCCTTCACCACTTCACCCATTGTAGGCCGATCATTACCTGATTCTTCCACGCATTTCATTGCCAAGTCCACATATTTCTCAAACCCTCCAAGGGTTGTCCCTAACCCAATTACTGGATCAAGAAGTTCATGAAGGCCATAGAGATCCTTTGTCTTGTCCAACATAGCCCTCATCTCTCTTACAATGTATCGCCCTCGTTCTAAAGGTTTTTTTGCAGTTATTATCTCTAGGAGTAAGACACCAAAGCTATACACATCGCTCTTCTCAGTCAACTGTTGAGTCATGTAATATTCAGGATCTAAGTATCCCTGCAAGGACAAGAACAAGCAGGCTTCAAAAGGCAGAAGCACCATGATCAGAACACAGTCTAGCAGAACTCTCTCTTTCATAGAATCATGTAACCTCTCTTCAGACCTTTCATATTTACAGATAAAAGAAATCAAGTTTATGACAGTTTATATCAATGAATTCACTACTCACCATCGTCCCCTTTACTTGAGTCGTAACATAACCCTTTGCATCATCTCTCAATGTCTTAGAAAGACCAAAATCAGAAACTTTTGCATTCAAATGATCATCCAGGAGAATGTTGCTTGATTTGACATCTCTGTGAACAATGGGAGGGTTTGCAAGCTCATGTAGATAAGCCAGACCTCTTGCTGCACCAACTGCAACACGAAGTCTCCTTTTCCAATCTAAGCAAATGCCAGATTTCCCTGCATAACAGAAGTCAACAAAAAGAAATAAACCTATGAAGTATGTCCATGACTAAAATCACTGATGCAGAGGACTGAAGACAAAAAGCAAAATTCATTTTCAACAAACAAATAAATAAAAATAATATAGAATGGAGCAACAAATTATTAACACTTTTAAAAATATATATAATGTTAGAAGGTATTGTAGTTGTATTGACAGATGTATAGATAGAGCCTAGGGGCAAGAACCAATAGACCATATTTCTGTGTATAAATACAGGTAATATAAGATGATAAGAATATCTAACTATGCTTCAAGTAATACTTCGATATAATTTAAGGCAGCATGAGGATATATCCCCAAAAAGGTACACCAAAAGAACATTAAAGATATCAAGAGTGTATGAGACGAAGGACTAAGCCAAGCATCATGAAAGTGGTAATTTGAGGCTATGCACAAAAGTTTAGGTTCAAGACTTGAAACAGCTTCAGATAATCCCATGTTCCATTGAACATAAGAAATGCAGTCATATTCTCTATATAAGAAGTTGATGTAACAGATATTACATAACATAACTGCCTGATGTGCCCTTATAAACACTATAAAGATATGACATTTGCAGATACTTTTCTATGTCATTAATATGGCAAACAAGGTCAATGTCAATCAAGACTTGCTGTTTGGCAGACAATTAGGTCAGATTCTTTTGAAGATACATGAATAATGAACTGATTGCTGGCTGTTCCCCTTACCAAGTACACAGCTTCTGAAGATTTTCAATGCAATGAGTTACTTCCCCACCTCCTTTATGACTTTTTGCAGTTACTGTTATAATGCAAATAACCCTTATGCACAAAAAGGTAAAATATTTACAAGAAATGTTCAAATAGGTTCCTTTTTTCCATGAATTCTGTGTCCTTTCTTCAAAGAGGTCAGTCCAGAAAAAACATAAAGACAGGGAAAATGATTAATTAAGCCAGCATGCAACGCCCATGCAGACTTTATCAAAGGAGAACATCAGAAGTAAGATTGAATTTCTGCATATTTTGAAATCCAGAGTAACTAACCATTCCAGTTTCTCAGTTGAAATGAAAAAATATTTAAGAATAAGAATTATTTGGAATACCTGATAGACTTTCTTTCAGGGTGCCATTTGGAACATACTCATAAACCAACATTTGTTCACCTTGGTCAAAGCAGAAACCAACAAGAGTGACAAGGTTTTTATGGTGGACCCTGGAAAGCAGCTCAATCTCAGTGTTAAATTCATGCCCACCTTGCATGGATCCCTGCTGAGCTCTTTTGACAGCTACCAGTTGCCCATCGCTAAGCATTCCTCTGTAAACCTGTGAAAACAAAATCACAAACAAGATGCCATTTATGTATCGAACAAAATCATTTCATATTGTTATGCGAGAACAAGTAATGGAGACTCAAAGCCTTAAATAATGCACAAGACAACCATCTCGCCATCATCCTAGAGTCCTGATAGGCACGTCTTGGGACATCTCCCGTCCCAAGTGCTGGGATAGATTAGGACAGCAGTATGTTCCATTCGATAAAAAGAAAAAAATCAAGACAGTCCTATCTCACGGAATTTAAAACCTTGGTTAGGTGAAGCCAACAAATAATGCGGTAGCAACTCGGGATATTAAATGGAGGCTATTAGCATTTCTAACTCCCTCAATCAGTAATTAATAAAGGTGACCATGACCATAGCTTGATATATGCTTGTGCAGATGGTGCTCTACAAGAAGCATATACAAATCAATTGCTTGGTCTCATTGCTTGGAAAGGGGAGGAGGTATACCAATTGTGTGGATTTGACAAGGCTATTTATGTCCTCAAACAGAGTCCTCCAGTCTAACTCTGTTAGTTCAACAAATTAGTGATCGTACATGGCTCCAAAAGGAGTCACAAAAAATCAGTCTGTGTTTGTTCAATACAATTTGTGCTGTATCACTGTTATGGTAGTCCAAATAGATGATATCATCTTTATTGGCAGTGAAAAGGCTAGTATAAAAGATTAGACTGTTCCAAGAAATTCCTGTGCAGAACTACGTTCTTTAAAAAGTTCCAATGGAAGAATCAAAGCATCAAAGTTGATACGATGTCATATTTTGTCAAAATTGAAATTTGAATCATCCTGATGAAATCCTTGGAGCTTGACCAGTGGAAACCTTTTTGCGATCCTAATCCTGAACTAGTTATGGATTAAGAGGGCTTATCTGATAACCAAAGAGTATATAGAGTGTTGCAGCCTTATCTATTTGATGATCCGAGCATATATAGAAGGCTGCAATCACAATAAGCCAATTTATGCATACTCTCACACAGGTAGTGCATTAATCAGTATTGTGTTACCTTGAACAGGCTCCTCTTAGTGGTCTTATCCATCAAACCACAAATGTATAAGCATGATGAGCTTCCCTAACCTTAATGGGTTAGCACTTCCTTCAAGGAGAGACCAATTTTCATGTATTACATATCATATCACAAATCCAGTAACAAAGAAGCAAGAAGCAAAGTGCAATTGGTAGATTCAGCAGGGTTATTGAGTACACTGCTCATATCATAGGCAAATTCATGCAGTTCAATAAACTGACAACTAAGGAATTGTTCATATAGCTAGTGATCTTGTATACCATGAACAAGTTAATGATGACTGCAGAGTGTCCATTCATTGGGAAGATGGAAGATCAAAAGATATTAATGCCATTTGCCGAAAGAGGCAAACAATAAGATAACATCCTGACGAAGGCTGTTGTCATTCATGATATCAGTTTCTCAGCTTATTTATTACAAGTTGGACCAAAAAGATATATAAGTTCAAATTTAAGGGAGCATGTGCCTGGCTGGCTAGCGGTTTCAAACCATAAGTCAATGTTGTAGAGACATATTAGACATCAGGCCGTACGAATTTAATGAGCTTTGTCTTATTATAATGAAATTAAAAAAGACAGGGTCTGCCATTTTTGGTAGGGTGTTACAGTCTATCTCACTCATAAATCACAAGCAAAAGAAGATGAACAGATTGTTGGAGCAGAGCAGCTTATTCTTCACCTCTCTCTCCAATTATTGTAATTCTCCTCTTTTATTTCATGATTCCTTATCCTAAATTCATACCACAGTACGTGACCTAGGGTCACACCAGTTGTTCTATTTTTCCCTCATTTCTCATATGATTTATACACAAACAGATCAAAAATTTGCAGCATTCAGAGATTGTGCATCCTAACCCTGTGATCTATAGATACAATTAGCATCAACCACATTTAAAATGTATTGTATATGCTAAAGAATGCAGTACCTTTCCATAACTACCATTTCCAATGTCATTGTCTTCTGAAAAGTTATTGGTGCACTTTTTAAGTTCTTCGAAAGAGAACAATCTCGAACCTTTTAAGAGGGGAATACTACTGCTGCTTTTAGTGCGACTCCAAGATACTATAAATGTAAACAATGTCAGTCAATTCACTAAGCTGATAAAACACATGTAAGAAGAGAAGACTTAAAATCCAAATTAATTTTTTGACATCTTACCAAAAGAATTGCTTTTCTCTTCAACCTTTTTAGTTTTTATCCTACGTCTAATAGCAAAAGCAACAAAACCAATCAGTAGAAAAGCAAGAGCTGCTCCACCAACTGATGCTCCAATAACCGCAGGCAGGTGATTTGATTTTGAACTAGGTGCCAAAACTGGATAATACACAATTGCATGCCAAAACAATATAAAGAAGGCCCATCAGATATGCTTTGAAGAAGCTGAATAGGATGTAAAATCCAGGCAGATTACCTGGGTCTGCAGAGTAATCTTGTGACATGAAATAGTAGGGCCCAAACATGCTTGGAGGCTTGAAGGTCTGATTGCTGAGAATAAAACCAAGTAAAGAAACCTCTATTTCATTGAAACGATCTTTGCCAGCTGGGAAGACTTGCAGAGTGATTTGCAGATTGTTATAAGGATTTACAAATGGATTCTGAAGAGACACCGACTCCACAGGGAGCTGCTCCTGTAATGATCTTGTGAGAGCACCCTCTAAAATACGATATATTGTGGCATTCCCAAGGCCTGAAAAGGAAGGGGACCTCAAGTATAGAGTGCCAGTATATGGATATGCACAATGACAATTGGGACTGAGACTCTCATTGGATGGGCAAGGAAAAGGCGCACAGTTCTGTGGAGTTGAATATGGAGGAGCGGATGTTTGTGAAATTTTGCAGTACTGGAGATCAGTTCCTCGTTGATTACAAATTGGATTACCTACAAGTCTGCAAGTAATTCATTATACGAATGAAAAATCAGTAGCTTATGATATAAGAATTGTAGCATTGCATGCAAAATTGCAAACTTTTTCTTTTTCTCAATGACATGTGCACACACATGTACAATGCATATGATATCAAAATGGTACTAATGCATGCAAACTATAATTCTTTTTCCCATTAAATGGAAGGGGAGAAGCCCTTCTTGAGCATGATTATTCTTTTCATACTTATAATATGTCCTGCAATGATCTGGGAAAAAATAAAGCATTTACTTCCAGATCTTTTAGCCACTCACACACACATGCACGCACGCATATGCGTGTGCATGCACGCGCATGCACATTCACAAGCACGCATGCATGCACACTCGCATGGGCACATCGCACGCTTCTCTAACCCTTTCCCCCTTAAATGTAAGAGGAAATAATCCTTTCCTAACCATGATTATTTTGTTTATACTTCTAACATTCCCTACAATGGAAAGCGATCCAGAAAAAGATAAAAAAATACAAATTTATCTTCAGATCTTTTGCTCAAGTAGACATGTACTAGAAAAAAAAAAAAGAATCCAGAAGGCCTTACATAATTTGCTTCCGAAATCCTTCTTCACCTATTGTGATCTGACTGATGTCATTGTCCTGCAAATCAATAAGCTCAAGTGAGCTGCTGTAGTCTGTGCCAATGTCTAGAGTTCCATTGAATCGGTTGGTTCTCAGTCTCCTGCATTAACCAGTTCAAGCTCATCAGATTATGCATGCATGTAGGTCATCTTTAGAATTTGGGCAACATTTTGATATTTCCTATATACGTATGCAAGACGCGCGCGCGTGTGCGCGCACACACACAGAGAGAGAACCATTCTAACCAAGTAATACTCACACTGTCTGTAATGATGGAAAGCTGAATAAAGCCAATGGAAGCTGCCCTCCAATTTTTAAGTGTTCCAGGTATCTGTAGTTGAAAAAGATTGGAAGATTCATGAAACAGTTATGTATCAAGTGACCTGCAGGCTGCAGGCAATTCTACTATACCTAATTTTAACACACAGCTCTTTGGAAGTTTCTAAAGAAGAATGGGTGCATTTTCCAGAATGCAAGCTACAATTTCTATTTAGCATGCGTATATGAAAGATGAAAACGTTCATGGATGTATAACACATCCATCCATTCATTCAGGTATGCACTGCCACAAATGCACACATGCATATTATCTATCTATATATTTATTTATCTACTTACAATGATGTCAGAGATGGTAAGGATGAGAACCAAGGTGGAACATCTGATGCATCAAAGGAGTTGTTGCTCATGTCCCTGTATAGGTCTTTGACTGATTAGTTAACAGCTGATATAATCATATTCTTCACTAACAGTCTTAACACATAGCACAGATGACCGATAGATGACTAGCAGTCTCTGAAACTGAAACGTCCTAGCAGAGGACATTTACACATTAAGAACAGAACTCAGATCATAAAATACATTTAAAGTTGGATCCATGATTTGTAGTTTAAGTTGTTCTATATCTCTCAATAGCAAGAGGGAGATCTCATTATTTTTCATTCTCAAAAATTATCACTTCAAGAAAATTCATCCAATACTATTTTTTACTTACACAAAGCTGAGTGCATTCATTCCAGTTAGGTTGGGCAAGGGGCCTGTCAATTGATTATTTGCTAGATGCCTGGAATGAAAAATAGTCATCTTCAGAAAGCATAAAGTAGAAATTGGATGTCTGCATATAGACACCATAATTCTATATAGCGTAGGCCAAATAATTAACTCACAGTTCTGCAACATTGGTGAGGTTGTTTAGGTTGGAAGGAACAGGCCCAGTTAATGAATTACTGTCAAGGCGGCTGTCCAAATATGAAATAATCAATGTTTGAAGCTTATTGAATTCATATTTATGTTTGTCTTTGTTCAGTTATGTAAGGTACTTACAGAACCTCTAGATGACTCAAAAGTCCCAAAGTAGTTGGGATGGTTCCAGTGAGATCATTGTTATCAAAAAGCCTGAGCAATAAAATGAGTTATTGAAATTTCAATTTTGCAGGAATTTCCTTTTCCAAGTTTTTAATGTATAAAAACTAAAATATTTTAGAGAGTTTCAGAAGCTTACACATGTATGATTAACATGTCTGAGTTAAAAAGTTTACTTGGGATGGTACCAGAGAGCTGGTTCGCTCCAAAATGGCTGCAGTTCATATAAATGTAAATTATCCAAAATTCTAATGATGGCATAAAAAATCTTATTTAAGTCTAGGTTGGAGAAAAAGGAACTTACAAATGTTTGCAATGGGTCAACAAATCCAGACCAGGTTTATTTCCATTGGAGACTGGTATTGTTCCAGTAAGCTTGTTGTCAGCCAAGTCAAGCCAATAAAGTTTTGACAAGTTACCAAGGGTTTCAGGTATGCCTCCAGTAAAGCTGTTGGAATTTAAAGATCTGTAGACATCGATAGCAGATGTTTGTTTAGTCACTAATTGAATCCAAAAGCTTAAACTAATAGAAAAAGGGTCAACAATGTATATCAAGCTTAACCAAACAACCACACCCCCCCCCACCACAAAAAAAAAAAAAAAAAAAATTGTGGCTATGATTACACACTTGGAGGGGTAGAAGATATTAGATAAAACAGGGGTAATTAAATAAATAGTCTAGCAGATCTAAGCACCAACGCCATGTTAAGTAACCAATTGACTGCAAAAGCTCACATTGATAAGGAAAGAATTGATGGTGTATATCAGGCTTAACATAACTAGCAGAAATATTATAACATAAGGAGTGATTATTTTGCAAGATGACAAGAAATTCCTTTTAGTCTAAAATAATGTAGTGACTATTTTTAAAAAGAATTTCCAATGATAATTCTTTGTTTAAATAATTAATTATCTAGGGTAATTAATTTCATTGTGTTTTATATGAGAAAGGAAATATTAAGGAGGATGACAATTTGAAGTCTCATTAACTAAAAACTTAAGAAAAATTGTAAAAAGCCACCACATATGATGTTTCATACAATAGAATATTTTCTCACATTGCAAAAGTTCATACATTTATTCTTACAAAAGCACAAATTAGAGATATGTACTTCAGTTTTAGATGCACACAGCGAGATACAAATAAGAGTTTTATATGGTCTGAAAATATGGAAAGAATGTCTTGTAGACATATTCATGGAATTGTGTCTTATAGACATATTCATGGAATCGTTTATCTCATGACACATGAAAAGCAGAGATCTTTTTTTCTTTCTTCCCCTAAAGAAAAACTTTGAAGGCTACAATCTTTTCAAAAATTCACTATAAAATCATTTATTCACTTCTTATATGTTTTGATTAAAACAGGTACTTATAGAATTTCTTAATTTGAGACAAGATCTACAAAACCAATACCAAAAAATGTACCAATTTGGTTCAGTATAGTATGCATCCTATACCAAGACAAGGAGTCAGTACATTTTCTCACTTCTAGCTATAGTACTGCTTGATACCAGGTAGCTTCATCAGTCTAGTTCATAGTAAGATTTGCCATACTAGACCAGTATGGAGCATATTGTACTAAACCAATAATATACCAATTTGATAAACCGGAAGGCTTTAACCCATGAACTGCCCCATTTCAAGCTGAATCAAACGATTCGGCATGATACAAGGTGATTCAGAGTTCATACAGGGTCGGTATGGGGTAATTCGGCTTCTGTACTAAATTGAACTACCAAAACATATAGGTTTTAGGATAGTTCAGTACAGTTCCGTACAATTCAACCATCCTTGGTTCATACCAAATCGAAATCGAACCTTGGTACCATATCAGTACCTTACCGGTATAATACGATACAGTCGATATGGATTAGTATGGCAAACCTTGACTAGAGATATTATCAAAGTTATAAGTTTGAAGGAAAAAAAAAATCATTAGTTGGAGGTACATACCTCAACAGGTTATTCTCTTTTCAAGAACAAAAATTATTGTCTACACATAAAAATATATTTTATCCCAAAAAAACTTTGTACGGTCACAATTTTTTGTGATCTCACTCTAAAATTTTTATTTGTTTTCAGATCACTTCAATTTGAAATTTCTACGAAGTTCCATATTATAACAGAAGCAAATAATCTCAATTTAAGTTGCATATTTCCACAAAATATTCTTTTTTCTCCATAATATAAGAATTTTGGTAATTATGTAACACTATCACATTAAAGAAAATTTTCCCTTCGTTTATATTGGTCTATGGTTCAATAGAAGATTAGCATGGTTACATTGGACAAGCATTGTTATTTTTTTGGTTTAATCCTGGAATTAAAGCAGAAAACCTTGGAAAATAATAACAATTGATGCAAATATTGTCAATTCCATATTCAGTAAATAAACAAAGAAAACAACCAAATCTTGAGGGAGCCTCAGATCTTACAGAAAGACCAGCCTTTGTAGATTGCCTATTTCGGGCGGTATTTCGCCAGAAAAGCTGCAACCAACAAGAATCCTAGAAGGGAACCAAAAATAAAGAATGTCAGTTGTAACATTTCAGCCAGCAAGGATACTCATAGCTAAATCAACCTAGATCATCCAAAGGTGCTTACAGATTCACTAGTTTGCTTAAACTCCCAATTGATGCTGGTATCCCCCCAGTTAGTCCCTTGTTGTAAGACAGATCCCTGCATAGATTAGTTGATGATAAGTATTCTAGTACATGAAGAATTATTAGAAGACATATACAACTAACTGACTAGATCCAGATGAGAGAGAGATGCATCAGATCAACCATTGTTTTCAAAAACTGTAAGCAGCAATGGGCAGCTATGGTGTGCCCCAGCACCTCAGCACTAGACCAGCACCTAGGCAGGTGCGCAGAGGTCATGGCAGCTCAAAAATAAAGTACTATAAAAAGCTAACAAAGATAAGGAGAAACCAGAAAGAATAATTATCAACCAGCAAATTGAACAATAACATGTTTGTAAGATGTACCAAAACAATCATGTGTATTGACTTCGCAACATCCAATACTCATTTATGAATCAATCTCACCCTCCAGCCTTGAAAATCATGTAAAATGTCAAGGCAGGAGCCCAGGCAGCCCGGCTTAAGCAGGGCCTTCTAGGCAACCATCTTTAAAAAGAGTGAATTCAACAAGCCATGAGCAGGATAATCTTGAATTTGGTGTGTGATCCTGTATCATGCCTCTACAACTAAAGAGAAACAATTAACAGCTAAAGCAAATTATCCTTTCAAGTTGATATAAAGTCGCACTAAGCCCTTATAAAGGAAGAGGTTGATCAGCACATATTAGAGAACTTACAAAATTCGTAATTCATTTAAAGATTGAATGTCTCCAGAAAGGGTCCCTTTCAGTCTCAAGCTTGAGAGTGATCTGAAAAACATGCATCATGGTAAAATGTTTCAAGTAAATGCAGCAGCACCTATGGTAAGTTCACAACACTTAGAAAGAACTAGGCAAAGTCTTCTAGGCGCTCTCACATGGAAACGATATGTGAATTTTCGCAGACAATTCCAACCCAATTGTCACCACAAGGATCCGAACCAATCCAGTTGGATGGCTTGTTCTCCCACGAACTGACAAGGGAACTGAAGGCAGCAGCTGCACAGGACAAACAAAGATTCATTAGAGACCCATGCTCCAAAATTTATAGCGGCAAAAATTTATGGTTTTATTCTATTTCAAAAGAAAACACACCAATCACTGCCACAAATATTCAGACATTTTCATCTTTGATATGGTATCAGGTCCATCTTGACTATATAGTGCTAAAATTGGTACAGTAACAGTCAGAACAGAATAGCTTAGCCTCCCTTTTTTAGTTATTTCCTTACTGTGAAGACAGAGAAGAGTTACTCCTTGTATCAAAGGATCCTTGCCTGCCCTACGTTAAACATGTTAGGAAAGAAATACAAAATTTGTCCCTACAGAAGCATTTAAACATGTATGCCTGAAGGAGCCCTTCTTCGCAACAAATAACAAAAAGAACCCACAAACCCCATCCTGAGTAGATGATCATGTGACGTGCTATCAGTTATCACTACAGAAATAAACCTGCCTTTTCCATCTGATTTCTTTTCTTCTTCTTCTTCTTCTTCTTTTTGTCATTTTTTTGTGGAAAAATTCATGAGCATGCAAAGGCCCCATGCACACAAATGGAATACCGGCATGTTACATTCTCCATCCAAATGGCAAAAAGATAAATCAGGAACATTATTAACAAAGAGAATGGATTCATACATACCTTCCTGAGGGTCTGTTGCTGCTGATATGACCAATACTTGAATAAGAAGAGCAAGCAAGAAGACCCAACATCCTGAACTCATTAATCTCAAACTCAAAAAAATGTGCCCATTAAGAGGCGCTAGTTCCATACTATTCCAGCACAAAGCTTCAAGACACCCAAACTTCTTCCTAAATTCCCAGGTACAAGCCTCCTTGAGAGTCCATCTCCCTAATGATCATGCCATGTCCTGCCACAATGCCCACAGCACCAGGTTAGTTAAGCCAAACTCCTTGTAAATTATATTTTGTTGATTGCTAGGTCTGGAAACAAGGAGAGCTTGCCTTCTCCCTTTATATCAAGGAAAATAACAATGGCTCCCATTACTGAACTTTCCAGAGAACTGGAGTGGTGAAAAGTGTTTTATAAATGCCACCACACAACCTATTCAGCTAGCTACCAACTCTTTGATAATCTTGGTTACGAAAAGTATATGATAATTGAGGCATCCTTTTCTTTTTGATGTTAAGAGGCATATTTTTCTCGCCAACATAGCTCATTTAAATGCTGGAGCCTTAGAAAGAGAGAGACTCCCAGTTTGTTGACTTAGGTTGGATTTAGATATCACTTGGATTTAGAAAATTGCATGGCAAAACTTGCAAGCTTCCATAAAGTAGACAACATATTGTAATTTTCCTGTTTTCTAGAATATTTGGCTATCACGTCCGACTCATTCCAACTATCTAAGAACGATTCAAAGAGACATGCATAAAAACAAAGCATAAAACAGCTACAGGGCCATGAAATGGCAGTTTGAATATTTCAACATTCTACCCTTTCTCAACTTCATTTATTTATTGCCACCACCACCATCACTAACTGAAATCAGCTCACACTAAATTTAAAAAAAAGAAAGAAAAAAAAACAACATCATTTGCCAGAATATTTGAAGATAGATGCATCTCCGCGTGCAACGGTGGCGCAACCTAAGGATGACACGTGGCAAACTTCCAAACGTCAGTCAGAATAGAAAATTCACTCCAAGGTCATCCATGCGATTGGTCTCCAATCATAACCAATCAATAGGCCCTCTCATGAAATCAGAACCATCTGAAAAGAGACCTGGTCAAAAAGGAAACTAAGAAAACGGGCATCAGGATTTTTGTTTCCTGGGTTCACATGGCGGATAAGAGGCTAAGAAGAATGGGTCAACAGGTGGGAAAAGCATCTTTTGACTCCTTTAGGTTTCAGCCAACATTCAGCTCTCAACAGCATGGAAAAGGAGGAAGATGAAGAGGGCAAGAGTGAGGGAGGGGGGCGAAGAATTTTAAAGGCAAGTTGATGTGGGAGCGGAAGATGGTGGCGACAAGGGGGCTGTGGGGTGGTGGAGGAGGGGTAGGAGGAGAGAATCACGGCAAGCACGAAGATGAGAAAAGGGATTAAGGGATTTGGCCTCTTCATGCCTGCTTGCTGACGGACTGGACCGCATTGACTTAAACAAAAACAAAAACCAAAAAAAAAAAAAAAAAAAAAAAGAAAAAGAGAGAGAAGAGGAGGAGGAGGCAAATATATGCTTTTGATCGGCAAACTTCCTGTTGGTTCTGTATAGTGCTACATCAAGACAGTTAAAATATTAGTAAAAGAAAATCTTTACATGCCCGCATTATCTATTCCACCAACTTTAATTGATCCATCCAATACAAACGTCACGGAATGCAACGTTAACATAAGTTAACTGTAACAACTCAAAGATTAAAATGAATTTTGAGTGATCGTTTGAAAAATCAAAAGTATATTTTAACCCAAAAAAAATTCATGACGGTGTTAGATTTCAAATTTTTAAAATTTTGAAATCTGAAACTTGGAGGGATCAATCTCTAAATAATATCTACATTTAAAATTATTACAGTCTGCCTCAACAAAATCAGCCACGGCTGAAGGTGGTAATACAGTGGTTCCAGCGCTGATAGATTTAATATTATTCTAAAAGCGTCAGCCTGCCAAACAGGTAAAATTTTAACCAGAGTTAAGAAATATCATAGATGATGACGAAGGGACAGCCAATGTCCACATCATTCTAGTTTGCATGTTATTAATTACCCCTCAGCCGTGATCTGATTGAGAAGGGTCGAGAGAAGGTGACATCTCGTTTTTCTTCTACAAACATAGCACATGGAAGACATTAAACAAAATAATTTCAAAATATTGTCCAATTTCCGCAGAGTGCCCACTTGAGAGGAAATGCAAAGCCCTGCGACATCAGATACAAAGATAAGTATTTAGCACTGAATCCACATATTCGAACCTATGCAATGAAATGCTGCAATTAAGGCACATACCAACAAGGAAAATTGGCACTTTTTAAAGTAGCCTTACAATTAACAGAGACATAAAAGGGGCCTTGAGACAAATAAATTTCCTACTAGCATTTCAACAACAGCATCCTAACAGATAAAAAAAGGAAAGGCTTAAGACCAGAGTACTGATGTCTAATGCAGAGAGGAACCACATATTTTCCACTCAAAACAATTAACAGATGGGGTCAAGGTGGGACCTCCATATAAACATAACTTGATGCAGCAGGAAGGAAGGAAATGTGCTGGTGATCAGTAATCCAAAGGCCAAAGTTTCCATCATCAAGTTAGCAGTTCCAAGGTTTCCCATCCAAGGCCAAGGTCAGCTGATTATGGAAAATATATATAGCTGCAAGGGGCCAAAATAAAAATATGCACAAATTAGAACATGCTAAGCAAGGATGTTGGTCAATACTCCCAATATTACAATAATATGGTTGCGTATGGATCATGGGTTGGTAAAATGTAGGCATCACATGGCGCCAGACCCACGATACTAACTTCCATATAAAGTCCACGCAGCCTCAACAGGCGACAAAGTCAAGAAAACAAAGAGATAACCTTACGGTTCTCAGGTATGAGCTTGTTCATCAGCAATCTCACGCAATAACCTCAACAGCTTCAAGCAGAACCAGGCATTGGCCAGGATATCCGTTGAATGAAAGTGTTTGCAATAAATAAGTTATACTAGAGAATCATCCAGGGCAGCATGAGATAGTGAATGAAAATTCTTTGCTACTGAATTTCCACCCTCATCTCTTGCTTCTTTTTTTTTTTCTTTTTCCAGGAATCATGGTATAATGCGTTGTCAAACCCGCAGAAACCACCGCCATCAATAATAATAATAATAATAACCCTCATTCCTTGAGACAATAGTAATATGTGAAATGAACTGATTGATTGATAAATACTCATCCATATATGACAAACAATCATGTATATCATTTAGATGTAGAAAAGGATGGTCCACTCACATAATACATGAATGTTTCAATGACAATCCGATGAAAAAAATTTAACTTTGTTCACAAAGATCGACACTGAAAAACCTGATGAAGGAGGAAAGGCTCAACCTCTTTTTTTTTTTTTTTTTAATCTTCTGTGCATCTGATAGTAGCAATTGCTTTGTCAGGTTCATTTAAATAACAGGCATTTTGCTTCTTATGGAAGATTGGAACTTTCAAAATTGAGAAGTCTAGGAGGTTGAGAGTAAGGTCAGGGAGAGAAGCAATATCTTTGCTCTACATCTTTATGTAGATAAAGATAATATATCTTATTATAAAAATACACACATGCACACATAGATATACATACATAGAAAGAGAAAGAGAGAGAGAAAGAGAAAGAGAGACTTAACTATATTCGCATATAGTCAAGCTCAAATACAGTCACCTCCTTCAGTATTAGATCCACACAGATTTTAAAACCCAAAAACCATCTGTTAACCATCGTTTTTTACTTTAAAAAAAAAAGAAGCATTTATCAGATGTGACATGCATTTATGAGATGGCACAATATATTATATTACATCTCTTTGCTGCTGTATCATATTCCTGTGCTACTATATTATAAGTATAAGGATATGATACAGAAGCACAGAGATATGATAATATCCCTATGCGTTATATCTCTATGCTGCTGTATCATATCTTTGTACTAGTATATCATAAGTATAGGGATATAATATAGCAGCATAGAAATATATTTTTTCCATGATAAAAGCATGGGCTGTATTGTTCCGTCTCATAAATACCTCTTTTTTTTAAAAAAAATGCAGCTAACGATAGTTGATGGGTAACTTTTTGATATCGAGATCCGTACGGATCTAATGGTAGAGGAAGCGATCAGATTGGGCTTGGCTACACACGAATATAACCAAATCTCTCTCTCTCTCTCTCTCTATATATATATATATATATATATATATATATATATATATATATATATATATTAAGATTTCTATTTTAAATAAATTTGACATCATTAAGATTTAGTTCACGTTGTCATGATCCTCAATAAAACAAGTCATACTAATTTGTTAAGAATCAATTGGATTAAATCTATAGAGTCATCGTTTAATGGAAGAGAAATATTTTTAAGACCTGGTCACAATTTATATCAATTAAACAAATTGCTGCATAAAAGATGAACAGGGCCAAGAGATCTACCGAAGCTGTGGGATGCAAAAATGCATCAGTAGGAGGAGTTTCGCCTTGAAGGGAAGCACCCTACCAACTAATATACTTGCCCATGGCTGCAAACACTAACCATGCTTTTTCAAGATAAAAGTCTGATTGGATTCACTTTCCCAATCAGATCCATCTCCGCTAGGCAAACGACTACGAACTTGAGACACAACCAGCTCTCTTCCCTCTCGGACTATAATTTGGGTTTCCTCCCAGTCACTACCATGGTTCTCTGCATATATTCCCAATTTTGGTTTAATGGTATATTCCAATAAAGGATGACCATACTTGTTCAACTTACCTCTTTCAACTTCCAAAACTCTAAAAGATTTTGAATAATTTACTTTTAGTTTAAAGCACAGGTTGCATTCTAACAAACACTCACAAAATCAGAAAATTATCGTGATCACGATCTAAAATCCAAATATGCCCCTAGACAAAAGAAAAGAAAAAAGAAAGGATAGTAAAATTGGATAGGACAAGCACAATACAGTAACATAGAACAATGAAAGCACATGCAAAGGAATTTATTTTCCAATTTTGACAGGTACGAACATGATATACAATAATACAGATTAAAAAAAAGAAAAAGAATGCAAGTCTTAAATATCAAGTATATGACAACACAAATGACAGCCCAAAAACAAGCAGGTAATACATGCCAAAGAAAACCAGAGTTTCTTCTAATTTTTTAATAATACACTTCACAACAGAAAGAACTAGATGTGCTTTCCTTGTTAGTGTTGAAAACCCAGTAGACAAAGTCCATCAGTATTGTGACTTCTTAGGATGAGGAAGGCGCATCTGGTTGTCTCCCAGGCAGTGCAGCTTGGAATGCAGGCAGCTCAGAGTATGCTTGATGAAGCCTGGCTAGAGTAGGGTAAGGAGACTGCAAAACCATGTTGTGAATTCCTAAAATTAAATGCACATCATGCATAAAACTGAACTCGAGCACTAAAATCACAATACAGCCTCTAAGACAAACTCAACCAAAACATATGTATTTGGATTTGCTCCAGGAAACAGTATATCAGATATAAGCAATCCCCTAAACAGCAGTTGCCCCAAAAAAATCAAATTTATAGGTAGTGCAACCACCATTACTTGATGGGCATTTCTGGATAAATCTATGATTTTACTCCCATGGAAAAATAAAATTATCATGATAAGATGAATCCCTATTTTATATTATTTATTGAGATTTTACTTCATATTTATAAAAAAAGGTTCCTGAGTAAAAGCAAAGGAAATTAAGACAAAAATATGAGCAACATACCATGTCAATTTGGCAACGGGTTATCCCTGAATAGATCTGTGGCTCCAGAAAGACATCTGCCTGCACATAAAACCAGCAAGTAAAATTCATTTCTAATAAATCGATAATATACAAGTTTATTTGTCAAACATGTGGCAACTAAAATTTTGTGCTTTACTACATGGAACCATGGAAGATTCTTTTGATGAGAATGGAACCATGGATGATAGTGTGGTAGTTTAATTAACACAGAAACTTGTTTTAGAATATGCTAGTGGAAAATTTTGATTATTTATTTATAATAATTAGAAAACAAATGCTCGGCAGTATAAGCCGAAAGATCAATTAAAGCTTAGCAAACTCCATATATGATTGGCAAGATGGATGTCTGTTAATTAAAATAACAGAAATAATGCGCTGGAAAGATAGCTCCATTCATTGAGATGTCAAGTAGGAATGAGAAATAACAGATGCTTCCTTGGTACTTCCAGCAACGATACAGGGTCTTCAGGCATGTAATGAAGGAGAAAATTTTGGCAATTGCGGCAAGAGAATGGTTGTGCTTTTTCTTGAACATATTCAAGCTTTAACCCAGCAATAAGGAGATTAGAAATTTTCCACTTTGGGAATAGATGTTAGGTTACGCATTAAAGGAACAGAGTTTCAACTTTCAAAGAATAAGCAAATGAAATACCTTGTTAGTATCCTAAAATATCATTGCTCAAAAATAAAATAATAAAAAAGCAATTAACTGCTTAAAATAAAAGTAAAAAGATGGGAGACAATTCACAGCTAAAATTAGATTACAATAACAACAGAGACAACAGGTAAACTAAAATTGCGGGACAACATAAACTTTCACAAGTATTCACAACATAAAAGACAACATAAACTACAATAAGACTCTTGAAGGATTAAGATCCATATTCAATGCTTAAGGAGTTGGGACTTCCAAATAGTATTAACATAGTGAGCAATTATTATTTTTGGAATGATCACAAGGAAACTGACAGGCAATATTAAAGGTTAGGTCTCTGGAAGGATTAAGATCTATATGTGATTCAGGAACTGAGACTTCAAAAAATAACAATAACATAGTGAGAAATTATTATTTTTTGAAATGATTACGAGGAGGTTTTACAAATGTAATTCATAGGATATATTTTTATATCTCCACACAATGATATAGATCTTATTCACCCTTAAATTAACTTTATTCCTAAAACATGCCACAAAAGGCCAACAAAATCTTAAGAAGACAAACCAGTTGGACTTCATCTCCTGTTGCATATTTTCCAGCATTGTCCTTTAACAGTTCCTCAAGGGCTGAAAAACAAACAGATAAACACAAGATCAGACTTATATAAAATCTAAGCCACATTTCTCAGTCCTAAATCAAGCACATTTGAGCAATCAAAACAAGTATAGAGCTGTAAATAAGAGTATTATGCAAAAAGAATGAGAAGAACACCAGGCAAACTTAAGTGGCTATTCCTGTGATATCAGATGCACAAGTCAAAATTAATGCTTGCATTAGGCATTTGTTCTATTTGGAATTTTAATATTTTACAGGAAATCCTACTGAGGTATACATATTATTTCTCAAAAATGTGTATCTAAGTGAAGCCTGTATAAGATTTCAACACTTCTGGTTGCATAAGATTTCATGTCTAAGTTACTAGTAGCATCCAAAGCCAAAAGAAACATTACTGGACATACACACATCAATTATAAAATGGTAAATTCTGTGTTGTTATGATAAGTAGATACGTGCACAATTCCAACCTCATGAAGCAAGAATTTCTTTTACATATTTAAAATGGCAGCCCAGATCATTCATTTACAAACAAAGTGGCATATCGCTGGTAAACATTTTTTTCTTGAGGCAAAGAAGAAATATGAAAAACAAACTTTGCATTACAATGACTTGCAAGATGACCATGAGAACACGGAGGTGACAGTTCAGCCAGATGCCTGGAACACAAAAGGCATAAGGTGCAAGAAGTTCGTCTTAAGGTAGAGAAGGATAATAAGAAGATAGTTTTGTTGATTGAAGAACTCCAAAAGGCTCCAAAGTACTCTATTTTCATAAAATAGATGAAGAATTCATTAAAAAACAAGATAAATCAAGAATACTCAGGAAATTCCTTACATGTGTAAAAGGCTAGCGTGTTGGTTTTAGATAGTGGATGATAAATTCCTCCCAGCCACCCCTCACTTGTAATAACAAGCAGGCTAAGAAGCCTTAGATTAAGCATGTAACATTTTTTTTAAAAAAAAAAATCATTTGAAATGATTTTTTTCGGCCAAGGATGTGACAATTCCATCTGTCCTACAAGATCTCTTCGTGTATAGTCTGGCACAAAAGGGCAATGTAAAGGGGCATTTGGCAAGGCTGATTCATGCACAAACAAGTATTATGCAAGTACCAGACTCACAAGGAGCATAGTAGAAGCTAGATCAGGATAAGTGGTATTAGAGCAAGGTTGTGCTGTAAAAACAGAATGAATAAACAAACGTAGGTAAGGTAAACAGTAAAAGGTAGACCTTGGTGTAATGGTAAACTTCTCTTGTAACTTGGATGTTACTAATTCAAAACACAAAAATAGCCTCTCTTCTTGTAGGGGCCCCCCTCAAACACGGTGACCCCATCATGGCGGAGTTTTATGCATTGCAACACTCTTTTTTAGACAAGGCAAACAGTATGAAGAAAGGGTCTCATAAGAAAAATGAAGTCCAAGGAGTCAAGGAGTGAAAACAACTTGGTCTGTCATGCTTGGCACCTAGAGAGGTTAATAGAGGCTGTTAGTAGTCCAAATAGAATATGGACCATCTTGACAAAATCTTGGCAGTCAAAAATGGTAGATCTTGCTACAACAGAATGAACGGATTGGGGATGTCTTTAGATTTTGATTTTCATATATACATTCATTGTATGTTACATCCACAAGTAAGCACATCTATATCAGCTATAGAGGAATGGTAATGTTTACTGTTCCTTAAACCAACCTGTGAAGCCTTTATTGATATGATGCTGGGCCCATTTAAGTATCTCATCAGAACTGAATTTTGACCGTATCCAATCCTGTAATGTGATTACCAACACAAAGAAAGCCCAATTTCATATCAAACGTATTGAAAGAGCACAATGGTGATTGCGGCAACAAACACTGAATTTCCAATGCAGCAATCATGCATCTCCTAACTCACCACAAAAGGAACATTTTGAAGAGGCTGCATACTTGAATTGACAACACTTGCTACCTGCAATAAGTTACAGAAATTTATGCTTCTCAAACTTGCAAAAAGAAGGTCTATGGTTTGATCATGTAGCCAGAAGACCACATGTTTTCTGAAATAAATTTCAAGAAAGGAAACTAAGTGTCTTGATTTTGTAGATAAAAAACTATATGAACATTCAATCTGCATTCAGAGAGTTTTGCAATAATCAGTCCAACCACCTAACCTTCATCACAATACTTAGTATCAACTAAATACTTATATCAAGTAAACTAAGTATCAACTAATAGTATCTGCCAAACAAAAAACTGCATCATGCTATCATTTATGGTTTACCTTGATTTTCCACAGATACTTAATATCAACTAAACTAAGTCAGTATGCTATTTCATGCTATCATGCTACTAGCAGCATATGACACTAATAGCATTGCCATGGAAGCCTTGCCTGGAGATTGAGGGCCTTCTTTTTAGGATCTTGTGGCAGCAGTGGATGTTGAGGATACTTATCTTCCAAATACTGTCCAAGGCAAAGGCAAAATATTACCATCACTACCATGTTTAAAAGGCAAGCAAGTAAAACCCAACAAGTCATGGGATCATCATTTTACTCACCAGTATGATTGCAAAGGAGTCGGAAACCACTGTTATCCCCATCCACCAGAGCTGGAACATATTTGAGTGGATTGATCTTCACAAACTCTAGGATTTAAATGCATAAAAATGAATCAAAATCGAATTTTGAACATAAAACTACCAAGGACTGTCAAATGAACTGAGAAGCCCAAGCTCAACTCAAGAAAAGCTCGATTTGAAGCTCAAGAAGTCAAGCTTGAACCATGAAAATAGGTTCAAAGTTAATTTCTAGTCGAACCAATGTTTAACCTAGGTCAATCACGCTCAGCTTGATAAGTCTTAAATATATTTGTCTTAGACATATTGTATATCATATAGATAAGAGGCCATTAGATTAAAACTTTAATTAGCGCATTTCTTTTATTCTTTGAATCGACTAACTATTACTACATGCCTGAACCAAACTGGAAATCAAGCTTGAATCAAACTATTATTCCAGCTTGAGCTGAGCTTCCTTCAAGCTTGAATTTTGATTTCAGCTTACTCCATGATTAACAAGATGCTTAGGCTCGTGCTCAGCTTGGTTTAAAATTAAGCTCCAAATAATGGTAAACAAATCAAACTTTATCTCAAAATTCAACATCCAAATCAATTTCAAACCAAGCTTGATCAGACCCAAGCTCAATCAAGCTCAGCTTAATTACACCCTTGAAAACGACATAAAAAGAATGCAGGCACAAATATATAGATCTTATAATGAACATCATAAGGGCCAACAATAATGGACACGAGTAAATCCACAAAACCAAACCCAAAGTAGCAAGTCTCGTGGTCCATTACATCCACTAACACAAAACCCATACAGAATTGTTTACCTGGATTCGAGTGCTCGTCTTTTAGAAGGTTCACAGCCTTGTACTCGTACTCCAATCCTTCCACAAATAGAAACATTTTGTCATTTAAATCAATTCGCCCCCCGCAAAAAAAAAAATGAAGCAGCTATAATAGTGGAATTAATTTATAAGAAAAGAAAAACAAAAGAGTCATTCGACACCGAAGAAGGAGAAATCGGGGAATTCATAAAAAACTAGGATTTGATCAGAAGGCAAAATATAAAAATCCAACCTTTGAGATGGAGAACGATCGAGAGTCGGTGCGCGCACGAGCTCATCCAGAAGGAGTAGAGCGTCAGCTTTGCCGGCTTCGCGATCTCCTGCATTTAAAAAAGGGAACAAAATTACAAGGGGATTCGGCTCAGGAGATCGAAACAACGAAGAATTTAAACCATGGGTCGAGGTGGAGAAGTAAAAGTGGGGAAAAGGAGGCGACTGCCTTCGATTCGGACGCCATGGATCACGGTCGGTAAAACCGGTTGGATGAACTTGAGAAATCCTATTTCTTCTTTTTATTATATTTTCCGATATCTGCAACGCACCTCTTTAAATACCACTTCTGCGTTAAAGAAATCGACCGAATAGTTCTTATTTCAATCAAAAAAAAGAGGGATTTTCAAGGGAAAGATATGGACGCATCTCCTAAAAGATCTAAAAAAAAAAAAATCTTTTGCGGGATGACCATAGTTCTTCATTTATCTTTTTTTTTTTAATATTTTAATCGTTTTCTGTTGATCTGTGTCGAGATTTGCCAGCCGCCAATTTGGAATAGCGCATGCGGTGCTCCTCATTTGATAGTAAGTCTCTCCCTCAAATGAATTCCATTCGTAGATGAAGGGAAAAAAAAGTCTCATTTGATTATAAAGTCTCATTTGATAACAAAGTCGCTTCTTTGAGTTTTTCTTTAGAAGCAAGGCTTAAAAATCCTATGAATTCTGATAGGATTTACAAATAAATAGTAAAGAATCAAGACAACAAATTTTTAAGACAAAATTACTCCAACATCGATTAGTTATAATATATTTAAAATATTTTAATAACTTATATGAATTATTATTATATTAATATATAGTAATAATATTATTGATTATCATATTAAATGTTAAATATCATAATATTAATAATATCATTATTAAATATTAAGTAATATTATAATTTACCGAAACAATAATAACATTATTATTATAATATTATTAATTATAACTATGTATAATATTTATATTAATTTATATAAAAAATATTATTATAATTTATAATAATATGATTATTTATGTTATAATTAATAATATATTTTATTTTAATAATATAATTAAATAAATTATTATTATATAATTATTATAATTATTGAATTATAATTATATTGGGATAATTATAGTAGGAGTATATGAGTTTACTTAGGGTTTTCAATTGAGTTCTTATACAATTTCTTTTTCAATTAAGTATACCAACTCATATAAGTTTTTAAATCAATTACATTTTTAACAGCCGTCAACGATGGCTTGATGAATAATATAATGGTTGTTAACAATAACTTATGTACACTTTTTTTTCAATTAAGTATACTAACTCATAAAAGTTTTTAATAAAATATATCAACTCATAAAAGTTTTTAATTAAGTATGCTTTTTTAAGTTCAACTAGTATTTCTCGTAAACGCATGGCAAATTGATCAATCAAAAAATTTATACACAATAAACTAAAGGAGTAATATTATTATCTATTTGTGCATAAAAAAATCATATGCATGAAAGATTGAATAGCAAAATACTGACTTTCCACTTACTTGATTAATAGTAAATGAATTAATGAAAAATTATACATCAAGTACATGCCTTTTTTTATATTCGCTTTTTGATAAGTTCCTAACATATTTCTCAACAAAATAAATTCACCCTCTCTTAGAAGTTATGTGATTCTACATATACTATCTAACTCAGCCACATAGAGCTAGATATTAAAAGGGTGTAATTTTCTTGCTCACATTCTCTATACTTGATTTTAAAAACTTTTATGAGTCGATGTACCTAATTAAAAAAATTTTATAAGTTTGTATACTCAATTATAAAAAGAAAAGTATACTTAAATTACATTGATTGCTGTCATACAATCTATCAAGTGATCATTAACAGCCATTAAAAATATACTTGATTGAAAAACTTACATAAGTTGAGATACTCAATTAAATAAAAAATAATATGAGAATTCAGTTGAAAACCCTAAATAAGTTCATGTACCCATAGTGTAATTATCCCTAATTATATTTATATACGTCAATTAAATATTTAACAAATTATCATTATTAATAATAATTTATGTTAATTATATTAATTTATATTTCAATGCAATTAAATATAATAATAATTAATATAATTAAATGCGATTTGTGAATATAATTAACATCAAAATTCTTAAATAATTATTTTTAATTAATTATTAAATAAGGATAATTTAAGAAAATGAAATATTATATTCAATTTTCATTTTTTTCAAATATAAAAATTCATTTTAATTCTATAGTTTTATGTATAGTGGGCAAACATGAGAATTCATTTACAAATGAATACTGTTATTGAATTCATGAATTCCTTTATAACTTGTGTCTCAAATGGAGTCTTAGAGTTTTACATTATTTTATCAAATTCCATCATTTAATATTATCAATCAAAAAAAGAAAAAAATAGTTGACCATTTTCTATAGCATTGAATTCTCTTAAAATGGTGATTTGGAAAACCCAAATCTGGTGCAGGTTTTGGTGAAAATCAATGTTAAAATCTCTCATCAGACTTGTTTTATTCCAAAATTATCCTCTAGCCTAATTAAACTTTTGGTTAAAACCAAGGTTGAAAACCCAGGTGGGATTATATATTAAACAAGAGAATCCTTTAATTCTATGGTTTTTCACATTCTCAGGTTTCTGATACCCTGGACAGTTTCATGGATTTCAGAAAACCTTCATCCAAATGTAGCTCATAACTTTTCTAGTAATTCGAAGGGGTGGTGGAAGGAAAAGAAGGTTCAATTGTTAACGTGCCCCTATGATTCCTCCTCTCATCGCCAATGGCAACAACCTCGTTTCTCTCTCTCTCTCTCTCTCTCTCTCTCTCTCTATTCCATTAATCTGGTGATTACAACGTGAAGTCCAAGCCATGTGCCCTTATGGTTTCTCTCTCTCTCTCCTCCATCAATCTTTCAAGGTATGTTGGTAGCAGTATCAAGATTGAGACCAAGGGACGGATTGTGAACTCTCCTACATTTTGCTGGTTCATATTTATGTATGTTTTAAAAAATTAGAATGCTGGATTTAAAAGAGATATGACGTGATTGATCTACACTAGCAAGCCAAGTCATTTGAAGGATTAAGTGTAACATGCCAACATGATAGTTGTTAGGATTTCAAATCATCTGCCAAAGTTGAGCATATTCAAATCACTATCTAAATGATTTTGAGAAATAGGATCACATACAGAGATGTCGTAGGATAGAAAATCACTGTAATGCGCTTTACCCTAAATGTGGATTTATCGGGAAGAGTTCCAATCATACTAATCAATCCATAGGGTTCTTCCTTTCATAGTTTTCATTCCACATTCGCATACTATGTCAGAGAGAAAACATGCAACGATCTAATATCCAATGGATCTAAATAAAAAATGTGGCTTTTCACAACACCTTTCCATCCCATTATTGGATTTCATGATCATATCAGCTGACATCTCTCACTTAAACATGAAAGCCCAAATATATATATATATATATATATATATGAGTACTAAGTTCGATTTTATACACTTAGATTAATTCCATATCCTGACTTAGATATTTCTAAGTCCAATCATATATATGAGTTTATACACTTTAACACTAACACCCTTTGTTAGAGGTTCTATTATCATATTAGCAAACAATAAATAACTAATACTAATTTTTTTATTTTTAATAAGATCTTATATATGATGATATTCAGCTCAAATATATTTATTTCTTAAGCTATATAGCCCTCTATCAATTAATGCAATAGCTACTTAGTTATCACAATATATATAAGGAGGTCTAGTTAGGAGACCTAATTTCATATCATTTATCAATCTTTGAATTCAAACAGTATGGATGCTATATTACAAGCAATATCTTGGCAACACAATCTTATTTCTTAGTAAACCAAAAAATGATAACATCACTAAAAGTAAATATATATCTGAGTGTTTATTTATAATCATCTACATCACCAACAAAATCGGTATGTGAATAACCAATGACCTTTACTTCATTACCTTGATAACATAATTTAAGCTCTTTAGTTCCTTTAATATACGTAAATATTTTTTTTTTACTGCTTTTGAATGAGGAATTCCAGGATTATTCCAATATTTACTAATTAGACTTATAATATAAGTAATATTAGATTTAATGCAAAGCATAGCATACATTAAACTTTCTATTGCTTGGACATAAGAAATATTTGACTTTTTTATCCTTCGGTTGAATAATCTTTCTCACTCAATTTTAGACATTTTTTCAATAAGAGTAGATAATAATTTATAATTATCTATTTTAAATCTTTTAAGAATATGATCAAGATACCATTTCTGAATTAAACACAATATTTTTAATTTTTTGTACCAAATGATTTTGAATTTTACAATACAGAATATCTCGCATTTCAAATTAGAAACTTAACCATGATTTGGTTTGCTTAGTTATTTTTAAACCATTCCAACAAGTAGTATATTATCTATATGTAAAAAAAGGTAGCTTGCACTCTTCATTTTATACACACAATCATATGGATACATGCATACATACATATATTAACAACATATCCTAACTTTAAAATTATATTATAAAAGCAAAATATCATTAATGAAATGATTGTTTCAATCCATACAAAGATTTCTTTAAATGATATATTTTATCTTCTTACCCTTTATTATAAAACCCATAGGTTATATTCCATATAAATTAATTTATTTAATTCACCATTAAGAAAAGTAGTTTTCATATCTAATTATATAAGTTCTAAATTATAGAAAGCAGCAATAGAGATGATTATTCTAATAATATACTTGTCTAGAAAATCATCAGATTTAAATTTCTTTTTCAATACCCGATCACAACTGATAACCTTCCTTTATTTAGGAAAATCACAAAATTCCCATACTTCATTCTGCTCAATAGATTCAATATCTTCATTCATAGCTTTTAACCATTTATTTAATTTATTTAAATTTATTACATTTTAAAATTAATGGACTTATCAATCTTATATAGGTATATGGACTTTTTTACTATGTTCTCTTAAATAAATATGATAATCATTTAAATATTATGGCGGTTATCTAAGTTTTTTTTCTATTACATAATTGATTTTTGAGTTTAAAATATATTCTGTTGTTTCAATAATGAGTTGTATTGCCGAAACTTGGCTCTTAAGGAGTGCAAGTCATTCAAACTTAGACTACCTATTTGATCTTCAAGCTGTTAAAGGTTAGCAATTTCCAGCTCCAAAGCATTAGCTTGCTGAAACAAATTAACCAGCACATCACTGTTCCACTTTTTGAATGTTAGTATAATATGTTTATGCTTTTGGACCAATCTGGACATACGAGAGTCAAAGGTGTGTTTATGCCGAGCTTCAAAAATCACATTCCAAGAATCATCATATTCACTCCAAAATTATTCGTATCTAAAAGGGCAAGGCCTGCAGTGGTTGACATCTAGTTTGACTAACAAAGGACAATGATCTAAGCCAATTCTGATAAAATGAGCAGCAGTGATTTTAAGGTAAAGAGTGATTCATATATTATTTGCTAATGCTCTATCAAGCCTCTTCCAAATTCTGGCCAACCCATTCTATTGTTACACCAAGTTAATTTACTACTTGAGAAGCCAAGATCAGACAGAGAGCAGTGAGTCAAATACTCCGTAAAGTCCATGATCACTAATTATCAACAAATGGACAACCTACCTTTTTTTTCATCTTGGGATAAAATGCAATTAAAATCTTTCACAACTAACATAGGAAATCCTAAGTTAGAAACACACTAAAATTTAGCCGATAGATGTTTTCGAACCATTCCATCAGTGCTAGCACATACTGCCACAAAAATTCACTTGTGAAAGATGATAGCATATAGACATTGATTATTAGCAGCGGTAAAATCAATATCATCCAAGGACTTTCAACACAAAGCAATAATACCTCCTGATAATCTCTGAGAATCGATGAAGAAAAGATACCTGTTCACCTCAAACCCTCTTTAAAATTTATCCAAGCTTCTCTTAAGAAGGTAAGTTTCTAACAAAACTAAAAGATTAATATTATGCTGAGCTATAAGCGGTTTGCAAAAGATACTTGAGGTTGGTTTGGCCAACACTCTACAGCTTTATATATAAGAAGATTCAAAAAAATTTAATTTGGGAAAAACCTGGTACCTTCTCGGCGCTAGGCTGGATGGGCCGTTGAGTAAGCAGTGTGCGCTCCCCGCTAACCGAAGAGAGATCAAGTGCATGACATGACACTAATCACATATATAAATCTGAGATGAAAGCAGAGGTACATCATTTGCATGCAATGGACGTATCAACATCCAGTACCAAAAACTAGCCTTCTTTTATGAGGACTTTGAGATGGATTTCACAATATGACATGACATGGAAGAGGTTCACAAGTAGAGAATCATCTCTTTCCTTTCTTGGGGCCAATTAAAGGTTCACAGGCTTGAGGCTTTTGAACTGTGGCCGAGAGACTCTGATAATGCACTATATTTGTGCATGGCAAACGCAATATTCCAGTGGGAAAATCATTGAAGACCATCAGTCCTTGATGGTGATTCTCAAACTGCTGGTGAACTTGGGCCAGAATAACCAGCTCTTTGTTGCTCACCTCTTCCACAAGGAGACCTCCTTCATGCCTGGTGCCTTCAAACACAGACTTGCATATCCAGCTAGACTCATATTTTTAGCCAATAGATCTGTGGATGGATGAATGGAACTTCCTACAGATCTAACATTCTATAGCCACAGAGAAAAAAGAAGAAACCAAGTTTAGCATCAAAAGAACTTGTGTAATCTATTTCTATGGGTCCTTATTTAAGGTCTAAAGAACCATTAGTTGAAAATATTTGCGCACAAACGACAAAGCCAATAATCATCGGACCAAGCCACAAGTAGTTTCTATTTCTTTCTCCAGAAAACAAAATGTGCTGAAGAAAACAAGAGTTTCTTCTAGTTTTTGAATAATACACTCACAACAGAAAGCACATCATTGTTATTGTTGAAAACCCAGTACACAAAGTCCATCAGTATTGTGACTTCTTAGGATGAGGAAGGCGCATCTGGTTGTCTCTCAGGCAGTGCAGCTTGGAATGCAGGCAGCTCAGAGTATGCTTGATGAAGCCTGGCTAGAGTAGGGTAAGGAGACTGCAAAACCATAAGCTGTTGTGAATTCCTAAAATTAAATGCATATCATACATAAAATTGAACTCGAGCACTAAAATCGCAATACAGCCTCTAAGACAAACTCAACCAAAACATATGTATTTTCTTTGTAATCTAGATTTGCTCCAGGAAACAGTATATCAGATATAAGCAATCCCCTAAACAACAGTTGCCCCACAAAAATCAGATTTATAGGTGGTGCAACCACCATTACTTGATGGGCATTTCTGGATAAATCCATGATTTTACTCCCATGGAAAAATAAAATTATCATGAGAAGATGAATCCCTATTTTATATTATTTATTGAGATTTTACTTCATATTTAAAAAAAAAGGTTCCAGAGTAAAAGCAAAGGAAATTCAGACAAATATATGAGCAACATACCATGTCAATTTGGAAAAGGGTTATCCCTACATAGATCTGTGGCTCCAGAAAGACATCTGCCTGCACGTAAAACCAGCAAGTAAAATCCATTTCTAATAAATCATTAACATACAAGGAAGTTTACTTGTCAAACATGTGGCAACTAAAATTTTGTGCTTCACAACATGGAACCATGGAAGATTTTTTTGATGAGAATGGAACCATGAATGACAGTGTGGTAGTTTAATTAACACAGAGAAACTTGATTTAGAATATGCTAGTGGAAAATTTTGATTATTTATTTATAATAATTAGAAAACAAATGCTCCACAGTGTAAGCCAAAAGATCAATTAAAGATTAGCAAACTCCATACGTGATTGGCAAGATGGATGTCTGTTAATTAAAATAATAAAAATAATGTGCTCGAATGATAGCTCCATTCATTGATATGTTAAGTAGGAATGAGAAATAACAGATGCTTCCTTGGTACTTCCAGCAATGATACAGGGTCTTCAGACATGTAATGAAGGAGAAAATTTTGGCAATTGCAGCAAGAGAATGGTTGAGTGTTTTTTCTTGAACATATTCAAGCTTTAAACCAGCAATAAGGAGATTAGAAATTTTCCGCTTTGAGAATAGATGTTAGGTTATGCATTAAAGGAACAGAGTTTCAACTTTCAAAGAATAAGCAAACGAAATACCTTGTTAGTATCCTAACATATCGTTGGTGAAAAATAAAATAACAAAAAAGCAACTAACTGCTTAAAATAAAAGTAAAAAGATGGGAGACAATTCACAGCTAAAATTAGATTACAATAACAACAGAGACAATTGGTAAACTAAAATTGCAGGACAACATAAACTTTCACAAGTATTCACAAACGTAAAAGACAACATAAACTAAAATAAAACTCTTGAAGGATTAAGATCCATATTCAATGCTTATGAATTGGGACTTCCAAATAGTATTAACATAGTGAGCAATTATTATTTTTGGAATGATCACAGGGAGACTGACAGGCAATATTACAGGTTAGGTCTCTGGAAGGATTAAGATCTATATGTGATTCAGGAACTGAGACTTTAAAAATAACAATAACATAATGAGAATTTATTATTTTTTGAAATGATTACTAGGAGGTTTTGCAAAATATAATTCATAAGGATATGTTTTCATCTCTCCACACAATGATATAGACCTTATTCAACCTTAAATTAACTTTATTCCTAAAACATGCCACAAAAGGCAAACAAAATCTTAAGAAGGCAAACAAAATCTTAAGAAGACAAACCAGTTGGACTTCATCTCCTGTTGCATATTTTCCAGCATTGTCCTTTAACAGTTTCTCAAGGGCTGAAAAACAAACAGATAAACACAAGATCAGACTTATATAAATCTAAGCCGCATTTCTCAGTCCTAAGTCAAGCACATTTAAGCAATCAAAACAACTATAGAGAAGTAAATAAGAGTATTATGCAAAAAGAATAAGAAGAACACCAGGCAAACTTAAGTGGTTATTCCAACTTCATGAAGCAAGAATTTCTTTTACATATTTAAAATCGCAGCCCAGATCATTCATTTACAAACAAAGTGGCATATCACTGGTAAACATTTTTTTTCTTGAGGCAAAGAAGAAATATGAAAAACAAACTTCGCATTACAATGACTTGCAAGATGACCATGATAACACGGAGGTGACAGTTCAGCCAGATGCCTGGAACACAAAAGGCATAAGGTGCAAGAAGTTCGTCTTAAGGTAGAGAAGGATAATAAGAAGATAGTTTTGTTGATTGAAGAACTCCAAAAGGCTCCAAAGTACTCTATCTTCATAAAATAGTTGAACAATTCATTAAAAAACAAGATAAATCAAGAACCCGAAGGAAATTCCTCGCATGTGTAAAAGGCTAGCGTGTTGGTTTTAGATAGTGGATGATAAATTCCTCCCAGCCACCCCACATTTGTAATAACAGGCAGGCTAAGAAGCCTTAGATTAAGCATGTAACATTTTTTTAAAAAAAAAATCATTTGAAATGATTTTTCTCGGCCAAGGACGTGACAATTCCATCTGTCCTACAAGATCTCATAGTGTATAGTCTGGCACAAAAGGGCGATGTAAAGGGGCATTTGGCAAGGTTGATTCAGGCACAAACAAGTATTATGCAAGTACCAGACTCACAAGGAGCACAGTAGAAGCTAGATTAGGATAAGTGGTATTAGAGGAAGGTTGTGCTGTAAACATGAAATAAACAAACGTGGGTAAGGTAAACAGTAAAGGGTAGACCTTGGTGCAATGGTAAACTTGCTCTTGTGACTTGGATGTTACTAATTCAAAACACAAAAATAGCCTCTCTTCAGGTAAGGATAAAGCAGCATCCACAGCACCCCCCCCCCCCCCCCCGCCCCTTCCTCCCAAACACGGTGACCCCGTCATGGCGGAGTCTTGTGCATTGCAACACTCTTTTTTAGACAAGGCAAACAGTATGAAGAAAGGGTCTCATAAGAAAAATGAAGTCCAAGGAATCGAGGAGTGAAAACAACTTGGCCTGTCATGCATGGCACCTAGAAAGGTTAATTGTGGCTGTTAGTAGTCCAAACAGAATATGGATCATCTTGACAAAATCTTGGCAGTCAAAAATGGTAGATCTTGCTACAACAGAATGAACGGATTGGGGATGTCCTTAGCTTTTGATTTTCATATATAAATCCATTGTATGTAGCATCCACAAGTAAGCACATCTATATCAGCTATAGAGGAATGGTAATGTTTACTGTTCCTTAAACCAACCTGTCAAGCCTTTATTGATATGATGCTGGGCCCATTTAATTATCTCATCAGAACTGAATTTTGACCGTATCCAATCCTGTAATGTGATTACCAACACATAGAAAGCCCAAATTCATATCAAACGTATTGAAAGAGCACAATGGTGATTGCGGCAACAAACACTGAATTTCCAATGCAGCAATCATGCATCTCCTAACTCACCACAGAAGGAAAATTATGAAAAGGCTGGATGCTTGAACTGACAACACTTGCTACCTGCAATAAGTTACAGAAATTTATGCTTCTCAAACTTGCAAAAAGAAGGTCTATGGCTTGATCATGCAGCCAGAAGACCACATGTTTTCTGAAATAGATTTCAAGAAAGGAAACTAAGTGGCTTGATTTTGTAGATAAAAAACTATACAAACATTCAATCTGCATTCAGAGAATTTTGCAATAATCAGTCCAACCACCTAACCTTCATCATAGTACTTAGTATTGACTAAATACTTGATAAAGTAAACTAAGTATCAACTAAAAGTATCTGCCAACCAAAAAACTGTATCATGCTATCATTTATGGTTTACCTTGATTTTCCACAGATACTTAATATCAACTAAACTAAGTCAGTATGCTATTTCATGCTATCATGCTACTAGCAGCATACGACACTAATAGCATTGCCATGGAAGCCTTGCCTGGAGATTGAGGGCCTTCTTTTTAGGATCTTGTGGCAGCAGTGGATGTTGAGGATACATATCTTCCAAATACTGTCCAAGGCAAAGGCAAAATATTACCATCGCTACCATGTTTAAAAGGCAAGCAAGTAAAACCCAACAAGTCATGGGATCATCATTTTACTCACCAGTATGATTGCGAAGGAGTCAGTAACCACTGTATCCCCATCCACCAGAGCTGGAACATATTTGAGTGGATTGATCTTCACAAACTCTAGAATTTAAATGCATAAAAATGAATCAAAATCCAATTTTGAACAAAAAACTACCAAGGACTGTCAAATGAACTGAGAAGCCCAAGCTCAACTCAAGAAAAGCTCAATTTGAAGCTCAAGAAGTCAAGCTTGAACCATGAAAATAGGTTCAAAGTTAATTTCAAGTCAAACCAATATTTAACCCAGGTCAATCACGCTCAGCTTGATAAGTCTTAAATATATTTATCTTAGACATATTGTATATCACATAGATAAGAGGCCATTAGATTAAAACTTTAATTAGCCCGTTTCTTTTATTCTTTGAATCGACTAACTATTACTACATGCCTGAACCAAACTGGAAATCAAGCTTGAATCAAACTATTATTCCAGCTTGAGCTGAGCTTCATTGAAGCTTGAATTTTGATTTCAGCTTACTTTATGATTAACAAGGTGCTTAGGCTCGTGCTCAGCTTGGTTTAAAATTAAGCTCCAAATAATGGTAAACGAACCAAGCTTTATCTCAAAATGCAAGATCCAAATCAATTTCAAACCAAGCTTGATCAGACCCGAGCTCAATCAAGCTCAGCTTAATTACACCCTTGAAAACTACGTAAAAAGAATGCACACACAAATGTATAGATCTTATAACGAATAGCATAAGGGCCAACAATAATGGACACGAGTAAATCTACAAAACCAAACCCAAAGTAGCAAGTCTCGTGGTCCATTACATCCACTAACACAAAGCCCATACAGAATTGTTTACCTGGATTCGATTGCTCGTCTTTTAGAAGGTTCACAGCCTTGTACTCGTACTCCAATCCTTCCACAAAGAGAAACAATTTGTCATTTAAATCAATTTGCCCAAAAAAAAATAAATAAATAAAAAGTGAAGCAGCTATAAAAGTGAAATTAATTTATAAGAAAAGAAAAACAAAAGAATCATTCGACACCGAAGAAGGAGAAATCGGTGAATTCATAAAAAACAAGGGTTTGATCAGAAGGCAAAATATAAAAATCCAACCTTTGTGATGGAGAACGATCCGGAGTCGCTGCGAGCACGAGCTCATCCAGTAGGAGTAGAGCGTCAGCTTTGTCGGCTTCGCGATCTCCTGGATTTAAAAAAGGGAACAGAATTACAAAGGGATTCGGCTCAGGAGATCGAAACAACGAAGAATTTAAACCATGGGTCGAGGTGGAGAAGGAAAAGTGGGGAAGAGGAGGCGACTGCCTTCGATTCGGACGCCATGGATCACGGCCGGTTAAACGTTTTGGATGAACTTGAGAAATCTTATTTCTTTTTATTACAGATTCCGATATCTGCAACGCACCTCTTTAAAAACCGCTTCTGCGTTAGAGAAATCGGCCGAATAGTTCTTATTTAAATCAAAAAAAAAAAGAGGGATTTTCAAGGGAAAGATATGGACGCATCTCATAAAAGATCTAAAATCAAAAAATCTTTTGCGGGATGACCATAGTTCTTCATTTATCTTTTTTTTTTTTTTTTTAATATTTTAAACTTTTTCTGTTGATCCGCGTCGAGATTTGCCAGCCGCCAATTTGGAATAGCACATGCGGTGCTCCTCGTTTGATAATAAGTCTCTCCCTCAAATGAATTCCATTCGCAGATGAAGAGAAAAAGAGTCTCATTTGATAATAAAGTCGCTTTTTAAGTCTTCTTCAGAGACAACGCTTAAAAATCCTATCAATTCTGATAGGATTTATCAATAAATTCCATAAAACGATGACAACAAATTTTTAAGACAAAATTACCCCAGCATCAATTAATAATAATATTTTAATAGCTTATATAATATTATTATTATTATATTAATATATAGTAATAATATTATTGGCTATCATATTAAATGTTAAATATCATAATATTAATAATATTATAATATTATATTGTAATAATATAATATAATAATATATTACTATTACAATATCTTATAATAATATAATAAAAATATAATATTAAATAATATTATTATTTAATATTTTATATATTGTAATATCATTATTAAATATTAAGTAATATTATAATTTACTGAAACAATAATAACATTATTATTGTAATATTATTGATTATAACTATATATAATATTAATATAAAATTAATATTAATATAGATAAATAATCATATTATTATTTATAATAATATGATTATTTATGGTATAATTAATAATATATTATTATTGTAATAATATAATTAAATAAACTAATAATAATAATATTATTATTATTATTATTATTGAATTATAATATATTGGAATAATTACAGAGATAGTACATGAACTTATTTGGAGTTTTCAATTAAGTTTTTATATTATTTCTTTTTAATTAAGTATATAATCATTTGAGTTTTTTAATCAATTACATTTTTAACAATCGTTAACGATGACTTAATGAACTATATAATGGTCATTAACAATTACGTGTGTATACTTTTTTTTCAATTTAGTATACTAACTCATAAAAGTTTTTTAATTAAATATATCAACTCATAAAAGTTTTCAATTAATATACTTATTTAAGTCCAACTAGATTTCTTATAAATACATGACAAACCAATCAATCAAAAATTTTTATATATAAAATTTTATACATAATAACCTAAAAGAGAAATATTATTATCTATTTCTTCATTAAAAAAAATCATTTGCATGAAAGATTAAACAATAAAATACTAATTTTAACTTACTTGACTAATAGTAAATGAATTAATGAAAAATTACACTTCAATTACATTCCTTTTTTGTATTACCCTTTTTTGATAAGTTTCGAACATATTTCTTAATCAAAAAATTCATCCTTTCGTAGAAGTCATGTGACTCTACAAAGGCTATCTAATTCGGCCACATAAAGCTAGATGTTAAAAGGGCATCAATGGATAATCCCTATAATTTTCTTGCCCATATTCTCTGTCCTGGATTTTAAAAACTTTTATGAGTCGATGTAACTAATTAATAAACTTTTATAAGTTTGTATACTCAATTGTAAAAAAAAATGTATACTTAAGTTATCGTTCACTGTAGTCATGTGGTCTGTTAAGTGATCATTGACAACCATTAAAAAATTTACGTGAGTTAAGATATTCAATTGAACAAAAAATAATATCAGAATTCAATTGAAAACCCCAAATAAGTTCATGCACCCTTGGTGTAATTATTCCTCATTATATTTATATGTGTCAATTAAATATTTAACAAATTATCATTATTAATAATAATTTATGTTAATTATATTAAATTATATTTAAATGTAATTAAATATAATAATAATTAATATAATTAAATATGATTTGTGAATATAACTAACATTGCAATTCTCAAATAGTCATTTTTAATTAATTATTAAATAATTTCATATCATTTATCAATCATTGAATTCAAACAACATAGGTAGATGCTATGTTACAAGCAATATATTCTATCATTTGTAAATACCTGGCAACACAAGCTTATTTCTTAGTAGATCAAAAAATAACAACATCACTAAAAGTAAATATGTGTATAAGTGCTGATTTACAATCATCCACGTTACTAGCAAAATCAGCATTTGAATAACCAATGACCTTTACTTCATTAGTTTAATAACATAATTTAAGATCTTTAGTTCCTTTAATATATATAAATTTTTTTTTTTCTGCTTTCGAATAAGGCATACCAGGATTATTCCAATATTTACTAATTAAACTTATAATATGAGTAATATTAGGTCTAATGCAAAGCATAGCATGCATTAAACTTTCTATTGCTTGGGCATAAGGAACATTTGACTTTTCTTATCCTTCGGTTGAATAATTTTTCTTGCTCAATTTTAGACATTTTTCCAACAAGAGTAGATAATAATTTATAATTATTCATTTTAAATCTTTTAAGAATGTGATCAATATACTATTTTTGACTTAAACACAACATTTTAGTTTTTTTGTTCCTAATGATTTGATTTCTACAACATAGAGAGCTTCTTCTATGTCTCTCATCTCAAATTGGAAACTTAACCATGATTTGATTTGCTCGATTATTTTTAAACCATTTCCAGCAAGTTGTATATCATCTATATGTAAAGAAAGGTAGCTTGCACTCTTTATTTTATACACACACGCATATGTATTAACAACAAATCCTAACTTTAAAATTATATTATAAAAGCAAAACATCATTAATGAAATAATTGTTTCAATCCATATAAAGATTTCTTGAAATGATATATTTTATCTTCTTGCCCTTTATTATAAAGCACATAGGCTATATTCCATATAAATTATTTTATTTAATTCACCATTAAGAAAAGTAGTTTTCATACCTAATTATATAAATTTTAAATTATAGAAAGCAACAATAGAGATAATTATTTTAATAATATACTTATCTAGAGAACCATCAAATTTAAATTTTTTTTTAATAATATACTTATCTAGAGAACCATCAAATTTAAATTTCTTTTCCAACATCTGATCACAATTAATAACCTTCCTATCTTTAGGTAAATCACAAAGTTCCCATACTTCATTTTGCTCAATTGATTCAATATCTTCATTCCTAGCTTTTAACCATTCATTTAATTTATTTAAATTTATTATATTTTTAAAATTAATGGACTCATCAATCTTATATAGGCATATGGAGTTTTTCACTATATTCTCTTAAATAAACATGGTAATCATTTAAATATTATGACAGTTATCTAAGTCTTTTTTTATTATACAATTGATTTTTGAGCCTAAAACATGTTCTGTTGTTTCAATAATGAGTTGTATTGCTAAAACTTGGCTCTTAAGGAGTGTAGGTCATTCAAACTTAGACCACCTATTTGATCCTTAAGTTGTTGAAGGTTAACAATTTCCAGCTCCAAAGTATTAACTTGCTGAAACAAATTACGCACCACAACTCTGTTCCATTTTTTGAATGCTAGTTTATTATATTTGAGTTTTTGGACTAATTTAGATATGGAAGAGCCAGAGGTATGTTTATGCCAAGCTTCAAAGACCGCATTCCAAGAATCATTATGCTCGCTCCAAAACTATTCGTATCTAAAAGGGAGAGGGCCACAGTAGTCGACATCTAATTTGACTAACAAGGAACAATGATGTGAGTCAATTCTGATAAAATGAATAACAGTGGTTTCAGAGTAAAGAGTAATCCACATATCATTTGCATTAGCTAATGACTTCAGAGTAAAGAGTATTCCACATATCATTTGCATTAGCTAACGCTCTATCAAGCCTCTCCCAAATTCTGACCAATTCGTCCCTATTGTTACCCTAGATAAATTTACCATCCAAGAAACCAAGATCAGGCAGAGAGTAAATCAAACACTCCCTAAAGTCCATGGTCTCCCAATTATCAACAAATGGAAAACCCCTCTATTTTTTATCTTGGATAAAATGCAATTAAAATCTCCCATAACCAACATAAGGAACCCCAAGTCAAAAACATATTGAAATTCAATTCACAAGCATTTTTGAACCATCCCATTGGTGCTAGCACATACTACGGTAAAATTCCACTTGTGGGAGATGATAACATATATATACATTGATTATTAGCAATGGTAAATTCAATATCATCCAACGACTTTCGACATAAAACAATAACACCTTTCAGCAACCCCTGAGAATTAATAAAGAAAAGATATTACTTCGCTTCAAACCGTTTATTAAATTTATTTAAGCCTTTTCGAAAAAGATGATTTTCTAATAGAACTAAGAAATTAATATTATGCTGAGCTATAAACCGCTTGCAAAAGATAAAGGTTGGCTTGACCAACCCTCTATGGTTTCATATTAAAAAAAAAAAATCACGAAAATTTAATTTGGGGAGGAAACCGGGTACCTTCTCAACGCTCGGGTCCATGGGCCGCTGAGTAACGGCGCGCTCTCCCCGCCAACCAAACCCATAAGTGGCATCAGGAAGGAGGCAGGCCGAATCAATGGCGACGGCATCCGCTGAGAGGAGAGAGGCTCCCCAACTCGTCCATATTTTAAAATGCTTGGACGCACCCAAATAATGAAACGTTGCACTGATCTTAGCACAATTAATCCGGTAACGCATTTATGTAATTGGTGGCGAAGGAGATTAAGGTGAAATCCTACAACTTCTTTATAGGAGCTCTTTATTATAAATTAAATTTTATTATATTCCTACTACGATAAAAGAAACTCCACAGCAAGACTATGATCGCAATGAGACTCCACTACAATCAAATTTTCCAAATTACAATCTATACCGTTGCCGAGAGATTGGAAACATAATTTCCCTACTCTCATGATGCACTATATTTGTGCATGGCAAACACAATATTCCAGTGGGAAAATCATTGAAGACCATCAGTCCTTGATGGTGATTCTCAAACTGCTGGTGAACTTGGGCCAGAATAACCAGCTCTTTGTTGCTCACCTCTTCCACAAGGAGACCTCCTTCATGCCTTGTGCCTTCAAACACAGACTTGCATATCCAGCTAGACTCATATTTTTAGCCAATAGATCTGTGGATGGATGAATGGAACTTCCTACAGAACTAACATTCTATAGCCACAGAGAAAAAAGAAGAAACCAAGTTTAGCATCAAAAGGACTTGTGTAATCTATTTCTATGGGTCCTTATTTAAGGTCTAAAGAACCATTAGTTGAAAATATTTGTGCACAAACGACAAAGCCAATAATCATCAGACCAAGCCACAACTAGTTTCTATTTCTTTCTCCAGAAATCAAAATGTGCTGAAGAAAACAAGAGTTTCTTCTAGTTTTTGAATAATGCACTTCACAACAGAAAGCACTAGATGTGCTTTCCTTGTTATTGTTGAAAACCCAGTAGACAAAGTCCATCTGTATTGTGACTTTTTAGGATGAGGAAGGCGCATCTGCTTGTCTCTTAGGCAGTGCAGCTTGGAATGCAGGCAGCTCAGAGTATGCTTGATGAAGCCTGGCTAGAGTAGGGTAAGGAGACTGCAAAACCATAAGCTGTTGTGAATTCCTAAAATTAAATGCATATCATACATAAAATTGAACTCGAGCACTAAAATCACAATACAGCCTCTAAGACAAACTCAACCAAAACATATGTATTTTCTTTGTAATCTAGATTTGCTCCAGGAAACAGTATATCAGATATAAGCAATCCCCTAAACAACAGTTGCCCCACAAAAATCAGATTTATAGGTGGTGCAACCACCATTACTTGATGGGCATTTCTGGATAAATCCATGATTTTACTCCCATGGAAAAATAAAATTATCATGGTAAGATGAATCCCTATTTTATATTATTTATTGAGATTTTACTTCATATTTATAAAAAAAGGTTCCAGAGTAAAAGCAAAGAAAATTCAGACAAATATATGAGCAACATACCATGTCAATTTGGAAACGGGTTATCCCTGCATAGATCTGTGGCTCCAGAAAGACATCTGCCTGCACGTAAAACCAGCAAGTAAAATCCATTTCTAATAAATCGCTAATATACAAGGAAGTTTACTTGTCAAACATGTGGCAACTAAAATTTTGTGCTTCACAACATGGAACCATGGAAGATTTTTTTTATGAGAATGGAACCATGAATGACAGTGTGGTAGTTTAATTAACACAGAGAAACTTGTTTTAGAATATGCTAGTGGAAAATTTTGATTATTTATTTATAATAATTAGAAAACAAATGCTCCACAGTGTAAGCCAAAAGATCAATTAAAGATTAGCAAACTCCATACGTGATTGGCAAGATGGATGTCTGTTAATTAAAATAATAAAAATAATGCGCTCGAATGATAGCTCCATTCATTGAGATGTTAAGTAGGAATGAGAAATAACAGATGCTTCCTTGGTACTTCCAGCAACGATACAGGGTCTTCAGACATGTAATGAAGGAGAAAATTTTGGCAATTGCAGCAAGAGAATGGTTGAGTGTTTTTTCTTGAACATATTCAAGCTTTAAACCAGCAATAAGGAGATTAGAAATTTTCCGCTTTGGGAATAGATGTTAGGTTACGCATTAAAGGAACAGAGTTTCAACTTTCAAAGAATAAGCAAACGAAATACCTTGTTAGTATCCTAACATATCGTTGGTGAAAAATAAAATAATAAAAAAGCAACTAACTGCTTAAAATAAAAGTAAAAAGATGGGAGACAATTCACAGCTAAAATTAGATTACAATAACAACAGAGACAATTGGTAAACTAAAATTGCGGGACAACATAAACTTTCACAAGTATTCACAAACGTAAAAGACAACATAAAATAAAATAAGACTCTTGAAGGATTAAGATCCATATTCAATGCTTACCGAATTGGGACTTCCAAATAGTATTAACATAGTGAGCAATTATTATTTTTGGAATGATCACAGGGAGACTGACAGGCAATATTACAGGTTAGCTCTCCGGAAGGATTAAGATCTATATGTGATTCAGGAACTGAGACTTTAAAAATAACAATAACATAATGAGAAATCATTATTTTTTGAAATGATTACCAGGAGGTTTTGCAAAATGTAATTCATAAGGATATGTTTTCATATCTCCACACAATGATATAGATCTTATTCAACCTTAAATTAACTTTATTCCTAAAACATGCCACAAAAGGCAAACAAAATCTTAAGAAGGCAAACAAAATCTTAAGAAGACAAACCAGTTGGACTTCATCTCCTGTTGCATATTTTCCAGCATTGTCCTTTAACAGTTTCTCAAGGGCTGAAAAACAAACAGATAAACACAAGATCAGATTTATATAAAATCTAAGCCGCATTTCTCAGTCCTAAGTCAAGCACATTTAAGCAATCAAAACAACTATAGAGAAGTAAATAAGAGTATTATGCAAAAAGAATAAGAACACCAGGCAAACTTAAGTGGTTATTCCAACTTCATGAAGCAAGAATTTCTTTTACATATTTAAAATCACAGCCCAGATCATTCATTTACAAACAAAGTGGCATATCACTGGTAAACATTTTTTTTCTTGAGGCAAAGAAGAAATATGAAAAACAAACTTCGCATTACAATGACTTGCAAGATGACCATGAGAACACCGAGGTGACAGTTCAGCCAGATGCCTGAAACACAAAAGGCATAAGGTGCAAGAAGTTCGTCTTAAGGTAGAGAAGGATAATAAGAAGATAGTTTTGTTGATTGAAGAACTCCAAAAGGCTCCAAAGTACTCTATCTTCATAAAATAGTTGAACAATTCATTAAAAAACAAGATAAATCAAGAACCCTAAGGAAATTCCTCGCATGTGTAAAAGGCTAGCGTGTTGGTTTTAGATAGTGGATGATAAATTCCTCCCAGCCACCCCTCATTTGTAATAACAGGCAGGCTAAGAAGCCTTAGATTAAGCATGTAACATTTTTTTTAAAAAAAAATCATTTGAAATGATTTTTCTCGGCCAAGGACGTGACAATTCCATCTGTCCTACAAGATCTCATAGTGTATAGTCTGGCACAAAAGGGCAATGTAAAGGGGCATTTGGCAAGGTTGATTCAGGCACAAACAAGTATTATGCAAGTACCAGACTCACAAGGAGCACAGTAGAAGCTAGATTAGGATAAGTGGTATTAGAGCAAGGTTGTGCTGTAAACATGGAATAAACAAACGTAGGTAACGTAAACAGTTAAGGGTAGATCTTGGTGCAATGGTAAACTTGCTCTTGTGACTTGGATGTTATTAATTCAAAACACAAAAATAGCCTCTCTTCATGTAGGGATAAGGCAGCATCCACAACACCCCCCCACCCCCCCTCCCAAACACAGGGTGACCCCGTCATGGTGGAGTCTTATGCATTGCAACACTCTTTTTTAGACAAGGCAAACAGTATGAAGAAAGGGTCTCATAAGAAAAATGAAGTCCAAGGAATCGAGGAGTGAAAACAACTTGGCCTGTCATGCATGGCACCTAGAAAGGTTAATAGTGGCTGTTAGTAGTCCTAACAGAATATGGACCATCTTGACAAAATCTTGGCAGTCAAAAATGGTAGATCTTGCTACAACAGAATGAACGGATTGGGGATGTCTTTAGCTTTTGATTTTCATATATAAATCCATTGTATGTTACATCCACAAGTAAGCACATCTATATCAGCTATAGAGGAATGGTAATGTTTACTGTTCCTTAAGCCAACCTGTGAAGCCTTTATTGATATGATGCTGGGCCCATTTAAGTATCTCATCAGAACTGAATTTTGACCATATCCAATCCTGTAATGTGATTACCAACCCAAAGAAAGCCCAAATTCATATCAGACGTATTGAAAGAGCACAATGGTGATTGTGGCAACAAACACTGAATTTCCAATGCAGCAATCATGCATCTCCTAACTCACCACAAAAGGAACATTTTGAAGAGGCTGGATGCTTGAACTGACAACACTTGCTACCTGCAATAAGTTACAGAAATTTATGCTTCTCAAACTTGCAAAAAGAAGGTCTATGGCTTGATCATGCAGCCAGAAGACCACATGTTTTCTGAAATAGATTTCAAGAAAGGAAACTAAGTGGCTTGATTTTGTAGATAAAAAACTATACAAACATTCAATCTGCATTCAGAGAGTTTTGCAATAATCAGTCCAACCACCTAACCTTCATCATAATACTTAGTATCGACTAAATACTTGATAAAGTAAACTAAGTATCAACTAAAAGTATCTGCCAACCAAAAAACTGTATCATGCTATCATTTATGGTTTACCTTGATTTTCCACAGATACTTAATATCAACTAAACTAAGTCAGAATGCTATTTCATGCTATCATGCTACTAGCAGCATACGACACTAATAGCATTGCCATGGAAGCCTTGCCTGGAGATTGAGGGCCTTCTTTTTAGGATCTTGTGGCAGCAGTGGATGTTGAGGATACATATCTTCCAAATACTGTCCAAGGCAAAGGCAAAATATTACCATCGCTACCATGTTTAAAAGGCAAGCAAGTAAAACCCAACAAGTCATGGGATCATCATTTTACTCACCAGTATGATTGCGAAGGAGTCGGAAACCACTGTATCCCCATCCACCAGAGCTGGAACATATTTGAGTGGATTGATCTTCACAAACTCTAGAATTTAAATGCATAAAAATGAATCAAAATCCAATTTTGAACAAAAAACTACCAAGGACTGTCAAATGAACTGAGAAGCCCAAGCTCAACTCAAGAAAAGCTCGATTTGAAGCTCAAGAAGTCAAGATTGGACCATGAAAATAGGTTCAAAGTTAATTTCAAGTCGAACCAATATTTAACCCAGGTCAATCACGCTCAGCTTGATAAGTCTTAAATATATTTATCTTAGACATATTGTATATCACATAGATAAGAGGCCATTAGATTAAAACTTTAATTAGCCCATTTCTTTTATTCTTTGAATCGACTAACTATTACCACGTGCCTGAACCAAACTGGAAATCAAGCTTGAATCAAACTATTATTCCAGCTTGAGCTGAGCTTCATTGAAGCTTGAATTTTGATTTCAGCTTACTTTATGATTAACAAGATGCTTAGGCTCGTGCTCAGCTTCGTTTAAAATTAAGGTCCAAATAATGGTAAACGAACCAAGCTTTATCTCAAAATTCAAGATCCAAATCAATTTCAAACCAAGCTTGATCAGACCCAAGCTCAATCAAGCTCAGCTTAATTACACCCTTGAAAACCACATAAAAAGAATGCAGGCACAAATATATAGATCTTATAACGAATAACATAAGGGCCAACAATAATGAACACGAGTAAATCCACAAAACCAAACCCAAAGTAGCAAGCCTCGTGGTCCATTACATCCACTAACACAAAACCCATACAGAATTGTTTACCTGGATTCGATTGCTCGTCTTTAAGAAGGTTCACAGCCTTGTACTCGTACTCCAATCCTTCCACAAAGAGAAACAATTTGTCATTTAAATCAATTTGCCGAAAAAAAAAAATTTAAAAATTAAAAAGTGAAGCAGCTATAAAAGTGAAATTAATTTATAAGAAAAGAAAAACAAAAGAATCATTCGACACCGAAGAAGGAGAAATCGGTGAATTCATAAAAAACAAGGGTTTGATCAGAAGGCAAAATATAAAAACCCAACCTTTGTGATGGAGAACGATCCGGAGTCGCTGCGAGCACGAGCTCCTCCAGTAGGAGTAGAGCGTCAGTTTTGCCGGCTTCGCGATCTCCTGGATTTAAAAAAGGGAACAGAATTACAAAGGGATTCGGCTCAGGAGATCGAAACAACGAAGAATTTAAACCATGGGTCGAGGTGGAGAAGTAAAAGTGGGGAAGAGGAGGCGACTGCCTTCGATTCGGACGCCATGGATCACGGTCGGTTCAACGTTTTGGATGAACTTGAGAAATCTTACTTCTTTTTTTAACAGTTTCCGATTACCTGCAATGCGCCTCTTTAAATACCACTTCTGTATCAAAGAAATCGACCGAATAGTTCTTATTTAAATCAAAAAAAAAAGAGGGATTTTCAAGGGAAAGATATGGACGCATCTCATAAAAGATCTAAAATCAAAAAATCTTTTGCGGGATGACCATAGTTCTTCATTTATCTTTTTTTTTTAATATTTTAATCTTTTTCTGTTGAACCGTGTCGAGATTTGCCAGCCGCCAATTTGGAATAGCACATGCGGTGCTCCTCGTTTGATAATAAGTTTCTCCCTCAAATGAACTCCATTCGCAGATGAAGAGAAAAAGAGTCTCATTTGATTATAAAGTCTCATTTGATAATAAAGTCGCTTTTTAAGTCTTCTTCAGAGACAACGCTTAAAAATCCTATCAATTCTGATGGGATTTATCAATAAATTTCATAAAACGATGACAACAAATTTTTAAGACAAAATTACCCCAGCATCAATTAATAATAATATTTTAATAGCTTATATATTATTATTATTATTATATTAATATATAGTAATAATATTATTGGCTATGTTAAATATCATAATATTAATAATATTATAATATTATACTGTAATAATATAATATTATAATATATTATTATTACAATATCTTATAATAATATAATAAAAATATAATATTAAATAATATTATTATTTAATATTTTATATATTGTAATATCATTATTAAATTTTAAGTAATATTATAATTTACTGAAACAATAATAACATTATTATTGTAATATTATTGATTATAACTATATATAATATTAATATAAAATTAATATTAATTTATATAAATAATCATATTATTATTTATAATAATATGATTATTTATGGTATAATTAATAATATATTATTATTTTAATAATATAATTAAATAAAATAATAATAATATTATTATTATTATTGAATTATAATTATATTGAAATAATTACAGTGATAGTACATGAACTTATTTGAAGTTTTCAATTGAGTTTTTATATTATTTTTTTTTAATTAAGTATATAACCATTTAAGTTTTTTAATCAATTACATTTTTAACAACGACTTAATGAACTATATAATGATCATTAACAATTACTTGTGTATATTTTTTTTAATTAAGTAAACTAACTCATAAAAGTTTTTTAATTGAATATATCAACTCATAAAAGTTTTCAATTAATATACTTATTTAAGTCCGGCTAGCGTTTCTTATAAATGCATGCATTTCTTATAAATGCACGACAAACCAATCAATCAAAAATTTTATATATAAAATTTTATACACAATAACGTAAAAGAGAAATATTATTATCTATTTGTGTATAAAAAAAAAAATCATTTGCATGAAAGATTAAACAATAAAATACTGACTTTTCACTTACTTGACTAATAGTAAATGAATTGATGAAAATTTACACTTCAATTACATTCCTTTTTTATGTTACCCTTTTTGATAAGTTTCAAACATATTTCTCAATAAAAAAATTCACCCTCTCCTGGAAGTCGTGTGACTCTACAAAGGCTATCTAACTCCGCCGCATAAAGCTAGATGTTAAAAGGGTGTCAATGGATAATCCCTATAATTTTTTTGTCCATATTTTCTATTCTTGATTTTAAAAACTTTTATGAGTCGATGTACCTAATTAAAAAACTTTTTAAATTTGTATGCTCAATTGTAAAAAGAAAAGTATACTTAAGTCATCATTGACTGCAGTCATGCGATTTGTCAAGTGATTATTAAGAGCCATCAAAAAATTTACATGAGTTAAGATATTCAATTGAACAAAAAATAATATCAGAATTCAATTAAAATCCCCAAATAAGTTCATGCACCCTTAGTGTAATTATCCCTAATTATATTTATATGTATCAATTAAATATTTAACAAATTATCATTATTAATAATAATTTATGTTAATTATATTAAATTATATTTAAATGTAATTAAATATAATAATAATTAATATAATTAAATATGATTTGTGAATACAACTAACATTGCAATTCTCAAATAGTCATTTTTAATTAATTATTAAATAATTTCATATCATTTATCAATCATTGAATTCAAACAACATAGGTAGATGCTATGTTACAAGCAATATATTCTATCATTTGTAAATACTTGGCAACACAAGCTTATTTCTTAGTAGATCGAAAAATAACATTACTAAAAGTAAATATGTGTATGACTGTTGATTTACAATCATCCACATTACCAGCAAAATCAGTATTTGAATAACCAACGACCTTTACTTCATTAGCTTAATAACATAATTTAAGATCTTTAGTTCCTTTAATATATATAAATATGTTTTTTTCTGCTTTCGAATAAGGCATACCAGGATTATTCCAATATTTACTAATTAGACTTATAATATAAGTAATATTAGGTCTAATGCAAAGCATAGTATGCATTAAATTTTCTATTGCTTGGGCATAAGGAATATTTGACTTTTCTTATCCTTCGGTTGAATAATCTTTCTTGCTCAATTTTAGACATTTTTCCAACAAGAGTAGATAATAATTTATAATTATTTATTTTAAATCTTTTAAGAATATGATCAATATACTATTTTTGACTTAAACACAAGATTTTAGATTTTTTATCCCTAATGATTTTGATTTCTAAAACATAGAGAGCTTCTTTCATGTCTCTCATCTCAAATTGGAAACTTAACCATGATTTGATTTGCTCGATTATTTTTAAACCATTTCCAGCAAGTTGTATATCATCTATATGTAAAGAAAGGTAGCTTGCACTCTTCATTTTATACACACACGCACAAGCGTACATGCATACATATATTAACAACATATCCTAACTTTAAAATTATATTATAAAAGCAAAACATCATTAATGAAATAATTGTTTCAATCCATATAAAGATTTCTTGAAATGATATATTTTATCTTCTTGCCCTTTATTATAAAACACATAGGCTATATTCCATATAAATTATTTTATTTAATTCACCATTAAAAAAAGTAATTTTCATACCTAATTATATAAATTTTAAATTATAAAAAGCAACAATAGAGATAATTATTTTAATAATATACTTATCTAGAGAACCATCAAATTTAAATTTCTTTTCCAATACCCGATCACAACTAATAACCTTCCTATCTTTAGGTAAATCACAAAGTTTCCATACTTCATTTTGCTCAATTGATTCAATATCTTCATTCCTAGCTTTTAACCATTCATTTAATTTATTTAAATTTATTATATTTTTAAAATTAATGGACTCATTAATCTTATATAGGCATATGGAGTTTTTCACTATATTCTCTTAAATAAACATGGTAATCATTTAAATATTATGACAGTAATTTAAGTCTTTTTTTATTACACAATTGATTTTTGAGCCTAAAACATGTTTTGTTGTTTCAATAATGAGTTGTATTGCTGAAACTTGGCTCTTAAGGAGTGTAGGTCATCCAATCTTAGACCACCTATTTGATCCTTAAGTTGTTGAAGGTTAACAATTTCCAGCTCCAAAGTATTAACTTGCTAAAACAAATTACCCACCACATCTCTTTTCTATTTTTTGAATGCTAGTTTAGTATATTTGAGTTTTTGGACCAATCTAGATATGGAAGAGCCAGGTGTGTTTATGCCAAGCTTCAAAGACCACATCCCAAGAATCATTATGCTCACTCCAAAACTGTTCGTATCTAAAAGGGGGAGGGCCAAAGTAGTCGACATCCAGTTTGACTAACAAGAAATAATGATCTGAGCCAATTCTAATAAAATGAATAACAGTGGTTTCGAAGTAAAGAGTAATCCACATATCATTTGCATTAGCTAATGGCTTCAAAGTAAAGAGTAATCCATATATCATTTGCATTAGCTAATGCTCTATCAAGCCTCTCCCAAATTCTGACCAATCCATCCCTATTGTTACCCTAAATAAATTTACTATCCAAGAAGCCAAGATCAGGCAAAGAGTGAATCAAACACTCCCTAAAGTCCATGGTCTCCCAATTATCAACAAATGGAAAGCCCCCCTATTTTTTATCTTGGATAAAATGCAATTAAAATCTCCCGTGACCAACATAGGAAACCCCAAGTCAAAAACACATTGAAATTCAATCCATCAGCAATTTTGAACCATCCCATTGGTACTAGTACATACTACCGTAAAAATCCACTTGTGGAAGATGATAGCGCATATATACATTGATTATTAGCAATGGTAAATTTAATATTATCCAACGACTTTTGACATAAAGCAACAATACATTTCGGCAACCCTTGAGAATCAATAGAGAAACTATACCACTCCGCTTCAAACCGTCTTTTAAATTTATTCAAGCTTTTTTGAGAAGATGACTTTCTAATAGAATTAAGAAATTAATATTATGCTGAGCTATAAGCCGCTTGCAAAAGGTAAAGGTTTGCTTGGCCAACCCTCTATGGTTTAATATAAAAAAAATAAAAAATAAAAAAAAAATCACGAAAATTTAATTTGGGGAGGAAACCGGGTGCCTTCTCAACGCTTGGGTCCATGGGCCGCTGAGTAACGGCGCGCTCTCCCCGCCAACCGAACCCGTAAGTGGCATCAGGAAGGAGGCAGGTCGAATCAATGGCGACGGCATCCGCTGAGAGGAGAGGGGCTCCCCAACTCGTCCATATTTTAAAATGCTTGGACGCACCCAAATAATGAAACGTTTCACTGGTCTTAGCACAATTAATCCGGTAACGCAATTATGTAATTGGTGGCGAAGGAGATTAAGGTGAAATCCTACAACTTCTTTATAGGAGCTCTTTATTATAAATTCAATTTTATTATATTCCTACTATGATAAAAGAAACTCGACAGCAAGACTCTGCTCGCAATGAGACTCCACTGCAATCAAATTTTCCAAATTACAATCTATACTGTGGCCGAGAGATTGGAAACATAATTTCCCTACTCTCATGATGCACTATATTTGTGCATGGCAAACACAATATTTCAGTGGGAAAATCATTGAAGACCATCAGTCCTTGATGGTGATTCTCAAACTGCTGGTGATCTTGGGCCAGAATAACCAGCTCTTTGTTGATCGCCTCTTCCACAAGGAGACTTCCTTCATGCCTTGTAACTTTAAACACGGACTTGCATATCCAGCCAGACTCATATTTTTGCCAATAGATCTGTGGATGGATGAATGGAACTTTCTACAGAACTAACATTCTATAGCTACAGAGAAAAAACAAGAAAAAAAGTTTAGCATCAAAAGGACTTGTGTAATCTATTTCTATGGGTCCTTATTTAAGGTCCAAAGAACCATTAGTTGAAAATATTTGTGCACAAACGACAAAGCCAATAATCATCAGGCCAAGCCACAACTAGTTTCTATTTCTTTCTCCAGAAAACAAAATGTGCTGAAGAAAACAAGAGTTTCTTCTAGTTTTTGAATAATGCACTTCACAACAGAAAGCACTAGATGTGCTTTCCTTGTTATTGTTGAAAACTCAGTAGACAAAGTCCATCAGTATTGTGACTTCTTAGGATGAGGAAGGCGCATCTGCTTGTCTCTCAGGCAGTGCAGCTTGGAATGCAGGCAGCTCAGAGTATGCTTGATGAAGCCTCGCTAGAGTAGGGTAAGGAGACTGCAAAACCATAAGCTGTTGTAAGTTTCTAAAATTAAATGCATATCATACATAAAATTGAACTTGAGCACTAAAATCGCAATTGTGATACCCCAAGTTTAATCTCACATTGGATGGAAAAAAAATATGTTACGTGCCTATAACTCAAGTTCACTTGCTACCCATTAACTTCCACTTGAGTTTTTGAGCCACGTAGTTTCGGCCCGCTAGAAGTTAATTGGGCTAACAGATGGGCTTGGGGCGTTACAAATGGTATCAGAACCGACCTGAGTGTGCGGAAGTTGATGGGCATGAAGAAAGGGCTACCCATGGGGCGACCTAAGTGTGCGGAAGTTGGTGGGCATGAGGAAAGGGCTACCCATGGGGCGGTGGTAGAATCCCGTCATGGCGTGGAGCCACACTTGCAACACCAATGACCCAATTCGGAGTAGATTCTGGCTAGTTTGTGGCGTGCAATAAGGACGTCGCATTATAAGGTGAGGAAATTGTGATACCCCAAGTTTAGTCCCACATTGGATGGGAGAGAAATATGCTATGTCCTTATAACTCAAGTCCACTTGCTACCCATTAACTTTCACTCGAGTTTTTGGGCCATGTGGTTTTGGTCCGCTAGAAGTTGATTGTGCTAACAGATGGGCTTGGGGCGTTACAACAATACAACCTTGGATTTGGAAACAGTATATCAGATATAAGCAATCCCCTAAACAGCAGTTGCCCCAAAAAAATCAAATTTATAGGTGGTGCAACCACCATTACTTGATGGGCATTTCTGGATAAATCCATGATTTTACTCCCATGGAAAAATAAAATTATCATGATAAGATGAATCCCTATTTTATATTATTTATTGAGATTTTACTTCATATTTATAAAAAAAGGTTCCAGAGTAAAAGCAAAGGAAATTGAGACAAATATATGAGCAACATATAGGTGGTGCAACCACCATTACTTGATGGGCATTTCTGGATAAATCCATAATTTTACTCCCATGAAAAAATAAAATTATCATAATAAGATGAATCCCTATTTTATATTATTTATTGAGATTTTACTTTATATTTATAAAAAAAGGTTTCAGAGTAAAAGCAAAGGAAATTCAGACAAATATATGAGCAACATACCATGTCAATTTGGAAACGGGTTATCCCTGCATAGATCTGTGGCTCCAGAAAGACATCTGCCTGCATGTAAAACCAGCAAGTAAAATCCATTTCTAATAAATCGCTAATATACAAGGAAGTTTACTTGTCAAACATGTGGCAACTAAAATTTTGTGCTTCACAACATGGAACCATGGAAGAATTTTTTGATGAGAATGGAACCATGAATGACAGTGTGGTAGTTTAATTAACACAGAGAAACTTGTTTTAGAATATGCTAGTGGAAAATTTTGATTATTTATTTATAATAATTAGAAAACAAATGCTCCACAGTGTAAGCCAAAAGATCAATTAAAGATTAGCAAACTCCATATGTGATTGGCAAGATGGATGTCTGTTAATTAAAATAATAAAAATAATGGGCTCGAATGATAGCTCCATTCATTGAGATGTTCAGTAGGAATGAGAAATAACAGATGCTTCCTTGGTACTTCCAGCAACGATACAGGGTCTTCAGACATGTAATGAAGGAGAAAATTTTGGCAATTGCAGCAAGAAAATGGTCGAGTGTTTTTTCTTGAACATATTCAAGCTTTAAACCAGCAATAAGGAGATTAGAAATTTTCCACTTTGGGAATAGACGTTAGGTTGCGCATTAAAGGAACAGAGTTTCAACTTTCAAAGAATAAGCAAACAAAATACCTTGTTAGTATCCTAACATATCGTTGGTGAAAAATAAAATAATAAAAAAGCAACTAACTGCTTAAAATAAAAGTAAAAAGATGGGAGACAATTCACAGCTAAAATTAGATTACAATAACAACAGAGACAATTGGTAAACTAAAATTGCGGGACAACATAAACTTTCACAAGTATTCACAAACGTAAAAGACAACATAAAATAAAATAAGACCCTTGAAGGATTAAGATCCATATTCAATGCTTACGGAATTGGGACTTCCAAATAGTATTAACATAGTGAGCAATTATTATTTTTGGAATGATCACAGGGAGACTGACAGGCAATATTACAGGTTAGCTCTCCGGAAGGATTAAGATCTATATGTGATTCAGGAACTGAGACTTTAAAAATAACAATAACATAATGAGAAATCATTATTTTTTGAAACGATTACCAGGAGGTTTTGCAAAATGTAATTCATAAGGATATGTTTTCATATCTCCACACAATGATATAGATCTTATTCAACCTTAAATTAACTTTATTCCTAAAACATGCCACAAAAGGCAAACAAAATCTTAAGAAGGCAAACAAAATCTTAAGAAGACAAACCAGTTGGACTTCATCTCCTGTTGCATATTTTCCAGCATTGTCCTTTAACAGTTTCTCAAGGGCTGAAAAACAAACAGATAAACACAAGATCAGACTTATATAAAATCTAAGCCGCATTTCTCAGTCCTAAGTCAAGCACATTTAAGCAATTAAAACAACTATAGAGAAGTAAATAAGAGTATTATGCAAAAAGAATAAGAAGAACACCAGGCAAACTTAAGTGGTTATTCCAACTTCATGAAGCAAGAATTTCTTTTACATATTTAAAATCGCAGCCCAGATCATTCATTTACAAACAAAGTGGCATATCACTGGTAAACATTTTTTTTCTTGAGGCAAAGAAGAAATATGAAAAACAAACTTCGCATTACAATGACTTGCAAGATGACCATGAGAACACGGAGGTGACAGTTCAGCCAGATGCCTGAAACACAAAAGGCATAAGGTGCAAGAAGTTCGTCTTAAGGTAGAGAAGGATAATAAGAAGATAGTTTTGTTGATTGAAGAACTCCAAAAGGCTCCAAAGTACTCTATCTTCATAAAATAGTTGAACAATTCATTAAAAAACAAGATAAATCAAGAACCCTAAGGAAATTCCTCGCATGTGTAAAAGGCTAGCGTGTTGGTTTTAGATAGTGGATAATAAATTCCTCCCAGCCACCCCTCACTTGTAATAACAAGCAGGCTAAGAAGCCTTAGATTAAGCATGTAACATTTTTTTTAAAAAAAAAAAATCATTTGAAATGATTTTTCTCGGCCAAGGATGTGACAATTCCATCTGTCCTACAAGATCTCATAGTGTATAGTCTGGCACAAAAGGGCAATGTAAAGGGGCATTTGGCAAGGTTGATTCAGGCACAAACAAGTATTATGCAAGTACCAGACTCACAAGGAGCACAGTAGAAGCTAGATTTGGATAAGTGGTATTAGAGGAAGGTTGTGCTGTAAACACGGAATAAACAAACGTAGGTAAGGTAAACAGTAAAGGGTAGATCTTGGTGAAATGATAAACTTGCTCTTGTGACTTGGATGTTATTAATTCAAAACACAAAAATAGCCTCTCTTCATGTAGGGATAAGGCAGCATCCCTACACAGGGTGACCCCGTCATGGTGGAGTCTTATGCATTGCAACACTCTTTTTTAGACAAGGTAAACAGTATGAAGAAAGGGTCTCATAAGAAAAATGAAGTCCAAGGAATCGAGGAGTGAAAACAACTTGGCCTGTCATGCATGGCACCTAGAAAGGTTAATAGTGGCTGTTAGTAGTCCTAACAGAATATGGACCATCTTGACAAAATCTTGGCAGTCAAAAATGGTAGATCTTGCTACAACAGAACGAACGGATTGGGGATGTCCTTAGCTTTTGATTTTCATATATAAATCCATTGTATGTTACATCCACAAGTAAGCACATCTATATCAGCTATAGAGGAATGGTAATGTTTACTGTTCCTTAAACCAACCTGTGAAGCCTTTATTGATATGATGCTGGGCCCATTTAAGTATCTCATCAGAACTGAATTTTGACCGTATCCAATCCTGTAATGTGATTACCAACACAAAGAAAGCCCAAATTCATATCAAACGTATTGAAAGAGCACAATGGTGATTGTGGCAACAAACACTGAGTTTCCAATGCAGCAATCATGCATCTCCTAACTCACCACAAAAGGAACATTTTGAAGAGGCTGGATGCTTGAACTGACAACACTTGCTACCTGCAATAAGTTACAGAAATTTATGCTTCTCAAACTTGCAAAAAGAAGGTCTATGGCTTGATCATGCAGCCAGAAGACCACATGTTTTCTGAAATAAATTTCAAGAAAGGAAGCTAGGTGGCTTGATTTTGTAGATAAAAAACTATACAAACATTCAATCTGCATTCAGAGAGTTTTGCAATAATCAGTCCAACCACCTAACCTTCATCTTAATACTTAGTATCGACTAAATACTTGATAAAGTAAACTAAGTATCAACTAAAAGTATCTGCCAACCAAAAAACTGTATCATGCTATCATTTATGGTTTACCTTGATTTTCCACAGATACTTAATATCAACTAAACTAAGTCAGTATGCTATTTCATGCTATCATGCTACTAGCAGCATACGACACTAATAGCATTGCCATGGAAGCCTTGCCTGGAGATTGAGGGCCTTCTTTTTAGGATCTTGTGGCAGCAGTGGATGTTGAGGATACATATCTTCCAAATACTGTCCAAGGCAAAGGCAAAATATTACCATCGCAACCATGTTTAAAAGGCAAGCAAGTAAAACCCAACAAGTCATGGGATCATCATTTTACTCACCAGTATGATTGCGAAGGAGTCGGAAACCACTGTATCCCCATCCACCAGAGCTGGAACATATTTGAGTGGATTGATCTTCACAAACTCTAGAATTTAAATGCATAAAAATGAATCAAAATCCAATTTTGAACAAAAAACTACCAAGGACTGTCAAATGAACTGAGAAGCCCAAGCTCAACTCAAGAAAAGCTCGATTTGAAGCTCAAGAAGTCAAGATTGGACCATGAAAATAGGTTCAAAGTTAATTTCAAGTCAAACCAATATTTAACCCAGGTCAATCACGCTCAGCTTGATAAGTCTTAAATATATTTATCGTAGACATATTGTATATCACATAGATAAGAGGCCATTAGATTAAAACTTTAATTAGCCCATTTCTTTTATTCTTTGAATCGACTAACTATTACCACGTGCCTGAACCAAACTGGAAATCAAGCTTGAATCAAACTATTATTCCAGCTTGAGCTGAGCTTCATTGAAGCTTGAATTTTGATTTCAGCTTACTTTATGATTAACAAGATGATTAGGCTCGTGCTCAGCTTGGTTTAAAATTAAGCTCCAAATAATGGTAAACGAACCAAGCTTTATCTCAAAATTCAAGATCCAAATCAATTTCAAACCAAGCTTGATCAGACCCAAGCTCAATCAAGCTCAGCTTAATTACACCCTTGAAAACCACATAAAAAGAATGCAGGCACAAATATATAGATCTTATAACGAATAACATAAGGGCCAACAATAATGAACACGAGTAAATCCACAAAACCAAACCCAAAGTAGCAAGCCTCGTGGTCCATTACATCCACTAACACAAAACCCATACAGAATTGTTTACCTGGATTCGATTGCTCGTCTTTTAGAAGGTTCACAGCCTTGTACTCGTACTCCAATCCTTCCACAAAGAGAAACAATTTGTCATTTAAATCAATTTGCCCAGAAAAAAAAATTAAAAAATAAAAAGTGAAGCAGCTATAAAAGTGGAATTAATTTATAAGAAAAGAAAAACAAAAGAATCATTCGACACCGAAGAAGGAGAAATCGGTGAATTCATAAAAAACAAGGGTTTGATCAGAAGGCAAAATATAAAAACCCAACCTTTGTGATGGAGAACGATCCGGAGTCGCTGCGAGCACGAGCTCCTCCAGTAGGAGTAGAGCGTCAGCTTTGCCGGCTTCGCGATCTCCTGGATTTAAAAAAGGGAACAGAATTAGAAAGGGATTCGGCTCAGGAGATCGAAACAACGAAGAATTTAAACCATGGGTCGAGGTGGAGAGTAAAAGTGGGGAAGAGGAGGCGACTGCCTTCGATTCGGACGCCATGGATCACGGTCGGTTCAACGTTTTGGATGAACTTGAGAAATCTTACTTCTTTTTTTAACAGTTTCCGATTACCTGCAATGCGCCTCTTTAAATACCACTTCTGTATCAAAGAAATCGACCGAATAAGGCAAAATTACCCCAGCATCAATTAATTATAATATTTTAATAACATATGGAGGAGGAGGAGCAGCAGCAGTAATACTATTATTATTATTATTATTATTATTATTATTATTATTATTATTATTATTATTATTATTATTATTATTATTATTATTATTGCTACTATTATTCCTATTATTATTATTACTATTATTGCTACTATTGCTACTATTGTTTCTATTATTACTACTATTATTACTATTATTACTGCTATTACTACTGCTATTATTACTGCTATTATTACTGCTATTATTAATACTATTATTACTATTATTGCTATTATTATTACTATTGCTACTACTATTATTACTACTATTATTGTTACTATTATTACTATTATTATTATTATTATTATTATTATTATTATTATTATTATTATCGACTATTATATTAAATGTTAAATATCATAATATTAATAATATTATAATATTATATTGTAATAATATAATATAATATTATTATTACAATATCTTATAGTAATATAATATAATATTAAATAATATTATTATTTAATATTTATATATTGTAACATCATTATTAAATATTAAGTAATATTATAATTTACTAAAACAATAATAACATTATTATTATTATATTGTAATATTATTGATTATAACTATATATAATATTAATATTAATTTATAATATTATGATTATCTATGGTATAATATTATATTGTAATAATATAATATATTATTATTACAATATCTTATAATAATATAATATAATATTAAATAATAATATTATTTAATATTTATATATTGTAATATCATTATCAAATATTAAGTAATATTATAATTTACTGAAACAATAATAACATTATTATTGTAATATTATTGATTATAACTATATATAATATTAATATAAAATTAATATTAATTTATAATAATATGATTATTTATGGTATAATTAATAATATATTATTATTTTAATAACATAATTAAATAAAATAATAATTATTATTATTATTATTATTATTGAATTATAATTATATTGGAATAAAAATAGCGGTAGTACATGAGCTTATCTGGAGTTTCAGTTAAGTTTTTATACTATTTTTTTCAATTAAGTATACCAACTATATAAGTTTTTTAATCAATTACATTTTTAACAGCTGTCAACGATGACTTAATGAACTATACAACGGTCGTTAGCAATAACTTATGTATACTTTTTTTTAATTAAATATTTCAACTCATAAAATTTTTTTAATTGAATATAACAACTCATAGAAGTTTTCAATTAATATACTTATTTAAGTCCAACTAGCATTTCTTATAAATGCATGACAAACTAATCAATCAAAAATTTTTATATATAAAATTTTATACATAATAACCTAAAGGAGAAATATCATTATCTATTTATGCATAAAAAAAAAAATTTGCATGAAAGATTAAATAGCAAAATACTGACTTTCCACTTACTCAACTAATGGTAAATGAATTAATGAAAAAATAGCCTAAAGTAAATATTAGTTATTATGGTTGGTTATAACAATGTTCAGAGCCTTTTTTATGCAGTATTTATATAAAACAGGACTTTAACTGATAAATAGTCAGTATTTAGTAGTATTCTCATTGCAATGGTTGAGATAATGATAAATCTAATAAACATTCTTTTCATTTTTCTCATAGTAATAAAATATGCGATGCTCATGGTCCATTAATTTTGTTTCAACTACTAATAACAATTGTTATAGCCACCTACATTCTAATTCCAAATAAATAGAAAAAATTCCAATTGTGCGCATAAGAAATGCTTCATCATACACATGGCACCGTGTGGTTTGTGGGGTTTCATTTGTGTGTGGTTTGTGGGATTTCATTTGGGCCACACAAATGGGGCTGCTTCCTGATAATTTTTAAGAATTTGAACACCAAAAGAATTGGTTGGATGATGGTAGATAATTTTTTTAATTATGTTGATTAATTCCTTAAGTTCATTTTCTTTCGAATTCACAGTCAATTTTTGCTTAAAAATTTATTATTTATTTAGAATAAATAAAAATTGATTCGAAAAGTCAAACGAAACTTTTAAAAATTGTATTTGATGTAATTATCACTAGAGATGGCAATTTCAATTCATATAGGAGAGACAAAATAGAAATGAAGATTATTTTTATTTTCGCCGGTGGAATGAGATAAAGATGGAAATAAGTATGCCTCATTTCACTTCGTCTCTATCCTGTTGGCTCGTACTTAAGTATCATATTATGGTTTTATATTTTTGTATATTTATTATAATTTTTATTAAAAATTTATATTTGTTATCATTTTTTATGAGACAGAAATGGGGATAAAAAAAGTTTTGTTTATGAAGACGGAATAAAGATGAGAATTGTTTTCTGTGGTAGGGATGGGTATGAAGACAAAAATTGAGGTACTCGGTGCTACCCTATTCTGTTACCATCTCTAATTATAATCAATCAAAATGATCAAAAAAAACTACAAATAAATTTATTAGAATAAAAAAAATTAGTAAAAAGATTTCTCAATGACCATAACACTTTCCTAGTATCATAACAACCATTTTTTTTTCATTACATGATAACTAAAAGGAAGTTTGTGTTATTAAAACTTTGCTCTCCATTTATAAACAAAAAAAAAATCTACCTACCTATTTTTTACTTAAATATTAAATTATCATTCAATTATTCCTATATATCACATTAATTTTTGCTGACTACATAAATTTTAGAAAAAATTACAACAAGGCCTCATCAATTTCACATTAATTGAAAAAGAATAAAATTTAAAATATCTCCAAACTTTCATTTTATTATGTAAAGATCCTCTTCATCTATATTCATTATAAGATATTAGTATGCAATGATCGTGTGACCATAAATTTTTGAATAATATTAAGATTTATCTTCAAATTTAGCTTCGAAGTTTTAAAAGTAAAATTATCTAATTTTATAAAAATAAATTAAACTTTTTATTTAGTAGCTTAACGATGTTAAAGGGTAAGCAGACTTATTGAGTTTTAATGCACCAAAGCAAAAGGGGGTTTTGCTTTTATTTTTATTTTTATTTTTATTTTATTTTTTTGCCCTTTTTTAGGTCATAATTTTCCCTAAATCTTATTTCTATTTGGAGGGGAAAAAATCACCTTGGCTTTTGGTTTGACAGCTTTCCGAAACAATCTTAACTGTTTGACTATTTGCCCTTCAACGCCACCTAATTCTGTCAACGTCGTTACGGAGACAAACAAACCAAACTAAAAACAATCCTCTTCCATAAAACTCCTACCATTTTCCTTCAATTCTTGTTCTCTTCCAACCTTTCCGGAGGACCCCACCACCACTGCCGCTGCCGCCGCCGCCACCATGGCTCCGGCCGCCCTATTCTTGTTCTTCGTCTTGGTGCAATCCGCCAGTGCTTTGAATCCAACGAGGCCAGGTCTCGAAATTGGATTCTACAGCTCCTCATGCCCATACGCTGAACAAATTGTTCATGATGTCGTCTCCAACCGCTACGCCCTTGATCCAACTGTCGGCGCCGGCCTCGTCCGCCTCCATTTCCATGATTGTTTTGTTCGAGTAAGCTTGTCGATGATTTGATTGCATGCGTATTTTAACGTCAACCTTCTCTCTGCATGGCTTCTTAGATTTATATTTCTGTTGACAGGGTTGTGATGCGTCCATCTTGCTGGACGAGACGCCGTCCGGCGAGCCCGTCGAGAAGTCGTCGCCGGCTAATGGCTACACAATGCGCGGTTTTGAGGTGATCGATATAATAAAAGAATTCCTCGAGAGCCAGTGCCTGGGGATCGTCTCTTGCGCCGACATCGTCGCCTTCGCCGCTCGCGATGCTGCAGTCCTCGCCGGGATCCAGCATTACCCGGTTCCTTCCGGCCGCCGCGACGGCAACGTCTCCCGTGCCGTGGAAACTCTCGACCTCCCGGGGCCGTACGCCACCGTGGAGCAGCTCACGGAGAATTTCGCCAGGAAAGGATTGTCGCAGAGCGAGATGGTCGTTCTCTCCGGCGCGCACTCCATCGGAGGCGCTCATTGCCCCTCGTTCGACCGCCGGTTGTATAACTACACGGCGGCCATGTCGCAGGACCCGACCATTGAGACGCTCCACGCGGACTACCTCAAGGAGAAGTGTCCGGATCCGAGGACGACGACGGCGGAGGCTTCGGAGGCGCGGAAGGTGAATTTTATTCCGTCGGCCGGGACGTCGCTCGACGGCTCCTACTACCGGGAGCTGGAGATGGGGAAGGGGCTGCTGGCGTCGGACCAGGTGCTGGTGGCGGAGAGGAGGACGAGATCGGTGGTGCAACGCATGGCGAAGGACCCACGTAGGTGGGCGAAGAAGTTTGCCAAGGCGATGACCAAGATGGGGTTGGTTGAGGTGCTCACAGGGGACGAGGGGGAGGTGAGGAGGAATTGCCGGCTTGTTAACTGAGAGAATTCTGTTCTCAAATGTGTAATGTTTGGGATTTGAACTACTGGTGAGGGGTAAAGACTCGCAAGCTCCGTAACTAAGGGTGGTCCAAGAGCACAACATTATGACCTTTTTTTTTTCCTTCTTCTGGCTGATGTTCTTGTGATTTAAATTAGGCTGTAATTGAAACAAATTAAGCTTAAGTAATGCTGCATTCTCCGTGATGATAGAACGGTAATAATAAAACTTTAATCCTAAACTACCAATAAGGAGCAGCTGCATGTATTCTTCTCTTGTAATAATGAATAAATATTTATAAATAATTATATATAGATAAATTTTATGATGCTTTTGTTCATTTATAGAATGGTGCTATGATATCAACTTTAAAAGCCTAAGAACATTCTATGGTAACATTGAAAATTTTGGATTTGAATTCTATTTTTGAAAAAAAAAAGTAAAAAATCATAATAGTTGAACCTTTTTGTGATTGGGTTGATGGAATAGATTGAGAGGTGGGCCATTTTTTGTTGTTGAAGAAACAAAATATTACATTGGAGTTCTTTCTTATAGCAACAGTTGATGAATGATATTGGCCTGCAAACAAGTCCACTAAACAACAATGGAAACAATTGCAACAGTATAATAATAATAATAATAATAATAATACTTCAAAATATTTTTAGCTATGCTAACTAAAAGTATTAAAATTACTAAAAATTATGGTGATCAAAGGCAGTAATCGTTGTTCTTTTTCTAGTTATATGGAATAAACATCTCTCTCATTTCTATTATTCAGGTTATATCTAAATAAAGATACAAAAATCATTTAAAATTTTGGTTATGCATAATACTTATTATTACAATCTCTTATTAATAAGTATTTTTCTTTCTTCCATTTCTTTTACTTATGTTCTTACTGAGGGGAAGAGTCAGATTTTTTGAGAAACATGTTGAGAGAGAATTTAATAGTTATCAAAATTCATAGTAAAAGAAAGTTGGTGATTACTCAACTTAATACCTTCTTACATGTTAAAATGGGTAATTAAAAAAGGCAAAATCAAAATTAAAAAAAATGCAAAATAGAGAGCAGAGGGGTGTCACCATTTCAAAGCTGATTCTAAACACATGAATAATAAATATATTAGATACATATTCATATAAATTAGTCAAGATAAATTAGGATATGAATTCTTTAATGGCCTAAGTTTGGCCGTGACTAGTGTTAGACTTTGTGTTATGTGCCCTTTCACCTAAATGCTTATAACTGGTAGTTATTCGTGTTAAGAGTAAGAATAGCAAATTATGTCAACGAATCATGAACTGGTTGGATCAACTTTAATATATAACTATAAATGGATCAATTCGAATTTGATTTGTTTATTAATCAGCTTAAAAATTTAAATTCAATCCTGATCTGTATATTACATAGGTTACATGATGTATGACCCATTTAATCCATGCAACCTATATAACCTATACGACTTATATGACATGTTTATATCAATTCAATTATAAAATAATTATATATGGAAAATCCTAAATCTAATGTAATTATATGTTCATTCGATGTAATGTTAATTATCTTTAGTCTATTTTCTATCTAATCGTTAGACCCTGTTCGATGATAAAGTAATAATTAATTAAAAGATAATATTAATTTAGATAAGCAAGTTTGGTAGGCCATGTTTGGATTGATAGGTTAAGTCCAAATTACCGATTTAGATTATACGAATTGATTCGTTTAATAATCGAATCAATTACGAATCAATTATCAATTCGAATTCTGACTTATTTATTAAACGTACCTAATAAATCAATTTGATTTTAATTTAAATTTCTTTATACTCAATTTAAATTTAGTAATTTTGTATCGAAATCGAGTTATATTCAAAGGTCATGCTCAAAATTATGGCTCATAGCTAAGATCATTTTATTGTTATCATTTTATTTTTTTTCAGCTTCGGAGGAAAAAAAAAAAAAAAAAAAGGCTACCTTTTTACTTCTAAGACTAATGGCTGCCCTTGTGTTTGTATCCATCTTGCATTTAAGGAAGCATTTGTGGGCCTTGGAAGGGTGGGGGCGAGTGAGCTACTGCGGTCCTTGTTTTGTTGGCTATTTATTTGTTATTACTTTTTTTTCTCAACCTTTTTCTTTCGCAGGGACCACCGGATGCAGGCCGCGCAACCACATGTCTCCACTAATTTTTTTTTTTTTTTTTTTTGGATCGAGAAGAATTGGCATATTAGGCTCATTAAATCTATATCATTAAAATAATTAACATTCAAAAACAACGGATGTAATGTACTGGAATTTGATCCAGTATTTTTATAAATTGATGCCTATGCATTCAGTCAATAAATATTAATGCTCATTCTAACATCAATGGGAAAAAGAAAAATTAAACCTTTATTTTAATCATGAGTTTGTTTTGCATGTCGCGGCTTAATATGATTTGTATAAAAATTTTGATCAAAATAAATTGATGAATTTCAAAATATCAACCGATATGTTATATTGATGTTAGCTGGCATTGTTTTTAATCTCCTTCTTATTTCCTTAAATATAATTTTTTAACTAATAAATCTTAAAATTAATATTTAGATATAATCTTTAATCTAGATTTATGGTACTAGTTGAGATATGGATAACCTAAATCATTAACAATGGTAGAGATCTCAAAACAGTTTACTTCCTTACTAATTTTTTTACTTATTATATTGGAGAAAATAAATCGAAAACTTGGTTAATTTTGGTCTCAGCCTCCTATTGAGATAATTGATGTGTTGAGGTTTAAAGAACTTGGTACTAATCAGTGGATCTAAGACCTTTTAGCATGATATTGCTTTGGTTAAAACAAAATCAAGAAGCCATAAAATTCGAAGAAGAATCATAATTTAATTTACTTGAAAAAAATGATATATTATAATTTAAGCTATATTTTTATTATTATACCTACATAAATTTGTTTCTAGAGGCCTAAGTACTCTGCTTTAAAATCCATTTTGTATGGAGAAAACAGAGGCTAGTTACAACTTGAGATAAAATCAATTATATTTTAGAATAAATTATATTTCTTCAAAAACATCAATATAGTTAGAGTAAGATGGATAATATTTCTAAAATGAAAGATAAAATTTTTTTAAAGCAATTATTTTTTATTAGGAAAATATCAAATTTATATAAATTTGTTGACTTATAAGGAGGGCCACAACTTTCCTCATTTGAGGTGTGTGCCCTTACATGAGCTAGATATGAGAACCATTTATTACATTATTTTTTATTTTTAAAATAATTATTAGGATGAGCTATACTTTCTTTATTTTTTAAAAAAGTTATGAATTAACCATCCTTAGCGAGGAATATATTCTTTCTATTATTAAAAGATATATCATTAAAATAAAATCACATTGGACATAAATGAATGGTGCCTATAAAATCAAACATGAATAATTTTTACCATTCAAGTTTATCTATGGATGAAATTTTTTTTCTCCAATAAACTATTTTAAACCAAAAATATAAATTATCAATCTCAATCTTCTTTTTCACATTTAAATTCCATGTTTGATGAGATCTTTCTAATAATTCAGAATTTTCTTCTTGCTATTCTAATCAACCACCCTATTTATTCTCCTTGTTTCTATGGTAATAAATACTGTGGAATTATCCCGTACCGGCGCTTCTCAGGCGTCCCATTGGTGTGGTCCTCAACGCGAACGTTCTATTCCTTTGAGGTCCACCACAGGGTACTACTTTCGCCTTCAGCCATTAGCTTTCCCTTCTTCCTTGTCACCCTACAATTTATTGCTTCGACTCCATCCACCCACTTCCAAGGGATGAGGGATAACCCTGCTGGCCATCACTGAATTTTGAAAGGTTGTTGAAATTTGAGCAGTAGGTGTTCACTTTATCATCATTAAGAAGCTAAAAAAAAACTTAGAAATGAAAATTGAGTAAGAAAGGAGAAAATAGGCAGTGAATTGTAATTGATTGAAACCCTCTCTGCCTTTTATCTTCCACTCTCTTTTTTTTTTTTTTCTCTCTTTTTTTTCTGGTGTCCAGGAGATTGATGCTAACTTGGGTCATTTGTCTGTTTATAACTCCTGATCCATGGTAAAGAGTACGTGATGCTTATTGGTTCAGGTACGTTTGCTCTTCATCAGCAGCATATAGCTCCAAATTAGAGTGTATGTGGCGATTGATCAGCCATACATAGATTCCAATTATTTCACAGAAAAACCAATCAGAATGCATCTGAGTTTATAGGATTCCTTTTGCTTACACACCATCAGCCTTTTGCTATATAGAAGGGAAGAAGGTTGTTTGAAAGTTGGTGTGAGCATTGAAGCAGGTCAGAGTTCTTGGTTGCAGTTCAGTTTGAGCAAAACCAGTGGTCTCCTCTCCCATGGCTGGACTCTCGGTTCATGAGCCACTTCTGTCCAATGGAAGGGTTGAGCATGGCTCTTCCAAGCACATGCCTTTTGCATGCTCTTTGGCTAAATGGGTGCTGAAATCTTTGATGTGGATAATTTTCATAATTTGGGTTGCTGCAATATTTTTCTACCCAACTGACCTGGTGAGGAATTTGTTATCGAAATGGTATAAGATGACTGAAAATACAATCTTTGGGATTACAGGTATGCGGTAAAATAAGTCTTCTGCTCCCTTTCAATTAAGTTCTTGTCCAAGAAGAGATGGATAAATACCTAATGAGTAATTTAATTTCTTGACTTCACAAACTGCAGGAAGCATATTTCTTGGATTCAGTGCGCCGATTCTCATCATTGCATTTCTGGCATTTATATATATATCTGCCTTCCCCAGAGACCATTTTGAGTATGCAGCAATGCAATTTTCTTGATACTTGATGATTTTCTTCTCATATGATGATCATGATATAGAGTTTATCCTATATGTTTTTTGAGAACTTGGTTTGCTTATTGGACTTCTCTTCATCAACAGGAGGAAGGATTCAAAATTTCCGAGGTTTAGGCT